>CM052080.1:9294186-9779186 GCA_020010945.3 Muscidifurax raptorellus
GTGTATTAATAACAGCAAACTCAGTAGCAGTTATTCAACAAAGTATTGCGGTTCAGCTATATACAATAGGTTTCGTGCGCGGGCTCTGGAGAGGCAAACAAAAAGGTGCCTACCCATCTTTGCTAACCGCAGAGATAACCGGAAAGTTTATCAAGCGACAGTCCAAAACACATCATTGTTTTACAAATATATAGTTTTGGGTGCTGCGCTTTGGCTCCGCGTACTCGTATACGAATACTGAAATTAAATTTTGCTTAAAAATACTTTAATCGTTAATTTCCGTTTGAGCTTAGTCATATCTAATTATGTTTTTTGTTCTTCTATGTTTCAGGTGAGTGTTGCATCAACACGCGTTTCCGATACAGTCATCGTCGCGTAAGTGGAACCAGTTCCAATTATAGAAATCAGCTGATCAAAATAAAAGAAGCATCATCAAGTATACTTTTATTAACAAAACAGCACTCGATTCCCATCAGCGCCACGAGCTCCTTATTGATTATAAAATCATATCTACTTCCTTCCATAAATATGCATGAGAGTAGTCGAGCTCAGGAAAGTTCTGAACGCGAGCGCGGCAAAGTTCAGAGAGCGAAGAATGAGCCAATGACCTCTCGCCGAGCGTGATATTAAAAAAAAACGCGGCACATAGTTATAAGCCCTCGAAATTAAAATCCGGCCCAACATAAGCATAATCCGCTTACGCTGCCCTGCTCGTCTAACTTTTCCTGCGTCTCAGCGCGCGCACTGCAGCGCACTTGAAAATTCTATGATATTTATTAGCCGTGAAATATCCCGTGCGGCGTATGTAGTGTGTGATTCTTTGCTGCTTCACTTCGGGAGTAAGAGAGGGCATTCTTATCATCCTCAAGAGATGATAAAATCTGACGCTTGGCTCATCCAGCTCGGCTCTACGTATATAACGACTATATACGAGATCGTTGGAGTGCTAAAAGAAGAAGAAAAGAAGAAGCGCCCGGACGCTCTCTGTAATTTCGCCGGGTGATAAATTTCGCTTTACGAGCGAGCTTTTATTTTTCCGCCCCTCGCGCCGTGCGCGATTATTCTTATCGAGGATTCGGCAGTAAAATTTTTTTCCTCCTGCGAATGGCTCATTATATGTTTTATTCAATTATGCCGGGACTTGGCCAAGTGCGATTTATCGAGGCTGACCTTTGATGTGAAATGCGTAACTTTCTTTTGGCAGTATCCGAATTGGATCAGCGAAGAAGACACGAAGAAAAGGCGCGAGTCCAACTATGAAAATTTTCAATTTACACTTCATCAGTAAATTTATTGCCTTGGCTCTGGACAATGTTTTCACGCGCAACGCGTCCAAGTTTCGAATATGAGAAAAATTCAGCATCGAGATATAGTAAAATGTTTATATTTCCGCGCGTCTTTATTACCGATACTCATAGATATAAACTACACTGCCATCTGCACATTAGCATTTTCGATTCTCATACCGTAGACGGTAGTCGTCTCCCTTTTCACACCGACTCGAGAGCAATAAATTCACCCACCACAGTTCGACTCTTCCAGCCGGATGAATCAATAGCAGCGGCTAAGTAAAATCCGTATATCTCGAGGCCATGTATCATCCCGAAGGAATTTTCTCGAGGAAAGAAAGCATCGCCCGCGACGATCCTCAGCGCGATAATCCAATTCATAATGCGCGTCAGCCGCATATGATCGTCGCTCACGCAGGTATATATACGCTCTGGCGTGACTTATGAATGGAGATGCAGCTGGAGAAACGAGCCGCTACAGCCTCACGTATGCGCGGCTTAAGTGCATGTACGGAGCCAGAGTGCTCGCGTAAATATCGTATAGACCTCTGCACGAGTGTATATAGAGGTTTCGTGAACAATCGGGCCGATATATAATAGTTGAAGGAGGGTTTGCAGTGTTTATAAGCATACCGCTTTTCGTCTAATCATGATTAGTCCGTGCTTTTTTGTGCTGAGAAAAGTATAAGAATACGCGCGTAACTTACATACGACTATAAAGTTTCTACCTTATCGCTGATGCATTAAAATATAGGAAATCTGCTTAACCGACCGTAACACCCGAACTAGCAGAAGCCGAGTCAAGTTGAAAATCCCCGAGATATATAGGCGTGGGCGCAGGAAGCAGTGCACACACGTATCCCCTGTAATGTATTACGAAACGTCTGAGCGCATTCGAGTCTCGCGCGCGGCTGGAATCCCGTCGTGGCATTATAATAAGTGTGTATGGGCCCTGGAGACTTTTTCCCGTCTCTCTTTCGAGCGGTCAACGAAAAGCCCAGGCTGCTGCGCGGCCCCCGTTTACGGTAATCCCGGTTTTGTGTGACACGCTCGCCGCTGCTGCTGCTGCTGCTCAACGAGCTTTGAGTATACAGTTATACAGCTACTTTGTGCTTTGACTGTCGTTGAGATCCTTATGACTCGTCGCGCGTATAAATAGTGCAGGATATTTTTTATATATCTTTATAAATGCCGATGCAAGAGTCTATGCCCGGTTGACAAAATTAAACGGTTTAGATATAGACATACCAATCGTTTTGTATAAAAGAACAGCTGTTATATATATAGCTGTAAAATTCTTGAAAGCGACGCTGGTTGAACTTAAAATTGGACCTCTGATCTCCGAACAAAGGGGACGAGCCATTTCAACTCTTTAAACGCATCGTTGGCTCACGCTATATATATATATATATATAACCGACATCAAAGCGGAAAACACTTTCCGCCTTCTCGGATAAAAAGACGCTCGCCAACGATCTTATCTGCGTCGCTGTGGTGTGCTCGCAGCTCTTTCTCCATTATTTCATAGGTGGGTAAACAGGCGGCTCGCGGCGAGATTGTGTATATATATCTATATACATATAGCATCCAAAGCTATACAAGAATCGCTGCTTTTTATAATGCGCATCGCAGCCGTTTCCGTAAGTTGTATATACGTATGCACAGCCGGCGCGATGAGCAATTCTATGTGTGTGTGCACAGTCATTGCATATATAGGCATTATTCTCGCTGCGACTCGCAATGTGCGGCTTTAAACGCTACAGAGCTTTACGGCTCTAGTATGGAAATAATCGTCCATTTTCGAATGTAGGACGCGTTTGACCGTGTATACAAAAGGCAATGATATTTCACGGTTGATACGGCGTTCATTCGCCGATTATACATATACATACGCGCTTATTCCCACGAGTTGTCATATTTCGCAATGGTGCGTTAATAATTCACCGCGAGAGACTGCGAAAAATAATGGGCTATTTCGAGAAAGTGTAATTCCACGCAACTGCGGCGTATCCCAAATTAGCACGTACATATCGGAGATTAATCGATAACTGTATAGTATATAGAGAAGCAGAGCAGAGTGCAAGGGCCTTTAGATATACAGTCCGCGCGCATAAAATCGTGGGACGTCAAAACAGTGCTCAAGGACATTCGCCTCCTATATATATATATGGAATTATCTCTGCGACGAGCGACGCAGATTCATTCACCTCCTGCGAGCGTATATATATATATATATATGTATGCAGTTTACCTGAGCTCTTTCGCAAGCTCGGTTGAATCATCGATAATACCCGGCGCCGAGGCGTGGGCTGCTCCACTCTTTATTATATTTTCCTGCGCGTCGGAGCAGGATGCTCTCTCGAGATAATAGGCTCGTGCTATTTTATTGTTCTTCGGCGTGGATGAACGTAAATATTATACAGCTATAATTTTATCGCGCGCAATTTGCTCCTCTCGATTTATATATATACATATATATATATATATATATATATATATATATATATATATATATATATATATATACATATTTCAAGCCGTATCTTTTACTTTCGAACGATCCAGCGCGCCGCGTAGAATTTCTCGTTTACTCTCCTGTCGCGACGGTGTACATTGACGCGAGCGAGCCAATGTCCCCCTGATAATGTACAGGACAGACGCGACGGCCAATCGGATTAATGCCAGACGAGTTCAGAAGAAGGGAAACGCAAAGATACGGAGGGAGAATTGAGATTCGTCGGATCGATCGTCATTTTCACGGTAGGCGCGCGCGTGGACAGCTATTATCGAGGGAGAATGCTTGCGCTTCTCCTTTCGCGCTTTTACAGATTTTTAACAAACTTGAAAATAAGAGGAGGATCGCGCGTGTCAGCTTGCGCTTCGTTGAAATCTCGCGAAAGAATTATAAAGTTTGAGGCTCTAAAACTGGCACGAGAGAGAAGACAGACTAGAGGACATTTTTATGTATAACTGCAGAGCAATGACCGCCCCGACGATACTCGAGACTTATTATAAGCGTTTCCTTTTTTTTGCGCTTCGCTTAACTTTGTTAATTTTGCTAAAGCGCCCCGGTCATTATGCGAGCGCTGATTATACACCGGTTACGAGAAGAATAAATTTCAACTCGCTCAGCTGCGGGGAGAGTTTTCGGCCATTTGCTTTATTAATAATAAGAGAGACTAACTATCGCTTCGTTCTCGTCCTATTTGCCATAGTCGCGGTTAGATTTCAATATTATTCAGAAGCATTGAACATTTTTACATATTTCCTGACGATCTTTATGCGATGTATAATATATAAAATCCCAGGATTTTACGAGCTTTTTTCAACTATAACAAATTTTGCTGCAGCTTTTTATGATTCCTGCGATGTCCAAATCCGCGATCGGTCGTTTTTATGGGGCACACTGCCCGTCACCTAGCGGCTACGTAGAAAAATCCTAGCCAATAGTAAAAATGCAGAGGGACCAAATCACCTATACAGTTGAAGTATAAATCCAAGAGTTACTCCTAGAAAATCCAGGGAGATATGTTTTTCTGAGACAGCTAGGTTTGCATTTTTCGTTCGAGAGCAAGAACAAAGTCGGTTAAACGGCTAAAATAACGAAGAGCTCGGTTCTACCTTCTTCGTTATAACTTGATCCTCCATAAATCATCGAAATGGCTAAAAAAACTTTTTAACGAACACTCTCTGTAACTTTTTCAAACGCAGGCGGACAGCTATTATATGTTCCATCACACAGAAGCATTCGAATTTTATCTGTATACCCAAAACTAACGATCAATATATATAGAGACGTGAAAGCTCGCTAATCAAAGCGATCAGCATTTCTTTCCAAAGCGTGCAGTAAAAAGCATATCAACACAGAAAAAAACTTCCGATATATCCCTCCGCAAAGGGAACGACAGACTACGCAGCTTTATACCCAGCTCTGCTTGATATACGCGGAAAGCGACCGGCTTTGAAATCGGCCGGCAGTTAGGCACGACAGTTACGAATCTGGCCTGTTATCTCGAGCTATCTCTCTCGCTCTCTGTGCAGCCGTTGCACTTCGTTTTTCCCCACACGACTCGCCGTTGCGACTTCTTTCCGATAGATACTCTAGCTTCGCGTGACGCCGCGTCGTTTGACAAATTTCAGCCCTGACGAGCTGAGCTATACTACATGTATATATGTGTATACTTGCGAGGAATTTCGAAGGATTTATGGGTCTAATAAATTTTTCCGCCCCGACGTAATGGCCGCGTGCATACAGACGGCGATGAATAGTTCGCGCAGTTGGCTCCGTTAATGGCTTATTCGAGCTGGCAGGTGAATACGAGCTTATATCCGTATAGTTTTTGAAAGAGCCCCGCAATCATTTTTTTTCTGCGTTCATAGCATTTTTAGCTGGAAAATCGCGTCGTTTCACGCAGGATTGAAAAGTGCCAAACTGTCGGGCACGTGCGCATATACACATCGAGCGAAATCGTGATTACGATTTCGCGCACGGCTGACGTTCCCGTTAAACATGCGCCCATTATACATCCCAACGAGAGCACACCCACGCATGTGTGTATAAACACGACGATGCGAAATAAAAGAGGGAATACGTGTAGCAGCGCGAATTCTCGCCAACAACCCACTCGAACTTTTTCATCGAGGCCAAATCCTACGAAAAAAAAATGAATAAAAAACATCAGAAATGTCCGCAGCGGAATTCTCCACCACTTCAGGCAGTTTTCGCCCGAGTGAGCACGCGTACAGCAATAACACACGGCGCTTTTTCCCGGCGGTGCAACGCCGCAGATGGCGTTGCGCGAAAAATTAAAAAAAAAGTTTATCCGGTGATTCAATCTCGTGTGGCCTGCTTCCCCGCGCCAGCTGTGCGGCCAGTGTTTTGGAACGCGGCGGCGTAGCGGCAGTCGATGATCGCGCCGTGTCGGTATAAAGTCCGAGTGAAAAAGTGCGCTTCGATCGACTGCCACATAACAGCTAATTATTCTTTGCTTTTTGCGCGAGTTATACTTTCATCGATCGACGAGCGAACAATGATTTTGGCGCCGGGAGTCATTATTATTTCGAGCTGCGAACAATAGCCCTTTGCGTCGTGTGTGCGTTATATAACTATACGAGGTTTTACGCGCGACGGGAATAAAAGAAGTATAATTAGAAAAATCGCGGCGCAATTTCACCGTGCGCCTGCATCACGAGATGTATAGACACGAGTAAACAATGCAGCATGGCTGTTTTTTTAACGACCAAATAAAACAGACATGATTGGCGTGTGTTAAACGGCAAAAATAGATCTTGATAGGTTCAATTTTCAAGTTATCTAGACGTGTTTTTCATTTTTCATGTTTTTAGAAGAGGATCATATTACTTGTTCGCCATGTTGTTAAACATAAAGTAACCGTATTTTGGTGGTAACCGTTTGTAATATATTTGTAAGATACAAGAGTGTTAACGATTACATTTTGTAGTCTGCATTTTTTCGCAATTTTTGTAACATTAAAAAGAATCTGTAGTACGTAAATAAGAATTCAGAAGAACTTCGAAACACGAAAGTCTGCCTTGAGAACGAGGCTAAAAAATTGCGGTGTCCGCAGAGTATTCAGTATAATATAATAAGCGCCAAACCAGAGTATGATCATAAAACAAAACAGTTTTGGATTGGTTGGTTCTTTTAACCCCATCGCTTGAACTTTGCGATATTCTCTATAGCCATCTACGATTGGTGACCCATAGACACTTTCTCGTTTTCCTCATCTTCATCAGCGCTGCCAAAATGTCAATAGTTTAATATATTTTGGGTACGATTAACATCAGTTATACAAACTCTTTACGTATAACTATATAAAATCGCTCTTCTCAAATCCTCGAAAATCCAAAACAGCGCAATCCCAACCACAAACATCATGCCTCCTTATCACGCTCAGCAGCAGTGCGCCAGATCATCTCACTGTGGGTACAGCGCTCTTTCTTCCGAGAAAAAAAATCAAATCTCCTGTGCAAGAAGCTCCATTCCCACGCGAGAGAAGCAGCGGAGGCGTATGCGCGCGCGCGCGTGCGTGTGTGTGTGTGTGTGTGTGTACACTCGCAAACAATACACTATATATACCGAGGTGCGTAGGACTACGCCTCGGTGCTTCAATATTTTATCGCGTTCGCGCTTATGATACAGCGGGAAACTAAAAGCAAACAGTACCTCCTCCTCGTCCTCCTTCTCCAGAGAGAGATTCAACATTGCAGCCAGGTAAACAGAACGATAGCGCGTCGCGAGACACTCCTTATCGTCTTTCGCTCGGCAGTACTATACCTCCTATATATACCTGTGTAGGTACGTCTTGAAGTATACAAGCCGATCTCGAGGCTGCAGACTGAAACTCAATCTTGCTACTACTCTATGCTAGTGGAAAAGTTTCGGACGAGAAAGAGAGTTGAATGGACTATTGTCACTTATGCTGGCTTTTCTTGGAAATCCCGCTGTTGCATATATATATATACATACATCGGGGGGTATGTGTCTGCGTCGAATTTGCATTTACATGATTTAGTCGCCGGTGCAGTAGAAAAGAAATATTAGCCTTGCTGCGCTGCACGTGTAAAGTTTTCGAAACTTTAACTTCTTCCCGCGGAAGTCGCAAGGAAAATTTCATCAGCCGAGCTAAATCCGATCCATATTCTTCCAGAAAAGAACAAAAAAGTATATCTTATCAAACCAGCTGAAAATCCGCTCGCCGGTGCACTGCACGCGATTCCCCGCTTTGGAAACACGACACCGGCTGCGAGGAGAAAAGAGCCTCGGTGTCGTCCTCCTATTCGTCTCGACTCTTCTCTCTTATAGCTCGTCTGCTGCTGTTCGAGGTTCTCATTCCGCGACCTTAGCCACTTGTGCAACTCGACTTTCCTTCGTAAAGCACTGCCACGTCAAGTGCAATTATTACTTTTACTATGTGCGCGAGGCAGACTCGGATGATGACTTTGATGCCTCCATTTCGATTCTATTATAACAAGAGTTTTTTCATATATTTTGAAATAACTCAATTTTCATAGCTGACTTTCACCTTGTTTTTCAGAGGCGAAACAACTGACCAGAGCTGGAATCGATTACGTTGTAACGAAGCTCGCATTTCCACAATGAAAATATTTTTCGCTCGCAGCTGAAAAATGGGTTATCGGAAAAAAATGTTCCGCACGCTCTACATTTTGGTGTCGCGTTACCCTATCGAGAGAATATATGCACGCGTGTATTGTGTGCGAACTTTCGTATTCTAGAACAGGAAATGAAATTGTATGTTTTTCTCAATAATACATTTCTAGTGATGTGACATTGCCGTAAGAGTCGAACAATGGGATGACCCTTTTTCCATAAGGTTGTGTCTGCCTTTTTTGAAATAGAAAGTTGAACGCTGTTTTCGAAAGTTTGCCTATACAGGATCCCGACAGTTCAAAATAAATGCAAAACAGCAGAGAAAGACAGTACGTCATTCCCCTCGACGACCAATGATGTCTTCCGTTTTCCTCAAAGCCGCCACTCACGTGTTTCCGCGATTCCGCCCAGAAGCAGCAGCTTCGCCATTAATCCCGAAAAAGGACATTAAGCTATACCATCACCCATAGTCGAGGGAGCCTTGATCGATCTCTCCCTATCTCGTCTTGGCTAGCAAAAATAGACGGCTCGTACCTGCCGTATTCCAAATGCAAGTCACGAAGCTTTCCTCTCTCTCTCTCTCTCTCTCTCCTATAACTTCCATCCTTTCTGCCCGAGCCGGCTATACTCACCATTCTTGGCTGCGAGCATGCAGCAGTGTTTTGCGCTTTGGTTTTCCTACACCGATGGTTCACGACGATACCCGTAATTAGAAACGAGTGCGTTTTGAATTTGCCGCGGCTGTAATGAAATTTCAAACTCGTCGGCGAGAGCTTTGTCGCTGCTGCTCTATACCGACGCTTTTATTAAATCGCTGTTCCACCACGACGCAGAGAATATTAAAGGCCTCTTGCGTATTTTGAATTCTCCCAGATAAATTCCTGGCTATGCCCGACGCCTCGCGCGATATTAAAACTTAAAGAAGCCGCATATTAAGCTCGCGCGTGAGTTTCAATTTTTCGTTGTAAATTTTCCACTTTATATATATATATATATATATACATACACACGCGCACACGAGTATAATATTACGAGGCGAAATTGGAAAGCGCGCGCCTGGTCGTGTAATTTTATTAAACTTTCATTGCGAGAGAGTTATTCCATTACGCGTAGCGCAAAAAAAGAAGCTTTTGAAGAAACGCGTCAATGGGTGCAGTCGCATGTGTATTCATTGCAATAAGCCATCGCGCGATCGTTAATGGACTAAGTAGCCGCTTATTATACCCGCAAAGCGGTACATCAGTTAATAATACTGCGGGGAAGCACGTATATCGAGTTAGTCAGGGTGTTATCTGTCGATTATCATCAATATATACGTCTTCTTCGACGCGTAAACCGGATGACGTCTAGGCGTATCGGTTTATCTAATTTTATTAGGCTGGAGGAGATACGCGAGAAGAAAAAAAAAATTGACACCTTGCACATAACGAGCATGTGGAAGCAGCAGTATATAGTGTCAAGAAATGACACGTATAGCCGTATAGTAAAACAAATATCATTTTTGGACTATCTGCGCTTGTTTTTTCCCACTGCTTAAACCTTGAAGCATATAAGACTGTGGTTAATGGTGATAGGCGGTGCATAGGCAGTTTCTGCTAGCCCTCAATAAGTATCTGCGCTCAGAATCTAGAGGGGCGTGCCTCCTACGACAAAACTGTCTTGATGGGTCGTTCATGCTATAACTATTTCAGAAGAACGTATTACACAGTAAATGAAGTATAAAAATGATTATTGTAGAGTTTGAAAGAAAATATTTAATTCCGATGATAGAAACGTTCTGCGCTCTAGGTTTCGTTCAAATGACCTCATATAGTACCTTCTTCGGCTCTTTCTTGGCAATACAAGCACCCTGTACTTATCAACACCGCAAAAAAGACAATGAAAATTCTCTTTCCTCAGCCATCCCTGACAACCCTCTCGTCCTCGCAGCACTTCCATTTCCCATATATTTCAGGTCGTGCAAGCTCGCATCACGGCTAAATACCGAAATAAAAGCCGGAATATCGCATCCCCGCAACGGAACAGCGCCTCCGTTCGCGTGGCTAATGCGTTTCCGCGCAAACCAAGTGTGCTTGTATATATATGTATGTATGTTCACATAGACGAGCAAGAGCTGTCGACGTCGTTAACCTGTCTCCCTCCCTTTCTATGCACACTACCGTCGCGGTTTACGTAGCCCAGAGAGCGAAGAATACGTGGGCGATCTCGCGCAAGAAGCGTGACGGGCATTTTCCTTCCCTCCTCGGCGTATATAGCTATACGTACTGTATAGAGCTGGCTGTAACGTACACACATACAGAGAGTTAGAGAGAGAGAGAGAGAGAGAGAGAGAGAGAGAGAGAGAGAGAGAGAGAGAGAGAGAGACGAGGGCTTGACAAATGTATCGCGCGCTCAGGCTCGTTTTTTAACTCGCGAGGTTCTCTCTTTATTTCGCTTCGCTTCCTGGACTGCCCGGCTGAGCGCGGCCGAATTGATGATGGAGCCCTTTTGGTTTTGTCTTGGAGAAGAGGTTCTTTTTATTTTTCGGAGCTTTTGTCAGAATGGTTTGTGGAAGTAGAAAGAGCCCGACGTTGTTTTTTTTCCCTCCCGACGTTTGCGTTGCGCGAGAAAACGTTCTGTGATACTCAAACAAATGGCTATTTGAAAAAAGCCCCCGGGTATTAAAGTCAAACAAATCTCCGCAGATATATGTTCGGAACAATTGAATTTTTCAATTTTTATCTTGCATTTTTAAAGCGATTCGTTTTCGCAAAGCACCGCATAACGAATTGCATACATTCAACGCCGCGGCATTCTGATAAAACGAGAATAAAACGTGCGCGAGCGCCGGTTTCGCGATAACTTCCACGTAATAATTAATTATCGGAGAATGTTATCGCAATAACGGCCCGTTAATATTACGCGCATACCTCTCTATTCGGCGCTGCAAGGGTATGCACAAATATTGATTCGAGCTTTGACTCGCGAGCTGTAAACCGTACATCTTGCAAAAGCCTTATACAATACGGTATTTGTCCAGGGCGTCTTAGTCTTCTTTTGGCACGTTAAACACCTATGGTTTCTTCAGTGGAAACGGCCGCACGCAGCGTTTATTATAATATACATATACTCTCCCTTTTAAGTTACGCAATGACGCGCATACCTTTGCCGTTCCTAATCTCGACTATAATAACGTCAAATAATTTTTCTCCCTCTTCTTTGTTACAGGTGAGTTTGCAGCTCCTTCTGGCTGTACGTCCTCAAAGCGTGAGTGAAAGGTTAAATAAATACACATTATGCACTAAGGCTCATCTCGAAATGACTGGCTTCGAATAAACAAACCCCTGCACTGCGATAACGGATATCAAACGAGCGAAACAAACAGCTTTCGCCGCGCAGAAAAAACAGTCGCTTCCAAGAATCAAGCGGTAAACGCGCGTATCTACCTCTCCGCCAGTTTTTTGAAAACTGTGTCCCCGCTGTAAAGCTCGAAAAATCTTTGTATCGTCCAAAAGCTCTCGAACGGACTGCTGTGTAAACACTGTATATCCCACTTTGCGAATCAGTGAAAAATTCAAACAGCAAAGGTGAGATAAGACACGACACGATTCTCTCGCGTTCTGCTGCACTTTACGCGTCTATCCTACTGTATAACGATGTCTGCGCGACGATTCCCCTATCTTATCCAACATATATACTAAAACACTCGACCGCTCAGCCGACGGACTATTTTCGAACGCCAGCGCTTCAGTTTCGCTTGCAGCCTTATATTTATGGCTGCTCTCGCGAGAGGCATGCCGCGAGGGGCTTTAAGCGTGAATTCGCGGGAGCATTTAATGCGCAACGGGCATTAAAAATGAGATTTTTTGCGGTCTATATCGCGAGAAAAGCGCGTGTTTATGCATGATCGAATAACGAAGCAACGAGTCACATATGTGGACAAGACTCGATGATTTACAGTTTCCCGGAGAGTGGGCAAATCGTGTACACGATTGATAATCGACCGATGAATCACACGGACGAGACCAATAATGTACGCATGCGCGCAAGCTCTCTCGCGCTTCGATGACAGAAATAATGATGCGGAGCAAAACACGTATATAAGACTCGACTGCGCGCAGAGGCCTATTAATAGACGATGTCGCTAACCGGCGCGAGTGCACCAAGATCCGCGCTTAAATGCAGCGTATGGGCTAGTTTATTATTCGATGTATACGCGATACCTCATCGTGACCTGTAACCAACTGACGTTGTTTGCAAGCTCTTGATCAACGGGAAACTTCGTCAGAAACATCTTGGCTTACAATGGTTTATGCCCAGTTCGTTTGCTCGCTTTTTAATAATCTTCTTTTATATTCGTCTTATCCTCCCCGAGAGTAGTTCTGCTGCCCTCTCGAGCGTGGCACAATGAAGTCGAGCTTTTCTCGAGAAAAATTACAGCGCTCTTGGCTTATTCAATTTACAGTCGCGCGCGAAGGTATTTTATATATATTTGTATCCGTCTGAGCGTCGTTCTTGTTTTCTCGTTTTTCGATTGCGATAGCGAGCGATGTTTGTCGAGAGTAATTGGGTTAGCCGTTTTATTTTTCGAAACGATGAGAGGTGGCGCGGAGTGAGCTGTAATTGTGTTATATTTTGCTGGGACAGCATTGATTCGCACTTGCCCGTATACAACTGCGTGTTTTTTTGTCTTTTTTTCTTTTAACGCAATCGCTGATGCATTACGACAAATTAAAAAGCTCTCATCCATTCATCTCCTCGACGAGTTTTTATTCGATTGCCGTATACTGTAAGTGTGATAAATTTGAGCTGCTAATTCATTACACTTTTTACGCTTCGTGCTCTCCGCACCGGATATTATTTATTTATCGCACAAAGTGAACACCATCATCAGACAAAGCTCTCTTACGACTTCACATTGTTCATCTCTTTATGGAGTTTGCACCGCAGGGTTTATTATTGCGAAACCTGTAACACGCAGTCAACTTCGCGAGCTCGGAGACACGCGGATTTATCATTGTACTCTATACTTATAAAGCGCACTTCGAAATTCAGCCAAGCACCGAATCAATACCGCTCGCAGTCGTAAATAATGCTTCTCGCAATCGTGACTTCATCCGTTGCGCAATGTAGAGTTCAGTCAGCAAAACGTGATGCCACACACGTATATACACGGGACAGATCCGGCCCACGCGCGCGAGAAAATTCCGCGCACTTAATTGCGCGGAGTCGAAACCGAGGCGGCGGGACAGCTTTTCCACGTGCACCCACGTGACGCTCTTAACGACTATACTTGTTCGTGAAAGACGGAGAGGGAGAGAGATATAGACTGAAGTGCGACGTCATGGGGACGGGCTCGTTGTTCCCTGTGGAGATCCATTGTGTTTGTGCTTTTTTTTAGCACGTGTTCCACTGCTGAAGATCGCTTGGTTATAGAAATAGACGCGGCTTATCTATATATGTATATTATCTCCGCTACGAGATAATAGTATATATATACACAAATCCCTGTTTACGACTCCCAGTTAGATTGAGTCACATTCGCGATTATTCAACTGCTATCAGTGCGACCTCATTGCAGTAATAATAATAGCAGAAGCTCGCGCGATTATTTTTCGATGTATATAATACGTTCGCCGTCGATCAATTATATCCCAGCGCCGGGTGAACATGTCAACCATTGCAGAGCTGACGATAAATAGAAAACCAGTAGAATAGCCGCTGATTGATTCTCCGAGTCGTGACAACGGAAAGTTCGAGATTCGCTTAGCCGTCGATATCTCTTGAGCTGTTTGCCCGTTTATTTTCGGAGTATTGGATTGTCACAGCAAGCATATAAGTCGATTTTTTAATTTCGCGCGCACATCGAGATATAGAGAGAGTGTCGCCGTTTCGTTGGCCTTTATCCACCCAAGCAGTGATTTTCTTTGACGACGAAATTGCGCTTATAGCTATACATTTTTCGTTTTTTCCTCTCCGCTCTTGTTATATAGCTCTCAGCGTTTAATTATAGAACTGAGGAGGCAGTGGCTCAAGCTTGAAGCGGCGATGCTATTGTTCGAACTTGCGAAGAGAGAAAGGATGGGAACTTGCGAGAGGATCCCGTGTGCTTATACATGTATATATCTATATACACACTGGCTCTGTTTATACTCGGGGCACTGCACTTGTAGGGAATTTGTTCTCGTACGTAGGATGAGAGAGAGAGAGAGAGAGAGAGAGCAAAGTTTCGTTTCTCGTACTTGGATGATTGTTTTAATGGATCGCGCGGTATGAATTGCTCGTTAGCGGGATTCGCCGGGGAGATTTGCCGTTGGGCTTCCAGTTTCGAGAAGTTTTAACGCGCCCGTTTTGCTTTGTTTATCATATCGCAGCGCAGCCTCTTTGACTGCTATATATACAAAACTGTTTGTGACAGTAGGAAATATTACTGTCTCTCGTCGTCGACTGTAATTGCGCGAGTGAAACTCTCGATAAAATCGCATAGAGACGCGAAGCATCTTTCGTATATATACACGGCGCACTTTGTTATTCGGATGTAATCGATATATACGCGCGCTGCAGAATAATAATCCCTTCGATACACGCGCTCCAGCTTTTTGCATCATATATATACACGTATATATATACATGTATATATATACATGTAGCTACTCGAGCTTCTCCTATAAACGGGAACGTAAACGTTCGCAAGCTGTCACTTCGGAAGGTTGCTTGCTCATTACGGAGAGATTTATGACTCTCGCTCATTGTATGCGCGGCGAGGAAATAAATACTCGAATATTCATTCGGACGTAATAATCGAAACGACGACGAGCATTCGAAAAAAGGGAACGGAAAAAAAACGCGTCGCTATAACGCTCTACATTGAACGAATTCAAGAACCAGTTTTCCCCGGCGAAAAGCTCACCCCGAGTTCTCTCTATCTCGACTATTTATACCAAGTGCACTCCGCATCATTTTGATAACTCGCGCTGTAAAATTATTCCAATAAAAGCTGTACAACGATCCCCCCCCCCCCCATTTTTCGGCTACTTCTAAAGGCCCTCGTCAGCAGCCACGAGAGAGTGGCTGCACTCTATTGTTTTTTCCTCTCTCGCAAAGCCGGAGGAGGGTAAAACGACGTACATATATCTGCGTGCGAAATAGAAAAGACTTTCCGCGGGCGTGGAAGGATCCTCCTTGAAGATAACGCCCAAAACCCCCTCGAGGCGCCTGATTCCTAAATAAAACGTCAGCTTTTCCCGCGCAGCTGCTAATGGAATTTCCAGAAGCTCCCGAGCGCACCTCAACTCGTGGAAGATCGAAATTTCGCGTGACGAAGCGAGCGTGTGTATATATATATATATCTCCTCTATGAAAGTACGCGAGAAGGAATAATCAGCGAGTGCACGGAGAAGGGCTCATATCGAGGCTTGATTTTTTATCAAGTGCGGCTGCGCTCTCTGATGATAATAAAACACACTTGAGAATTCAGTGTCGTCGCCGAGACGCGCGTATAATGGCACTTGAAGTGAGTCGAGAAGCTGCGATGAAGGTTTTTTTTTCTTCCGCGATCGCGTTTTATTTCTCAAGTTTCGGTTTTACGCTTTTTTTTAAATACATTTTAGACGTTACAATACAGAGCGGGCGCGCATCAACGTCCCCCCCCCCCCCCCCCCCCCCCAGACTACGATAGCACAAGTGCAGTGCATTCCAGTTTTGTTTTCATTCCACAGCCGCGCGCATTCGATATGCCGGTATCTCAATGATCATAAGCGTCCGCGGCTATAAAATACGCGCGAGCCTCGAGTCGGTGCTTTATTACGCGCGGCGAGTATAGTCTTGCCTCGTTAAAGTGCGAGCCTATTGGATGCTAATGCTTTTCCGCTAACTCTCTCTCTCTCTCTCTCTCGGCAGAACTCGTCCTTTTTTGCTAATATATATACGACGGAGAATATAACTTCGCGCGAGCGTCGGGATTTATGAGTCGCTGCTTGCGCATGCGCAGAATGATGCCCGTTTTACCCTGGCCGTTCGCGCGGAAGCGCCGATAAAACTAATTGAAAATGCTTTATCGGCAAGAGCGCGAATCGCGGCTTTTTTCGCGCGCGTTTTTTGGACCTTGTTTTCGATTTGAGGATTGTTTTAGACTTTTTGTTGTCTTGTATACTAGAAATGATACCAAATAAGTGATGGAAGAAAATATTAGATGTACATAGGTAAAACCTCGGGTAAAACATTTAACCAAGTGCTCTTGAGAGCTTTATTTGATAGTCCCCTTAATTTCGTTAAAAAATTTACTTTATTATAAATCCAAACCGAGATAAACCCCCTAATGAATAACCCTATATATGGCTTATATTAATATATATAGACTGACCACGTGTATATATACAAATATTATATACACCTACACCGCTTTGAGAACTTGGCAATTGTGTAATTACGCTGACGCTGCCGTTGTCGAAGCGTTATTTGTTTGATTAAATCACGACACTGTAACTGATATTCCGAGCACTCACTCCTCTTATGAGCTGTTTCAACTAATTTGGTTAGCAGCTCTATTCTATACTACACTGATTGTGTTTGTTAAACAACAGCCGTTTCGCAATTATATATTATTTGCCTCCGTAAAGTTGCATCTGATATTTGACCTAATTCCATCGATATATATATATATATATATATATAAGAATTCATGCTTACCGACAAATATTTTCAAGGGAAAGAAGTCGAATCGCAATGAGCAAATCTCGGCGACAATAATAATCTTCAAAAGTAGAAGAAGAACGGCATTACAGTGAGTACTGTGGAGTCCATAACATTTTGTTTTTAACGCTCTTTAAAGCTGTAACCGCGACGTATATATATTGAGAGGCACACCGCGCGACGCTTTACGGTTTGATGGATAAATTTTACGCCCGACATAAGTGAAACCGGGGGAGAACGGCTCTATATACGTACACCGAGAAAATGAAAAGCGCAGGAAGGATTATTTCCGGGAGATTTCGCGAAAATAATTCACGTGTGACCGCGCGTTTATTGGCCGGGTATTTTACGGAATGGCCCGCTTGGTTATTACGCGTAGCACGAGTTTTAGACTGTATATATAGGACGAAGTGGAGATTTCTTTGAATGAAAGGCTCGCCGAGATTATGTGCTTTATACATGCGTCAACTCGTTTTTTTACGACTTTGTATATTTATTCGCGGCGCATGAAATGGCGGATATTCCTTTCGTACATCGAATTTCGAGGAGATGAAAAAACAAATTTTATTACATATTATATATATACACTGCATGCGAAGAAGAAGCTGCACACGGCCGTGCGCAGGAAGAAAATCAGTAGCTAGTACGTAGCTTATTCGCAAAAGACACGAGGAAAAAAAGCTCTACAAAGTCTCGTCGCCAATAATTTTCCCGGCTCCTCGGCCGTAAACATAAATTTCGCTCGGCGGTGCAAAGATGGGCAATAAATAGGCGCCCTGGCGTTCGCTCAAAGCTTGCGCGTGCAAGAGTATATATATATAATATATAATACTGGGGAGAAAAAATCCAGTATAGCTACTGCGTGATGCTGTGCCCGGAGGGGGGGGGGACGAAGTCGATAAACTTTTCTCGGGGGCAACGCGCGGCGCACAGTCAAAGCACCGGACGACGGCGAGCCACGTGGATATATATATATATACATGTAAGGGGGAAATGCGCGCGCGCGAGCGAGCGAGCGAGCGTTCGGTGCCCTCGAGGCGTTGGCCGTGTAGTGTGTATTGACTGATCTGCGCGCGCTGAGAGAACCGCACATGTTTCCTCGGACTAGTCGATTTCACGGACGAATTGCGAAGTATGCGTACGCTGATTTTGTAATTGTAATGGAATAGCCGTTGTCCACGAGTATTTACGCCAGCTTGTTATGTATAAGTTACTTTTTAATACCCAATAAAACGGCGCTACGTTAACGCAGTCGCTGCAGCAACTTGGAAATCGGTGTAAATACACTTTGCGCTTTTACGACCGCGCACTCTGCATCTTCTCCCAAACTTTCTTCTGGAAATTCCCGGAAACTTTCCTCCTCTCGCGAATGAGAAGGCGAGATTCTTTCGGAATATTCGCGATCACGAGGCCCCCAGGAAGCTATAAATGCCATTCGCTCTCGAATATCCTTTTCGGAAAAGGGCCAAAAAGTGTACAAACGCGTATCGATTGAACGCAATTAAGAAAGACGCGCCAGCCCCAAGCTATTGCTAATCAGTGAGACGTGAACCGAGTCCACGGTATGCAGCGGCGCTCTCGATTTCTGATTGACTGGCGTTGATGGATTCCCAAGAGCTCATCTTCTCCCGATCTCTAGCTGGGGAAAAAATAAGCTGAACAGAAGCCAATTGAATATGATGTCACCTAGTCGGCAATTAAAATTAGTCGCGATATTCGTACAGGTATATATGACTCTGTACACGTATATATTCCTGCGGAGTAACGGCAAACACGAATAATCGAACGACGCGCACTCGCAATCAAGGCTTCCTCTCCTGTGGATGCTCGTCGCTCTTCTGCACACGTCGATCGACTCGCGCGAACCTCATACATACGCATAGCTCATCCACTGGTCTCTCTGTGTGTATTATCTAATCGAGCGTCCGGACCTCGGACTCTGTACGTAGTAGTTGCACGAGCAGATAGACTCGATTTCTCAATACACACGACAGAGAGAGATGGAGGCTCGTATATCGCGAGATTAAAATGCCGAGGTTTGGAGTTCAAGGCTCTATGTATGTATATATATGTGGAACGAGGAAAAGCGAATTAGCGCGTGCTCGCGATGTCGTACGAGAAAAAAAGTCCAGCACTGTTTTCCGTCCGCAACGTGTGTGATATACATATTTATCGAACAACGTGCGAATTCATCGGATGAAGATATTAGTAAAAACTGCCATATCATTATCAAGGATAATGCAGATTATTCCGTGTGTCATAATTGTTAAAATCCTTATTATCAATAGAACCAGCGGAGCTCGTTACATCGAAATAACAAGCTCGGCTTTCGACGCTTTCAGGTATATGCACACCCGGTCGAGTTGCGCTAATTGAAAGCTTGTTTTTTATTCGCTCTTCGGGCGACGTTTTTCATGCTTCAGAGCATTATATATAGTATCGAGTGACACTATTTCAACACCTGCTTAATTTTATAAATGTCAATCTCGTTATACACGTCGAAATCGAATGCATAATCTTGATTAACTGTATTTTCGTCCGCATATAAATTTAACCCGTCGCGTGCATCCGGCACGAAAATATACAACGATATTACCATCTTATAATTCACAGGTCTGAAGAACAGTTCCCGAACACACTACGAGATATCCCACATCGAGTGCGGCGCATCATCGCGTCGCGTAATTATAACATCGGCGTTTTGTTGTTTTGTTTTTTCGCCGCACTTCCGTCAGCGCCGCCTACACACATATGACGCGCACGTGCAGACGACGAATTCAGATTTCTCGATAAGACGAATAGCCAGGCGTTTCTTTGTCGTCGGCGGTTATGTGCGACTCCTCTCTCGTTTGTACTTTTTGCCGCCGTCGCCGCCTCGAGTTAAAGAGGGGAATCGAGATGATTAATGCCTCTCGGCGGCGCGCGAGCGATGAAAAAGTGCTCTCGTTGTAATGTAACGAGAAAGTTCATATACGCGATGCTATTAAGTGGCCGGATACGTATTATATGATACGTATATACGCGTACGAAGAAAATCTCGAGAACGATATAACATCGATATTGTAAGAATTTATAAAGGAGACCGGTACATACTGCAATGTATATATAATATATACGTCGTGAACTTTCGATCCACTTTTTTCCCCGAAATACTCCTCGATTCGGGAGATGATTGCGCGCACGCGAATAATATGCGATGCAATATTTACGCAACCGGAATATTTATTCCCCTCCGGTGCAGAGGTTTGCCTGAATCTTTCAATTTCCCGAAGCGGCGGACCTGAAAATTCACTCGCGAATATATCGAAAGTGTCCTGATGCCCTCGGAGTCATCTTCTTGGAACGAGCTACCGATGCGTAACAGCGTCGCCCGCTTAAATAATGAGCCGAGTCGTTAACATAGAAATGGATAGAGCGAGAGATTAGCATAGCGCAGCCTCTCGTCCTACTTGCTCTGCAGACAGGCCTCCTCCTCACCGCGTCACTCGCTGAGAAGAGACTCGCGCGAGGAAAAGGGACTTGGAACAAGAGAGCTCTTGCTTTTCGTTTGAAGGCATTAATGCACAACGTCGGTGTATAGAGACTTAACATACTTCCCTATTACTTCGAATAAGTCGTTCATACCGAAGCTCGGCGAACCGAAATGCTCCGCTCAATATAGGAATGAGACCAGATCCCAGCGCATGTATATTATATATAAGTATACACAGCGATATCGCTCCGTGGGTAAATAGCTCGCGAATCGTAGATAGTCCTTCTGCAAAGTAGCGATAACATTTCGAGGCTACATTCTCTCTCAAGAGCCAACATCTGGCGGCGCTCTGATGAATAAACGTCTCCGCGCAAAAAGCTGAGCGAAAGGGCGACTTCTATACATCTATATAAACAGAGACGAACTGAGGGGAGTTAACTCCGGGCAAATAATCCCGTATAGCTTCTTTTCTGTTTTATCTCCTCTACGCGTGCGCGCGCGCGGCTGTCTCGTGCGATAGACCCGCAGGATTTCATATATATATATATACACGTATCGTTATTATTGATATGTATAGAAAAATCAATATTATCTAATTGTAAACTTTTGTACTTATTACTAAGAAAAAAATGGTTTATAAAAGTGTATAAGTTACATATAGAATCCAATCAGATTAGGTGATACTTTTTAGAATGAATCTTACAGTCACACCCATACATACACACACTTATAATAATATAAACAAAATAGCAATAACAGCCATAGGGTGTAGGGCCTCTTGAGTATATGAGGCATACGACCGATCTAGTTAGTTCGAGTCAGACCGCACGAGTCAGAGCACAAAATAAAAGTTGGACTTAAAATATAAATTCCAATAGTTATCGCCTCCTCCCTCGCTTTTTTTTCGATTTCGCAAGAAAATCAACGCGGGTCTTATACTCGCCGCGCGTCCTCGCATCAGTCTTTAAACACAATATATACGCGGGCTAAGTTCGCGAAGTCGATGCTGCGCCAGAGGAAAAGTTCGCGGTTCAGCTGGAATAGTTGCGCCGGTCTGTGTGTCTATATAGACAGGATAAGAGATGGCTTTGCAAGATAAGTCGAGGCGCGAGCGGAAACCCAAAGAGTGCAGTAGAAACACCGAGTTTGAGGGATATCCCTTAGTGATACGTATATACACGTTTGGCGAATCGAGCGCGCGACGTTGCGTGAGAAATGCGCGGGCAGGTGTGCTACGCGTGCTTGGAGAAGATATGTCGCGATTCGCGACAGAAAGATGAATTCGGTTTACGCGTACGCGTCAACGGTAAAGTCATCGCGCATAACGAACGCGACTCTGATGTATTCCACGCAGTGGCAGCCATTCGTGCATACTCAGTACATAATATATATATATATAAACTGGTGCGGAATCGTGTACAGCTCGCGCGGAGCAGCAAACGAACACCGCGTGAAAAACGTACGACCTCTCGTTAAAAAAAAGAAACAGTAAGCGCATAATATATTCCGTTAAATCAGGCATAATCTTCGCCAGCTCATTTGTTCGCGTAGCCGAAGCAGCTGCTGCCTATATGGCTAGAATATACACGCGGCAGCGGACCCCGAAACGACGCACAGGCCGCCAACCTGACCGCTCGATTCTTGACCTCGGCCATTATATTAGCGATCGATTCGGCGCCGGAGCGGAATAAATTGCCTCTCCGAACAGAAAGCGAAAGAGCGAAATGCGCTCGGATACGTACGTATATATAATACCTATACATATACATCCACACCGCCGAGGCTTATCGCGCCTACAGCCATGCGTCATAGAGCATCATTCATCAGATACCTGGATATACATATATTGCTCCCTTATTACCATGCGTCTTGCTATATGCATCCACCTCTTCCGCTGCTACTTCTTCTTCTTCTTCTTCTTCTTCTTCGGAGTTCGAAACTCTTCGGGGGAAAGAGCTCGTTTTTCTTTCTTATATTCCAGCGGGCTATACCGCAGTCTAGACGCGCGCGCGCGGGAAATCGATTTTTATGTGCGCGCGCGAGATAAGAGCCGGGAAAATAAATGCGTGACACACGGCTTCGTTCTTGACTCACTTACAGAAGCTTCTATAGCTCGCGTACATAGAACCGACTTCGGTTCGTTATCTCTGCCTTTAATTTATGGAAATTACGGCTACACATTGCGCCTGCGCAATTCGTAGAAGAGAAAGCGTCGACGTTGATTATATTCGCGAGAAGGAAAAAAAAGAAACGTATATAAGCGCGCGGCGGCGATCAGCTCGTGTCGAACATCAAAGGAAATAAGCCAGTGGCGGATCGACTATGCGCACTATATCAAACGCGTTTCGCGTTACGCGGAGAACAATAAAGGCGTCGGGTTACTGTGAGCCAACGATTATTGACCTGACGCGCTATATATACATGCACTTTTTTTCTCCGGAGCATTAATGCGCGCTGCGCACGAATAACGCTCGTAGACAGAGTTCCTCGCGACATTAACGGAACTGACTCTCTCCGACTCCCAAAGGCATTATTCTAGAAATTCGAAACTACTCTCCCCACGGAATGTAAATGCGTCCTCGATATAATTCCGTCCTGCAGAGATCCATTTTCCATTCCAGTCCCCGTTAATTGAGCGTTATTACATTTAGCCTTCGCGACGCTACGGAATTACCTCTCGCGACGCCCTCCGTGGCTGACTACTATATATATATATATATATATATATACATGTGTATATACCTACTCGAGAGGCTATGAAGCAAGGAACCGCTGCTGAGTTAGGCGCGAGAGGAACGTTTAATTTCATTGCGGCGAGACGCTGCATCGAGCTTGATTTTGAGCAGCTTCTCGTCGGTTATTGCAAAATAAGAGATTGTTAAAGCAACCGAAGTTACGTTCACACGAGATGGTATGGTTGGTAAAAAAGCTTCGGGCGTTTTCTTTGCTCGAATATTCGTAGAAAACATAACGCAAGCGTAACGAGTTTGACATGTAAAGCTGTATACCGCTATATTATATATACATACTCGAAGCTATATAGTGCATACTTGCGGGCGAAGGTATATATTTCAAAGCTGCGCTGGTGTGTATATACATGCATACATACATACATACATACATAAAGCGTTCTTGTACTGCGAGCGATGTGATCTGCTTATTACGACTAATGCCGACGCCGCCGGCTCTTAAAAAATACGAGCGTTAAGGTTTTGCGCGGCACCGGTTTTTTTTATGCCTCGTGTTATGCACGCCTCCGCCCTTTTTTTATATGTCCCGCACTATTCTTATTATTCAAATTTCTTATGCTTTTCTAATCAAGAGATTCGGGTTTCTCTCTTCAGAAGAATTGACTTTAAAGTCATATCCTTTAAAAACCTCGTCATATCGTATTAATTTTGAAGTCTCGCTATAAATCGATTCGAGAGTCACATCTCATTAACATTAGCGCAGAATCAAAGGCGCGAGTTTTCCACAGAGAGAGAGAGAGAGAGAGAGAGAGAGAGAGAGAGCTCTCGCCTCAATTACACGCGTAGAATCCGAGCGACGCTCCCGTGAGCTTGCAAGCTCTACAAAGCTCGACGCGGTGCTCCGCGCGCATGTAATCAAGTATAGGTATACGATACATCAGAGACGTCAGCTGCCTCTCTGTGAAGCAGCTTTTATCCCCCGATAACGTATATGCTTATATACCTATACGCGCAGTCGATGACCCTAGAGACTGCTGCGGATTTTCCCTGTAGTCGGATATCGACCTGTTATCCTTCAAAGTGTGAATGTATATATTGTATAAAATACCGTCTCCGCGATAAAATGAAGCTCGACAGCTGTTCGTCACGAGCCAAGCGTATATACAGGGTTTTTCGTTAAAAGCCAAAAGAAGTCCACTAGAATTTTAAACTCCGAAGCTTACAAGCAGTCTCTCGGCGGTCAAAAATAAAAGAGATCCGGCAAAAGCAAGATGCCCTTGTAAAACCACCGCGTATTACTCTAGTCTGTGTACATACACGCCAGCAGCAGTTTAAAGAGATATTACAGAAGCTCGCGTACAAGCCCGTAGGTTAACACGAGTATATACGTACTTCCGTGAAGATCCTCTCCAGAATTTGCTGCATTTATTTCTATATTTGCCTGCCTCATTCAAGGGAGCGAACCGTTTGTTTATCCTGCGGCGTACGCGCGCTGCATAATATCGTTCTAAGTGATTTAAGGGAGGCGGTTACGCGGCACACAATTGACCGGCCGCCACACGTAAGTGTCTTGAGAGATTTTCAGTGAGTTATAATAGCTGCTTTTTCTTCTCAATGACGATGACGACTGAGTTTACATTCGATTTTCTAAGCGGGATTCTCGAATATTATTAATTCAAAACCTCGTTAAAATCCCATCGATCTCCGACTGACCGCGGAATGAGCCGAGCCGAACAACGTCCGCCACAGCGTGACAAAAGAATAAAAGAGCTTTCGACATTCCACTATTACGCATCCTTTCTGCGCAACGATCTATAAAGCTTCCTACTCAATGTTCCAGGTATCACAAAGCATGGTATGATAAGTCGCAGTCGGTACAGCCGCCGTAGTCGCCGTTCCCGCCACGATGAAGAAGTTGAGAGCCGCAGCACTGCTGTTACTGCTGCTGCCGCTGAGCTTGAGCTTGAATCTGCAGGAGGATGACCTCGTGTTCGACGACGTCGGCGACGAGGCCTCGACCCTCGAGCCCGAGCGCAGCAAAGAGCACACCATCCCGAGCGCCAAGCCCAAGAAATCCCAGCGAGTCGAGAGGCTTCTGGGTATGCCCGACGCCATAGCCACCGTTGGCCACGTATTCAAGCTCCATGTGCCCAAACAGGCGTTCGCCGGTAGCGTCGATTACTACGAGGTGAGAGCTTTATTTTCTTTCACGCCGACAAGCGGTTATACGTGTCACGAGTAATTTTTCTATTTCTTTTCGCATCTCGCGCAATGACGACGAGCACTCGGAGGAGAGGACGTCTTTTTTTCATTGCTCGTTATTTCCGGGCGCTATATAGTCGAGAGCGTATAGTACAAAAGTCCGAAAGCATAAACGTATTGAACATTTTCAACATCCGGTCCTCCCGCTCTATCTAATTTCGTAGATTATTGCGGCGCGCGATCGATAACAAAGCCCGCATGTACCATCGTTATGAAAGATAGAAAAGTTCGTTTTCTTCAAATGTGATAAGCCGATGCTAGAACGAGTAAAAATAAGGAGAAATCGTTGTCACAGGCTCGAGGCAGCAACGGCAAGGGTCTGCCCCACTGGCTGCGTTGGGACGAGCCCGCCTCGGCTCTCTACGGTGTCCCGTCGCGCAAAGACGTGGGCCGGCATCGCGTGAGCGTCAAGGCCTTCGGCAAACACGGCGACGTCGCCCAGGACTGGTTCCTCGTTCACGTTGTCCCGGAAAAGCGCGAGCACTACGGCCGCAAGGACGGAAAGGTATGTATCAAGCTCGATCGACGCCCATTGACCCATGCTTGCAAAAATTATAATTTCGCTTGTCCACAGAAACGCTGTAGCGAGGATCAGGACCGTACGATGCTGACCATCTTGATCGACGCGAGATACGAGAACCTCAAGCCCAGCGCTAAGGTCAGAGCCCTCGAGAACCTCGCCGGATTCTTCGGACTGCACCCGGTAAGTTAGCGTATACCTGTGCTGTGGAGACTCCTGCACAGGCAGTATGCGAGATTCCCGCTTTCCTTTCTTCAGCGGCAACTCTTCCTTTCTCTCTATATTCCCGCAGCGCTGCTTTTTCATCGATCTGCCCGTGTTATCCACGCGCCTCATCCCGGTTAATTAAGACTCTGACTCTGTCTACTGCATCGTGTCAACTAACGCGAGTTTTGCAGCCTTTCTCATATTCCGTCGCCATCCTTCGTTTCGCTTTAATTGGCTGGAACGACAGAATTTTCTCGGAAGATCCAATTGTGCGAGAGGAGGACAGTGACGGACGCAGCCTATAAATTTCAGAATTTCAGCGACGCACCGCTATCTCTATATTAACGAAGAAAACGTACTTATTAGATTTCACCGGTATAGAGTATGTAGTCGCGCTTTCATATCGCGCAAGATTTATCCGTCTAGACTGGCTATATGCGTGTGTATACGCAACTGGCCCAATTAGCGTATTTTAATGCAGCTTCATCCTGTTCCGAGCGACGTCGCTCATCGCACCGTATAACGTATCGAATGAGTCAAGACACGATCGAGATTCAAAGCAGTTTTTGCTTCGCGGTAAAAAGCAACCAGGCGACAATAGCCGCGTGAATTTCCAATCCACTCGTTATCCGGATGTCTCAATAACGACGAAACAAAGCGAAGAGAAAGCCGCCTAATGCACATTTGTTGTTACAGAGCTCCATCTCGATCCAGCCAGAAGTCAAGGAAAGCTCATCTTCGTCTTCGTCGGTGCTCTCGGGACCAGGGAATGTCGGTCGCCGTCGAGAAAAACACTCGACGCTCGTGCAGTGGCAGGTGAGTCAGTCGCGAGAAAGAGAAACGGGAGAGACTCGCTCGCTGGGTCTCTCTTATACTCTCGCGGCTGTGCACATAAGTGCGGCGGGAATAAATTTTACGGATTTCCAACGCGAAGGAATGAGCCCTCGTTAATCGAGCTCGTCTTTTAGGAACGCGTGTATATATTATGCTGATTCGACGACGGATGCGCGCTTCTCCGAATGGCCCGGGAAAAGTGGGTTACTTTTTCACTCGTCGCGCATCGCTTCGCGTCTGTCGGAAAATCTCTCGGGCATTCTTTTCCCGTAACGGCGATGTCTTATTTGCGCTCTGATGGTACGGTATATATACCGAGATGTTCGCGCGCGAAAGAAAAAATAAGCCGTTGAGAATATATGCAAAATCTTGCGGTTCATCATAGTCTATATAGAACGAAGGTGCAAAAGTTCGTGCTAGGTGAGCGTTTTTTTCGAAGCAGCTGAAAAATTTGCCGCGTTTGGTTCAGGTTGGCTGCGACGGACACTTCTGGCCGCACCAGATCGACACGATCAAGCAGATACCGGAGCAGGCGCGCGACGGTACTCTGTCCGAGGTGATGGAGCTACCGGTTTACCAGTGGCGAGTGAGAGCCGACTCGACGGACTTTGCGCGAAATAGGCGCGACGCCGCGGCCGGTTCCGGAGACGGTCTGCTGCCCGACGAGGAGGACGACGACGAGGACGAGGACCAGTACGATGACTACGAGGACGAGTACGACAACAGCGAGGGCGTCACCGAGACTCCGCAGGAGCCCAAGCAGAAGCCCGTTATTCTGCCCAACGGAGCCGGCGATAACGACGAACATCCGCACAGGCATCGTCATGGCTACGGCAGCGTCGCCAACATCGGCCCAAGCATCAACGTGAGTCAGCTTAGCTCGGCTCGATCGATTATTTTCCTTATTCTCGCTAACGCGTTGGCTTGTGTTGTACAATTTTGCAGACCGACGATGAAGAAGACTTTATCTGGCGAAATTCCGAAGGCAACAATTCCATCTTCAACGCGACACCGTCGACGACCAGCACGACAACGACGACCACGCCATCCGTAAGTCTTGCAAGCTTTCGCGGGATCCTTCTTGGCTTTGTTATAGTATTATTACAAATAGATGGCTTACGCTCGGCATTGCTCGGCAGTCTTAACGAGCATCGCCCTTATCTTTATATGTATCATATTATATTCGCTGCATATAGATAGCTCTGAGATACTTCTTCTAATTGCTTTTGGAATTAGTTGATAAGTGCTTCATCCCAGTCTCTGTCCAATATAAGCTTGACGAAAATTTGCCATGCTATACTGCGCCACGTGGGTGGATTGAGTTATATGTCAATTCGTGTTCACTGCACGAATAGTGATGTCCGGTTTAAGGTTACATCGAGAAAAATAGTTTACATGCGAAAATCGTCAATGTTTCGTGTGTAAGCTGGCAATGTAAATAAGCTAGACATTCTACTATTGTTTTTATTCTATTAAAATTTCTGTATTATTGACAGAATGCAGCCCGTCATAAATTACAACTTTTTCTCGGTGTTCCAATCCAAAATATCAACCAATATTCCTGAAATTGTAACTAACAATAATTTCTGCCACACACCGCATCTACTAACCATTTCGCAGACAACAACCGAAACAGAGCCTCCACCTACTACGCCAACAACCACATCAACAACTACCACCGAAGCTTCAACAACACCAAGTTCAACGCCAAGCTCAACAACAACAACAACAACTACAACAACAACTGAGTCATCGACAACTTCTACTACTAGCTCTACGACGACAGAACATCAACCAGAACCATCAAACTCCACAACTGAGAGCATGACGACGACGTCCACGACGACAACTCAAGCAACTTCTATTGCTGCCGAGATCCCAGTTAACGAAACTACGACAACGACCACTACGTCGTACACGAACTTGACGCAAGTCGCGACCGGTAGCTCCAACTCTCAAACTAACGTTACGACGGACTCACTGACGATAGACAGCGAGGAGTCACTGATGACCGATGAAGACATCGATAACGAGACTGAGACAGACGATATGACGACCTTGCAGCCGATTATATTCATCGGCTCGGAATCGACAACGGCTGGCAGCTCTGGAACCCCGGCATTGAATACAAGCGCCGTGGAAGTATCAGCAACCACATCGGAGCCCAACTCAACGTCGATATTTACTGTAAATGCCACTGCCGAGGAGGTAATGCTTATTTCCAAGCTCTCGCTTACGCGCACTCGCCGCAAAGTTTTACAGCGAGTTCGCTTTACTCCTTTGTAAAGTTTAAACGGCTTTTTTATATTTAGCTTCTTTATTACTTTATGTTTTTATACACACACACCATCCTTGCTGAATTCAGCGCCCGCGCTAGCACAGTCTCGTACGTGTATACTGTGACCGCATTTTCAATGCCTAATGACCAAGTGTGAAATCATAGATAAAGCACTAATTCATCAGGAAAATAAAACGCAGTACTGTTATGTGGCATTGAAGTGAGGCCACGGTATGCTAATTGCTTTTTATAGTCACGCGAATGAAAATCGTTGCACACTGCGTCTACACTATCCGCACTCTCACGCATCACGTGCACACGTCACTTTTTTGTATAATTTTCGTTTTTTTATTGTACAGTCTATTATGTCTCACAAAGTTTTATGTTTCTACAGGTACAAGATTCAAGTTAAATTTATTTATTGTTTAGTTATATACACTCATAATGGTCCAGATGTAGAATATTTGAGAAATCAAACAGTGGTGTAAAGATTCTCTCGACTAATTCTTTTTTTCTTTTGATCAGTATCCGGAAGCATCACTTCCTGGAAGAGAAACTTCAAGCCCATCTTCGACAACGAGCTTCTCTACAAATTCGTGGAACGACACCGACACGGATAAGGTATTTGGAGAATCGGATCCTTACGATACTATGCACGTGCCTGTCTATAGTTCAACGCCCAGCACAACAACCAGGTACACTTACCAAATTACTCTTTACCGCATTTTTTTTTCTTCTACGCAACAGATTACAGAAATAAACCATGTTACGCAAATTCATTATTTATAGTACGACCACCGAGGCGACAACAACGACGACAACTCCGGAGCCCTCATCGACAACCACTACAACCACTACAACCACTACGACGGAGGCTGCGACCACGCCATCGACTACTCCAACTACAACTACTACCACTACGACCACAACGACGCCGGCACCGACTCCGTCGACCACGCAATCAACCACGACGATGAGCACGACTACCGAGAGGATCGAGTACGGCATTCGCAACAATCCACCCCGAGTAGAGAGAAGATTAAAGAAGATCCCGATAACCCAGGGCAAGCCACTAAGCTACATGATACCTGAAGAAACGTTCAGAGATGACGAGGATGGCAGCACACGGCAGCTTCGACTCAGGATCTACGAGAAGGATGCGCCACTTAAACCTAGTTATTGGTTGCAGTTTAATGAGGAAACGCAAGAAATTTATGGATTGTAAGTAACTCGAACGGAATAATGATTTTTTATATAAATATAAATGTTTGATAAAAAAGAAGGTAACGTGAATAAATGTATGCTACAGGCCTCTTGAAGAACAGTACGGAACATATCCATTCGAACTTGTCGCCATGGACAGCCAAGGACTGACAACGAGTACTACGCTTGATATTTCCGTGCAGCAACACAAGCAGATTCGGGCCGTTAACCACGAGTTCCATATCTATTTGAAAATCGAAAAAAGAAGCGAGTTCCCGACGAACGTTGATTGGGAACTCAGGGTCATGCGTAGTTTGGCTGAACTCTACGGTGATGAAGATCTGAGCAACATCATTGTCAGGTCTATCGATATTGATCACGACCAGGCCATTTACACTTGGACGAACGTTAGTTTAGCAAGGTCAAATGTCTGTCCTCAGGATGAAATCAACAGGTTGTACAGTGTAAGTAAAATTTTTTAATGCAAATTCAATATTTCGTGAGAAACTGTTGACAGGATGTGGTAAATGTTCTTAATTTTTGTATAGGCTCTTGTCGCTGATGAAAAAACTGAAGAGCCAAGCGAAGGCTTGACACATGTCTTGGGTCCCGAAATACGACCTAAACGTGTCGTGTATCAAGGTTTGCAACAATGTCAGCCAATAAAGGAAACACAAGTTAATAAATATCCTGTACCCAGAAACCAAATTGATCAATTGAATGCAACCGTGGGTCAATTGTTTGTATATAAAGTGCCAAAGGTAAATTAATATTTAGTATTATATATTATTACACTGGGTAAAAATTTATACATTCATTTATCTTGGAATGCGAATATTTGATTTCTAGGATACTTTCTTCGATGAGGAAGATGGCGATACTGGTAGCATGAGAGCGACTTTGTTGACTGCAAACAGAACAGAAATTCCAGCATCAGACTGGCTACAGTTCGACAGCAGTAATCAAGAATTTTACGGCGTGCCTTTGCAGCAAGATATCGGTCGCAAGACATATCAACTAGTCGTTAAAGATAGAGAAGGTGCTTTGACTTATTTATTTTAATCGCGATCTCATTGTCGTTATCAAATTATAAACATGCAAATCTGTTTTTTGTAGGCCTGGAAGCAACTGACAGTCTAGTCGCGGAGGTGCACCCGGCACCAAACATGCGCCACGTTGTCGAAATCTCGATGATACTCAACATGGGCTACGATACGTTCGCTAAGTCGGCACAAAAAAAGCGCGAGTTCATTCAAAAACTTCAAAAGCTCTACGGCGATAAGAATACGAGCGCCATATCCCTTCTCCATATCAGTGGCAATCGTGACACTACTACCGTTACATGGAGTAACCTCACGCTACCAACGAAAGAGTGTCCAAGTCAAGAGATAGATCAACTGCGCGGCGTCCTTGGAAAGGATAACAATCTCTCGGAAAAGTTAATTCGAGAGTTTAACAGTGAAAATCAGCCAGAATTTGCGGTTATACAGTTAACCGTGAAATCTACGGGTGCATGCAGAGAAGCTGGAATGATCCCACCAGATCAGCCACCAGTAGACGACTCCACCTCAGTCGATGCGAGTCACGATGATCATTTCTTCACAATTATACTGCCTACCATAATTATTGCCGCCTTAATATTACTCGCGGCGATAATCGCTTGCATACTGTACAAACGAAAAAGAAGCGGAAAGATGAGCGTAAGTGAGAAAGATGATGAAAGACAGAGCTTCCGCAGCAAAGGTATTCCGGTGATATTCCAAGATGAACTTGACGAAAAACCAGATCCAGGTATGATGATTTTTCGTGCCAGATAATTCAAAATAATTAAAAAAGAAACCTTTGATGCAATGACAACTAACAACCTTTCTTGCAGGTAACAAGTCTCCCATAATTCTGAAAGAGGAAAAACCGCCGCTTCCGCCTCCAGAATATCAACGCGCGGAGGACGGCGCGGATATCCCGATGCTCTCGAAGGAGAACTCCGAGGAGCCATACCAGCCGCCGCCTCCGTTCGCCACGAATCGCGACAGCAATCGCCAAAACAGACCAAAGCCTACACCGACGTACAGGAAGCCGCCGCCGTACGTGCCGCCCTAACAGAGCAACCACAGCAGTGCGCTCGCCGCAGCCGTAGCCGCAGCCGCAGCCAACAACACAACGGTGCACTCGCCTACGCGCAAGTACATGCTGGCGATGCTCGGCGACTCGCCTACGCACGTTCAACACCAGACGACCACCAATCCGACTATCATAGCTGCACGATTCAGCAAGGGTCAACTCAACAATAATGGCTTCTGCGAGCCTCGTCTCGTCCGATAGACTCTCACTCGCCCAGTGCTCGACGACGATTATAAAGCAACGCACTAGGCTCGAACGCTCGGCGAGTTCGATTTCAATGCTTTTCTTCTTTCAGTTTTCTTACGTTTATTTTTATTATGATTATATTTCTTACGCGAGATTTACTTAACATGAAACGACCTGAAATGAAGTTTTTTTCTATGAGTTCATGAGTAGAACGTGTATTTTTAATTGTGCTACAATGAGATTCGTTATCAATATTTTGGAGCTCCTTCAGTTGCTTGGGCTTCTGCGCAAGTTTGTTGGTTCTTGCCGTGGAATAACAGATTGATTATACTTTGCGATTCAGGCCAAAGTTTTTCGAGATAAGAACCGATACGTAATTGTAAATGTACTACCATGCGTACTTATTCATAGGTACGTATGACTATGTCTGCTCATTTGGAAGTAGGGAAATGATTTGAATTTAGTTTTATGAACTTATGGTCTGACGATGTATGCACCTATATAACTCTTTTTTTAATCCGAGAGAGTGTACTGACCATCGCATTCGAATTTGTGTGGGAGCCTAAAAGACACATAAACGACGAGCTATTGGAGGAAATTGAAAATTTTTAATGATTTCTTTGAGGGTACGTTTTATGATTTTTTTTTATTTTGAGATACGCACACAAGTAAAAAAAGTAAAGAGAGAAAAAAACTTATTGAAACTTGTCGATCACGCGTTGCCTTTCGTAACGACCTTCGCGTTTAGCGTAGAAAAAACCCATCGTTCTCGTGTCGAGACTCGTGTATCGAGAAGGTTAGAGAAAGCATAGAAAAAAAATACAAAAAAGTAAGTAAAAAGACAAACTGAAGAGAGAGAGAGAGAGAGGTGGTTACGGAGAAAATATTTAACGAATCCAACGATACTCAAAAAGAATATATTTCACAGTAATCAGTGCCATTTTTATTAAGCAATAAGCTCGCCTAATTATGAATACTGATTTTTTTACATGACTTTTTTTATACCGGATTTTTTGAATTAACCGACTAAACGTTGCATCGAGTCTCTTAATTAATATAGAATGTAACGTACTTCTCGTGAAAGATAATTTACACTGCCAGAACAAAGAAATAATCTTTGTTCGAAAGTTTAAGACGTCACTGTGTCCATCAAGATTTTTTCAAAGAAAAAGAAAAGAAAACAAACTGTGAATTTATTTCGTATCATTTTGAGATTTCAAGGATTGTTTGTTAAGAAACAGTTCATCTATGCTTCCATTGGCAGAATAGTAGGCCAATAATAAACATATAAAAAAGCGATTGTACATTACGAATATTCGTATTATATAAACACACAGCCATTTATTATGTATACAGTACATATTTAATGAATGTGAGTGCTTTTATATTTGTAATAATGTTTTTATTCAAATGTCTGCCTGGATAATTTTAAAAGCATTTATGTTTTAGAAAAACTTAATCGTGACGACGACTTTTCAATCCTTTTATTCTGTGTACTTCGTAATTTTATATATATATTTTTTAAGCTATAACAACCGTCAAAAGGACGAATAAGTTTTTAAACACAGACTAACAGCAAGAGCTTTAATTGCAATACACTTGTAAACTAATGCGCATTTTAAATTGCAAAGCTATTTAAGTTTAGAATTTATACACTTAGTTACCAAACCTTGACTAATATTATGAAATGGAACAAAATTATGGAATAAAAATTAAAAAAAAAAGATTGAAATGTTGAAGACATGTTAGTTCAAACACAGATACGTCATTATCATTATACACTATATTTGTCAAGAACTTTTTCGAAAATCTTTTATTATTGTATAGACGTATACAAACGAAATCGAAAGAATAAAAACGAATTTTTCGCTCCTCGTCTGAGTGGCGGCCTTCATGGCAGCGCATTGTTTTACTTATACACGTACGTACTACGCGTAACACGCGACATTTTTACAATCCGATATTTTTATTGAAATGAGACGATAATAATTATGTAGGTGATGCGCATGGAACCGTGCGAATGAAGGCAATTTCTGTTTGTCTTGCAGTGTACGTGAAAAATAAGGTATAACATGAAATTCATGAGGATGTTTGGTATGCCAGTAACAAAAGAATGGAAAGGAAAAGCTAGTTTTTAAAGTATAGCGTCAACGCACTAATGTTAAATCGCATTGTTGCGTAATCTATAGGAATTAAGTCTACCAACGATTATAGATGGACTCAAATCACGTTCGTTGCTAAATTTCTATAACGACAGTATATCGCCCTTGTTTGATCTTTCTCATCGACATCGACATGGCCTCAAATTTTAGTAAATATTTCCCTTTTGTATTGTGTTGATTAGAATTATGGTAATCTGCTGATGTCGATGATATAAAGTTTGGTACTGTCGAAAACCTTTTTATACTGAAACTTTTGAAATTATACATTATGAATAATGTTCAAACTTTTCTTTCTTTCATAATTTCTCGATAATTGCGATTTTTATTGCTTCTGTAAGTGTACGAATAAACTTATAAGGTGATAAGGACACCTTGATTTTATACTTGAGTAATATGTCAAGCTCGAAACGATGCGTTTTTGCGTTTTACAATAAAACAGAAATTAAATGGAAATGAAACATTGTATACCTAACATCAATTCTCTCATATCACGCTTATCTCATATCGTTGCTGAGTGCGTATCCGTCAGATGCTGCCAGACAAAAAATCTTGTATCATATTCATGTGTACGATAAATATATTAAGGTTGTGTTGGAGATGAAGGCTAACAGAAGGGTGGGACGTTTCTGCAAATTCTACATGGGACCGAAGTAGAAGCAAAGCGATCGATCGATCGAAAAACAAGTAGATGTCGGCTATATGGGGTACAATTTTGGATAGAGAAAAGGAGAGAAACGAACGAGGCGCCAAAGTTATTTTTTACTTGTATTAGAGGTTAATGGAAGCTAAACGAGGAGTGGAATTGGAAAAATGTACAAAATTCACGTTAATTTTTGTCAAGAGAGGCGCTCGCTTGAAAATCCTCATTCGAACAGACGATGAAAATAAACTTTCACGCCAAATTCACTCCTCGGTAGAGTACGAGATAGGAAGTACGATGAAAAAATGATTTGGAAAAATTGTCACGGTATTATATCCCTTCGGATTTGATGGCGAAGTATAGTAGTTGTCAATGTACACGCATGCCGTGATCAGGCATTCAGAGTTCTAATGACGATGGTTTGAAAAGCCAAAAGCGCATTATAATCGCCTGGAATTTCAAGATTATTTTTACTTGTCATAAGCCATAACGCTTCCTTGACATCGCATAACTCTTAACGAGTATACTCTTGTGCACATAAGTATACAAGGTACACGCCGACACATGACACGAATATTCAGATACACACATATACACGTCGGTACTCGTGGAAGGTACCTGAGATATATATATACACAGAACCCTTTTTCCCCAACGCACGCGGACAAGGTCGATCGGCTAAGAATAAAAAAAAACAAATTATACATAATCGTATGTAAGTACGTGCAATCACGCGGAATCGAACATAACGATTTGACTAGCTGAAGGTGGTTAGTGTTTAGAATTTAAGTGGCAGCTCATCAAACACTAACTTCAATCGTAAATAAATTATTCAAAACTTTAACGAGTGAACCGTAACTGTACAACTATAAGACTGCATTATAAAATAACGAGAAAAAATAAAACTGTCACTCGAGCGCATGCTAGTATGCGACGATTGCGTGTAATTCTACGCTCAATTATGAATAATGCTTACCAGGTATCTTCGAGATGCAATAATGTATAATGTGATTAGAATTATTTGTCGTTCGGCCTGGCTCGCGAAGCTTGTGCGCATCCGCATCGATTCTCGCGACTCTATATCGATATGTTGTCAGTAATATACGAATAAAAGAAAAAAAAGTATCGAATGAATTAAATATGCATACGTGTACACAAGTACTATAGATCTGACAAGCATATATTCGACATGTGTATAAGAATAAGAGTTAATAAAGTCATTTTAGGATATAAAAAAAAACGAAAAGTGCATTTGTTGTCGTTGTCAATCTCACCCTGCCTCTGTCCAAGCGGGAATAACCTAAAGCTCTCCCCGTGACGCATAAATTATATGTGCAGTATAACAAAATAAAATTTGTCTACATATTTTTCTATGATTTTCCACGTTATTTTCTAAACTCATGCCGTTAGACGAGTTAAGTTCTAATGCTTATAACTGAAATGTAACTTCCAATCCGTTTATTTGTAAGGATGTCATTTCACCGTGCGTAATACACACTTAGTCTCTTTAAACCTGATGAGTTTCGTAAGAATAAAATAAGCTCATAAAATCATTTTAGATGATAAAAAAATTGTATCCGTTATCAAAATTACGCAGCCTCTGTCCAAGCGCGAAGTGCCTCGAGCTCTCCCCATGGCAACGCATAAATTATATATGTGCGCATCTCTAAAAGGAAGGCTTCGCAGAAGCGCCTTTTTAAGCGTCAAGGATCCGAGGGAGGAAACCGGTCGAGGCGAAAATAGCGCGCGAACCGGCCAACAACTCAAGCTGCTTGCACTATATCGTATCTCTCAACGGAGAGAAACAGATCTCCAATCAGTCGCTAAGGACTAAGTAGTAGATTTAATTTTCAGCTACGAAAACTAATAGACCTAATGCATTTACCACGAAGACTAGCTCTTTTCGACACTTTTTAGCGTTTTTATTCCTCCTTATATGTAACTAAACTGATGAGTTCGCGATATTTTAACATGTTCTAAGTATTATACGAAACAATAATGTCTAAATTTAAAATAAGTTTTAAGTATTTCAAAAAATGTTATTTTTAAATGTGTTACTCTTCTTTGGTAACGACTGCGATACGTAGGCTGTGCCGATTAAGCAAGGATCGAATCTATTGTAAGCTCACGTGCTGAGGAATATGTTGTGTGTATATAGACGAAGCGACATCACTCGCGTGATTCGTAAATTAGCGTCGCGGCAATTTTCGAGAGGGAAACAATTTTTAAATTGACTCGGATGTGTGTCGTAATATTAACCGCAGGCGAGGGTCTGCTGTATGGAATCGCGCGGTGCACATGACCGCTACTTTCTAGGCACGCGTCTCTCTCTCTCTCTCTCTTACACACTCTTTCTCTATATAGTACACCGAAGGATGGAGTTTTATAAATATAGATCGCGAGGGAGACTTTTTTTATGCGTACGACAAAACGATTGTAGGAAGTATAGACGGAGAGAGCGTTTTTAAAATGTAAAACTGCCGATATACGTGCGTCGATCGATCTTATATCTTGTATCGCCGGAAAATTCGCAAAAATAATAAGTATATTATCGAAAAAACCTCGTATCGTCTTTTGCAATTCGGATACAACACGCACCAAACAAATAAATAGAATCACAAAATTACGTGTTGCACCTATACAGCGAATTAATCAAGCCAGTCGACGGTATTATATCTTGTATACGTATAAATATATATAGTGGCTGCAGCAGTGTTGTAAAAAAACTGCTCGTCGAAAAAAGCAACAAAGCGCGAAAAAAGGCATTCCTGCGAGAGATTAGGAAAAAACGATAAGCGCACTCTGGAAAAGTGCGAGGCACGCAACGCATTTTAAACGCGCGCTTATTGCAATATCGAGCAGCTCGCCGAGCGTATACGTATGTATATATACCTATATATACAGAAGTAGGATAGCACGTGCCTCGAGCCGATCGCGAGCTCAGAGACCTTTAAACTCGGCTCTTCGCGCGCCGCGCAGCGACGGCCTCGTTGTGTGCGTGAGAGCGTACAGGCTGGCAGGAAAGTTTGCGACTCGACGGACGGCGTTTGTGATTAATTTTTTTTTCCGTTCTTACATTTTATTGCGAGGCAGGAGTTTGAGGCCGTCGGTGTGTATCGCACGACGCTCGCGTATTGGTTTTACAATTATTTATCTATTATATTCGAAGAAAATTAACGTAGTGTGGACTCCGTCGATATTTCAGGAACGAATTTTTCCTCATTAACTAGTTCAATATAATTATACATCATAATTGTGGGCGATAGCAAATTCGATCGTCTCGCGAGTTGAGGACACGTTAATTGAAAAACGCGCGCGCGCGTATATATACGCTACGAATAGACGCGGGGTTAAAATAGCAATAATTCATACATATGCGACATTTGCGTGAATTTTCTGCTCTTTAAAAAGATAATGGGTACCCTTCGAGTATATAGGCAATTAAATTTAAACTTGAATCGAAATTATACGCAGCGCAAGTGTTCGACCGATAAAAAGTACGAAATCCGCCGCGAGCGCGTTCCCAATTCGAGTGTGCGCGCATGTAGTGTGACCTTTACGCTGAACAAAAAATATATATATATATATATATATTAACTGAAAGTTATACTTAAATTGATTTAAGTGCGTATATCTCTTCATCGAGGCGGAACGCGCGCTGCAGTCGGCCGATTCCAAAAATTGAAGAACTGAAAAAAAGATCGCCGTTAATTTATCCATCAGAGACGACGAATACTTAAGAGAGCTGTCGTAATTTCGCGTCGTTCAATTGATTACCGATGTAGGTCACAGGAATCGTTTCGAACGAGTAATTGATACTCTTTTTCTTATTCCAAAAATGAAACTGCCAGTCGTCTACGCTTATGATTTCCCTTCGGTCTGTACACTTAATATACATATATACCTATATAATCCGCGAGGAAGGGATACGGTGCGAGAACGCGAAAGAGAGAGAGAGAGAGAGAGAGCGCACGTGTAAATATTTACCGGCGCATGCGCACTGGGCGCTCCAGAGTCGGTCGTCGCTCGCATCAGCGTCACGTGACCCATCGCCGTTCCCGGCTATAAACGCCGTCGCAGCGACCGGCCGGTCTTATAACGCGCCGGAGCCTCCGCAAGTTCGCATCGAAGCCAAACGACAAATTCGTAGTATACCTGTGTATTTGAGCCGCCGAGTCGAGTTGTCACATACTTTTTCACTTTTCTACACCGTCGGAGCAAACTGTGAAAGTGCGCGCGCAGTGAATGCACAAAGGCCCGGCCTCACGTACAAAAGAAAAACGAGAAGATCGCGAGAAAGGAAAATATAGGCTGCGAAATATCCAACGAAGAGGCGTTTAGTTTTTGAGCGAGGCGTACTACAAGTGGGCAAGACGAGCGGGAGCAAGCCTTACTCGGATCTCAACTTCTCGGACCTCAATTTCCGATAGATATCCCCCGCGATGGCCGGCTTCTGGGAATGGGACTACTCCAGTCAGAACGGTGAGTACTTTTTATTTTTCTCTCTTGACATTTGCTGTGCTCTATATATGTTATGGCAACGCGCGTCGTCTTTACTCGTGTGTGATGCCTCAAAACGCTTTCGAATACTTATGTTCTCATATGTGTATATATACACGCGACTCGTCACTTTTCTCTCGCTTACACACTGTATACTTACTATAGTAAGCAAGAGAGAGAGAGAGAGAGAGGTCGTTGACCCCAATAACCTCTTTTGACAGCTAATTTCATTTGCGCGAACGTCCGATGAGTTTTACGAAAGTGCGAGTTGAAACTAGCCGAGGCTCGATTTGTTCCCCGTTGTTATCGTGCAGCTATTTATAATGCACTAAGCGGGCGCTGGAGTTTAGAAAGTTTCACGAGCAACTTTGAATTCGCTAATAGTAATAGCATTATCTTACATGCGTAAAGCGCCAATATTCCCGCATCGTAAGGAGTTCAGTTGTTCGCTGACTTTTTGCGCTCGAAGTTTCGGGAAGACTTTGTAATAATAATGCAGTGTGCTCGATGTTGCTGATCGATGCAGAAGGAAATGAATTTCAATGACGGCGTTGCAGCGACAAACAACAATGCGGAAATCGAGAGGCATAAATGTTTACGGTGAAAACACTGATTTATGCAGGGGACATAAGGTATGAAGATTGCTGGCATGATCGTTTTGCCTGGAGAGAAAAAAGTACAACAATTTAATAACCTCATTTGAAATTCAATATTTATGGAGTTGCCGGGGTAATTTTTTAAAATAAAGACGATTTAATAATACGGCTCGCCCTATGCATACGCGACACGCGTATACTATCATCGAGAGATAGTACGAGAGTTTGTAAAATTCTAAATGTTTATACACACGCACATTTCATGAAACCGCTGATACATTGTATATATTGCAAATCACGATTGGGCACATGCACATAAATTCTTTCTAAAGAGTTTTTACTACATAGGTATATTCTATAGAAGCAACAGTTTCTAACCAGGAAAATCTGTGCATTCGTTATCTCGAGATAGAAAAACACGCTCTTTTCGTGTCCCGCGACTTTCAGGCTGACGTGACGGATTTCCGATGCAGCATACATGTGCGAAATTATCGGTAATTATCAAGTTCGGTGCTTCCGCAGTGACGGTAGCATCAGCCTCAATTTTCCGATTCTTATTTTGGTTTGCTCGCGAGAGATAAGATGGCGGCGAGCTTCCGCTTCAGAATCTCGGCTTTATAAATATCCAACTTTTCACGTCTTCCATCAGCAGAAATGAAAAACAAAGTTCAAAGGGATAAATGCGGCCACATACATCGGAACCAAACGCGAGAATTTTTATGAGCGCCTTTCGCTTGAAATTTTGTGGACGTGTGCTCTCTCGTATAAGTACACCGATGCACACGAATCCTCGCGAATGAAGTATCGGGTTTATAAATAAACCAATGAAAATCTAATCGTCGGATTTTCCCACCACCAAGGGATTCTACGAAATTCATGTCTGCGCACGCGATTCACGAGGGGGGAAACAAGTGTATTAAAATTCTGTAGATGTAGCGCCGAAATCAAGCCCGTTTTCCGTCGAACTGGAATATATGGAGTTCTGGCGTGAAACTCAATTTCGCGCGGCCTATCTATATAGATAAATCGGTGACTCGCCTTCGGTCACGCGATTATGCTTGTCTTTGACGTGTCGCGAGACTTCTCGCTCCCTTACACTGCAACCACTCGTCGCGATAAGTAGCCGCATTAGTAGCCAAAGACGATCAGCCGATCGATATCGAGCATAACGCATGGAAAGAAAACCCAGAGTCATCCGAGTGCAGCCGCGGATTTCGTTGATTCCACAGGTGGCGGTGCATCGATCAGTGGGTAAGCTGATATAGACGGTATTCCACTATGCATGTGTGCATATATGCGGGAGCTACGACCCCGAAACGAGCACAAGGTAGGGTCGTTCGTTCTCGCCTGCGCAGATATATGAATTTCGTACATGCAGCACGAGAGAGTCTCGTATATACAAAGCCGATTATTATTTTCCTTCTCTCAAACGATCATTTTTCTCCTGCGAATCGGACGTTGTTGTTGCTGCTGCTCCTTTATCGGGCGACGGATCTGAAACATTGAACGCGTGAAAGCCTAATCTTTACACATATATACGCCGAGCTCTGTATAATAAAAGTCGCTCGTAAATTATATCGCGAATCTCTTTCGGATCTTGATATGCGGCAATAATTTTTTACTTTTATCGGAGATCTAATACGCGTCTACGGTCGAAAGATTAAAAAAAAGTGAGAGTAGTAAAAGTGCTGTACGTGCATACTTTTATATATGCGAACACTGTGTGTACGACTGCGAGGAATGATCTAAATTATCGTTGCACGCTTTCTATCGAGCGATGCGCACATTTTCACACACAGTATGACGCCTGTAACGATTTCGCGATCTGCAGAAAGCCTGAAACTTATCATTAGCTTCTATATATATAAATAAACAATCAAATGCTCACGTGGAATCTCCTCTACATAATTGCGCGTTCATTTATTAGACAGCTTTCTAGAGCGCGGATTTGCATTTTCCGAGGTTACACAAATACATTCACAAACCTGTGTAGTTACATCTGTGTAAACAAACGAAAAAAAAAGATCATATCGATACCCTAGCCCCTGAATAATGAATCTCGGGTAAATCGATCGCGGCGTTAAACGCCTCCGAAATTATTCCCTAAAAACACACACACACACACACACACACGGAATAAAAATATGGGATAAGGCTGTACATACCGAAACGCGACGACCTCGACATTTTCCCTCCTATTCGCTGATGCGATACCCATCGCGCGCTATTAGTTAAAAGTAGAAAAACTAACTCTCCCATTATATTCATAAAGCTAATTACACCTGCCACGAAACCAATTCACCCCGTAACCCCGATTTCGCGGGCAGCAATGCGATGATCGTCCCCGAAAAATCTCCAGCTGCGCGGGGGGGGGGGGGGGGGGAATCGATGCTCGCGAGCGCGCACGGAAGTCCCGGAAACGCAAAGTGAAACTGGGTCTGCGGCGCACCGTCGTGCAATGAGGCTCATCGATTCGGGCAAAGCTCATGTCTGTCCGATGCTCCGCTTATTCCGCTGCCTTGGCACCGACGCTATACGTGTATACTTACCTGTGTGATTGTAATTTCAGCATCGGCTGCTAACATTATGCGATGCTGCATCGTTGGGAAATCGGTTGGGTGTTGAGTTTCGCGAATGTGTATTTTTTTTTTGCTTTGCCGGGGGGATAAGTGCTGCTGCATACATTAACCGATACGACTCTGTCGAAGCGATTGTTAAAAAATGTACGTTTTCTATCTCGGTACTTATGCGCGATAAAGATACAATTATTAAAGCGTTCGTGTGTATATATATATATATAACCATAATTGCAAGAGAGAAAAAAAACAGGTCCGTCCAATCGTAATGTTCGACTCGTATACTATTACGAGAAATACTATTACAGTCGTGGAATATAAAAAAAATTTGAATTATCTCTACTGGATCTAAATGCTTTTTGACTACTGAGGCATGACTATACGTCAGAGCCAAATGACCGGACGATCTTTTATATACTCGGTTAATGCGCGTTATTAACTTTGACAGCTGGATTCGTTCAACGATGACACCTATACGTTTGTTCCCTATATACAATAGTAAACTTTTCGCTCCAATGGACTTCACGCAGTATATAATACCGATATAGAGGTCGAAAAACATCTTTCGTCATCGTTCGCGCAATAATCGTAGCAAATTACAGGCTCGTCGAAAAACCTGCACTCGCATCAACAGTGCACGATGCAAATTTGCAAATTTACAATGAAATGCAAATTTCCTTCTTTTTCGTATATTTCCATGTCCGGAGCAAACCGGTTCAACGAGGAATGACAAAACGGTCAAACAGGCAGCTTATAGCCGCCTCCCTGAAAGACACTCGTATATGCACATGTAGCTCTTCAACTTTTGTATACAACTCGATGTATAGATACGTGTATGAAAGTTTATACTTATGCACGTGTACACATATCAGTATAGAGACGCTCACTTGAGGTAACGAGAGGCTCCGCGAGTGTAAGTAACGGTTTGCAACTTTCGCGTGGCTCGATCGAGAGGTGTCTGAACTTTCGAAAGCCGATGATGCGCCGAGCAAGTCTTCCGACAATGTGCTGTAATATTCGAGAGACTTTAAAAATTTTCCAGATATTTGAAAAAACTTGAAGAAGAAGAAGAATGTCATTGTGATCAGACTTGTGCAATCCAGCCGTTGGTTCGCTAAAGATTTATGATTTTTCACTACGTTTATGTTTGACAATTATCCAGTCCATCGCCCAACAAATTTTATCAGGCCATTAAGATAACGCTTTTCATCGCGTGTGCGAACCTTTTTAATTTCAAGTGAAGATACTACATCGCTTTTGTTGTCTCGTGTGGAAACGCGACAACAAAACGCGTTCGTAGCCGTCGTAAATCATTTATATTACTCGGTCGTATATTTGTCAAAAAGAGTAAGCCTCTTGCACCAGCCTAAACCACGATTCATTCAGGCAAAACCAGACGAATATGCGTGGACGAAAAAAGTTTTCGTCAAGTTAGAGCTATATGTTTATGACTCACCATCTCTGCTTTCAGACCAAACTCTGCAAGTGGAATTTTATGGAGGGAGTAGACGTAGGGGGGAATATTTACACATTTGCTGAAAGCTAAAAGTCGTCAAAGTTTTTTGAGCTTTCAGAAACCCGTCAGGAAAATAGAAAAAAGTTTTTTTCCAAATAAAATTATTGTAATCGAAGTAGATTATATGAGTGTGCGCAACCTCCCGGCAAATCATTGAAAAACGAAACGAAAGTCAAAGCACAGCGTCTAGGCAACAATAGCTTCACGCAGCCTTGAAGAGAAAAGCTCGTGACGGGACTACCAGATGCGCAAAATCGCTTTTTTACTGCCGCAAGGCGTGTTCGCTCCCTAATCGCATTAAAGTAATGAGTAGGCACTTCTTACGTAGTTCCTCGCGCGTATACGAACGCCGTATATACAGAGGCTCTAAACGCGCTATAATTACGTAATTTGCTTATTTAGTACATCCTCGACGCCAAGCGTATACGTATATACTTTCAGCGATGATGTATAGGCTTATTTTTCTCATTTTTTTTTATATCGTAATGTACAGCTTTGAAAAAGTTGTTCGTCTGTACACGCGTTATCGTTGACTCGTTGTCTAGTACTGAATGGAGGTCGATGATTATCGAGATTTAATTTTGTTATAGGGGGATTACCTTTATCTGGCGCAACATGATTAATTAATTAGGCTACTTATCTTTTCGATGAGTATAATTGTATGAAAACGTCGAAACTCGATGAATAAAGCATGCAACCGATCCTTTTGTATATACACCTTACTCGATATAAAAATCGATCTATCGATTTACATCTTTATATATTTTTAACGTCTACCTCTTAGTAAATGTTTAATTAAAAAAAAAAGTCGCATTTGTTTCTTCACGAGCTCCAACAACAGCACTTCATGAGTGATGTCAGGAATTATAAAATAACCTCTGGAACACGGACCATTATATACAATTAAAGAAATAAAGTAACTAATTTTCAAATCCCGCGACAGCCATTAGTATGCACACATCAGTATGTAGTACGTCACGCATAAATTAACGCCTGCGGTAAAATAGTCTTCGCCGCTCTCGAGCATCCGATCACAAAGAATAAAATAAAATCGACCAAAACTGTATACCTGAAAAAAATAATAAAATTCACATCTCTTCGCGTGACAAAGAAAATTGCGCAGCAGCAAATCCATCTCCCTTCGTTCATTTAGAAATGCGCATTTTCCACCCCTGTTTTCGTGTCGAAGGGGCACGTGGCGTTCGCGGAACAATGGAAAAAACATCGAGGGGTCCCGTATGCTTAGGCGCGCGTATATAAGCCTTGGATTCGAATTAGCAGTCACCGGAAGTTGATGCTCTTTGTTTGTGGGGTAGCTATGTATTGTTTATATCTGCGCAGTTGTATTATAATACGGCTATGGCTGCTGTGGACTGCAACAATTGCGAATCGCTTTACAATCGACGTCATTTGAGTACAGCAGCAATTGATATTTGAATTTGATTTTGTATATCTGTCATCTCGCTTTCTGCATATTTATACAGTTCTATCCGATAACGTTATTGAAGTTTCATCATGCGATTGTGTACTGATTCTCCGAATGACTTTCAGATCTTTATACGGAATTTGGCTCCGTTATCAACGATAAATATACGATTCTCACCTATTTTCCCATTTATATTTTCGCGCATTATTACAACACGAGGACGCTGACGTATAAGTATAATATCCTCTTAATAATCCTCGGCCAATATTAACACATATACATAGTCACGAGACGCAGCGTCGACCCGTCGCGCCTTTATCGCGGTGCACACTTTCCTGCTTCTTTCTATATTATTGTGTGCACTCTACAGTGTCAATAGTGTAGGAGCGAACGATTTTTTTCTTGATCATCGAACAGGTGCGTTTCAGCGAAAGAGGTGTATATATAGTATAGCGCAGGGTGTGTCGCGAGAGCGATACTCATCGTGATAATTGCTTTTAACGCGATGCGTGACGTTCACGACGAGAGTCGGCGGAAATAGGATCTGTTATGGGCTTTGTTGATCAACGCAATTAATATAACGAGAGAAAGCGCGCTTTTAATATCGGCTGAAAAGCTTTCGTTGGTAACGTTGAATTCGTGTAGTTTACAGAAGAATTCGTTGGAAGAATTAACCTCTTCGTTGTAGCCTTGCAATTGTTAATAAATTACGTGTATATAATAAGCACCTTTGTCGGTCTACCGCGTGTTATACACGAAAGTATTGGGTTTTGAAACGTTATGCACAGATCGCATTAGCGAAAAATAGCCGAAGAACAATTACGCGCGAGAGAAAAATCAATGGAAAGCCCAGCGTTACGGCCCCGAAATTTCACAAAGAATCGTCGTCATCATCCCGAAAATCGCCTCCTTATCCTGAATCACCAGCAGCTATAAGCGGATAAGATACAACCGACTCTCCTGATCCCCCTTTCTCCCCAAGCCTCTCTCGTATACATTATCTCCTCCGCAAATTCCACGTTCGGAGAGCCTATCCGCGAAATTCCTCGGAGCGGAAAATTGCGCGTATCTTCGTTTCCCCGGGATCATGTGAGAAAACACGCAGGGTATATATTTTCTCGTTTCATTTTCTTTCTCTCTCTCTCTCTCTCTCTCTCTCTCTCTCTCTCTCTCTCTCTCTCTACGATGAGACGCGAGGTATAGACGCAAGACGCTGCGTAAAAGATAAACAGCGATAAGCTCGATGCTTTGGTTTGGATTGTGTGTATATGTAATACACGGGACAAGTGTCGCGCGAGAGAGATAAAACTTACATGTGGAATATCGTTGCACTCGTTTTTATATAGAGTTGTATGAAAAGATTGAAGCATCGCCGTTTATGAAAATCATCGTGGCGGGTATACTAGCTCGATAAGACTCCCGTGGGTTCAATTACACACATATGTATACATATACGGAGCATCGTTATGGTCAAGCTCGTAAAATCGATCGACGAACGCCTTGGAATTTAGGCGTGTGATAAGCATCGCCGTTGGCGCTCGAGGAAAAGCCATTTTTTTACGGTTTATCCCACTCCGTAATTCACTCGGTCAAGTGCGTGAAATACATGTACATATATCTTGATTTTCATGCGAGCTTTTTTGATTTACAACGATCATTACGATTGAAGATCCGAATTGTCGATCAATCGCGACACACGAACGGGACGTCGATGACCTTGCAGCGAGATTTTCGGACGACAATACATGAATAATTCATAGTCATCTCTCTCTCCATCGGATCTACCGCGCAATAATTACGTTATAAAGACACCGCGTATACAGCTCACCCCCTGGGGCATAAGGCATATATTATCGTGAAGCATATATCCTTCCGCACACTCTGTATGATAATAATACGGCCTTTTGATACGGCCCCGTATCGGTTTTCCCGCGAATCCGCACACGCGCGCGGCCTTTTCCGGGGCTTACGCGCGTATATAGGATGAGAGGACCATAGCTCCAGTGTTAAAGTGGCAATTTTTTTGTCCTCGTCGGTAAATGTTTGCTTATCGAGGAGAAAAGGAGCGCGTGCCCGCCCGAAGCTTGTATATATGTACGTGGAAGAAAAATTTTTCTCGCACTGTGGTTTATGACCTGGCCGAGTTTAATTACACTGGTGTGTGTTTCAGTTTTTATTGTTTGAACGACCGGATTTCCCGTATATTATGTTGTGTTTTAAGCGTCACGTGTGTGCCAAATAAGAGCGAGAGTTATGTTGCTTCGAAATCTCATTCGTTTGCGTTGTCGATAATAAAGTGTTTGCCGAATGAATCAGCACTCTTATCTCGTGATTTATGCGCGATATATATATATATACAAAATCAGTAATAAGTGCGATGATACTTTTCTTTACACTCGCGCACTAAATTATCACAAACCCTTTCGAATATACGAGCGACTCTTTTTCGTATATATATTGTACTCGTTGCACACAACGACGATTTGAAAGCTCGTTAGAACTTTACCAAATCATGTTCCATTTTTAATGGCTCAGCTAGATTACACATGGGATATACACCCGTACATCACGCTATTGTTCGGACTGACGCTGTTCTAGATCCATTAATTTCGCGCCAATGTAGTATTACCTATAACATAGCCGGCTTTATTTACAGACAGACCCAAAGTTTACGTTTGCGACAACGTCGACATCGCGCCGCTAACAGCTTCAATTAGGACAATTGAATTGTCAGCGCCTTAATACGAGCAATCGCACACGTGTTTTGTTATATTACGCGTGAATGTGTACCCGCGAATGTATACTTCATCCGTTATATATGTATCCGTTGTATATATGCATATATCATAGTTTGCACTGTACCTTTACATAATGTACATGCTAGCTTTTCCGGCATAAGAATAGGCATGTCGCTATATAATTACTTTGTATAAATCACATCTACCCACTCTATAACTGTTATTATTTGTGTGCGAAGAGCGATTGCTTCTGTAAATATATCGCTCGCTGCTATTACCGCGCGCAAGCTTATTATGTATCATTATGCCCTTATAAAAGTCGCTTTATTGATTTCGTCTTTACCGAGTGTGTGGGTGCGCTTATAATATAGTCGGATACCCTCAGTCAGCGTATTACTAAGTTTTCCTCGGGGGTAAAGGGATTATTGCATGACAGTATACACACATACACAGAAACCTTTATATATATCTACTACTCATCAGTATAGTGAGCTGTAGAAGCAAAAATAAAAATCGTTTTCGTCATCCGGCTCTGTCGTGAGAATGTTTACCTGCGCCTGAAAAATAAAAAAAATATATCGGCTTTGTATTATTTTAACAGCATCTTCACCCAGGCGCGCGACACACCCAGAACAAACTGCATGTTCTCGTCTCCCGAGATATATAATTGAGCCACTCATTGTATATAAGTCGACACACACCGCGTGCAAGCGCGGCTCTGAAATAATAGCGAATTCCATCTCGTCGCGGAATAATTCTTATCGTTCCGATGACTTCATCGCGAGGCTGCCAACGCGATGATAAAAATACAGGACAATGCGAGTTTTCATAAGAATAATAGTTGCGCGCGTAATATAAACGTAAGCGTATTGTACTCTGGAAAATTGTCGAAAACGCATGAGGTGCTTAGTGACGTAAAGACGGCGTTGCAACAAAGCTTTCTACATCTATACACGCGAAGCTGCTCGTTTTCCGGCAGATGTGCGTCTCTGTAATAGAAATAGGAGACGCATATAATACATGTAGAACCGAAGCTGCGCACTTCTTAAGAGCCGTGCACACACATGCGCCTCCCTGTGTGTTATATGCTTTTATTGTACTTAGCGTCGTCTCTGCGCCGTTAATTCGATACGGACCAGGGGCAAAGAAGTTGACGCAATCGTTGACAGAAGCCGTGTCTTTCTTCATATATATTTCACTTCTATACAAGTGTCCGTATTATTGTATATTTATGTTACACGGTTGATGAGTAATGTTTGCTTATTTTCGTCCATCTAACCTGTGCGTACATTTATATACACGCGATGATATTTATATACGAACCTCGAGAATAAAAGCTTACTCGGGCAAATCCGGGTATCCCGTGTATAATCTTCAAAAATATATACTCTCTTTCTCGAGTGGGATATTCTTTACGGGCGGTCGGGATACGCTGCGGTGTAGCGACCTTCCATTCATTGCCCATAACACTGTCAAGTGTGTATATTCTAAGGTATATATATATATAACCGGAAGACGCAGTGATGTGTATTCTTAGCAAAACAGCTTCATGGCCGTTTTCGCGCTTTTTTTATGCTCTCCTGCTTCTATAATGCACAATACACTTGTCGAGCCATTAAACAATTAACGGAAAGGCGCTTTTTTCCTGCGGCAACGCGTGCCCTGCTGTTGTTTATACAGATACAGTGGGTGATTATTTAAAGAGAAAAAACGAAATTTTCCGAACGAAATTGTGTCAGCGAATACCACGAGGTCGTGCACAACTGTTACCGGTCCGAGATCAAACTTGTCAATATCCCTCCCGCGCCCGCGCGCGCGCGCAGCGAAAATTATTCGCGCAAGGCTGAATTCACTTCCAGTCGAACCCGAATCTGCCATTGATCCAGTTACCGGTCGTTAATCCAGTCCACCTCTACCTCCACCACACTTTGACTCTTTTTTTTCCTCGTCGAGACAGTCTACGCCCATTAGACACACACATATATATATATATATATATATATATATATATATATATATATATATATATATATATATATATATATATATATATATATGATGCCGGTAGCGCACTATCGGCTGAGTCATCGAAGTAGTCGATTTACATGCGGGATCGGCGACTTCGCGATGTATAAGACGCTTCCGACAGAGAGCCTTTGGTAAACAGCGCGGAAGGAAGTCCAGCTTGATGTTGTGTGTCAAGTTCGCTTGGAGACTTATGCCAAGTTTAATCGAAACCGATTTTCTATGCAAGCTTTCTTATATTTACGCGTGAGAGGGCATAAAGTAAAAATAGACTTTTCACTATCTCTGCGAGCCTACAAATTGTGATGATTGACAATTTGCCGTTTAATCTCTGCTGATAAAGAGATACTGTTAAAATTGCATAAGCCCGTAATGAGTATCGTTAATCGTCTGATGTTGAATAATTTCGACGGTTTTGCTTCCTTGCAAGTCACCCAGATTCGTTAAAATTTCATCGTAAAATGTAGTTTCTATTTTTTCACGCAAAAGCCGTGTGCTCGCCGTAGCCACGTTTTTTTTAATGATAAAGTCAAATATTTATATTTACAACAAGCTTGAAAGATAAAGCCACTGTTATCCGAACGATAAATTCGCGAGCGTAATCATAAACTTAGAATTATTATCTCGAAAAACGTCTCGAGATATGGATTGCGCCGATAGACGCCGGAGCATCACGTGCTTGCGACGCCTCAGTGAGATTAATTATTTATTCAAATGTCGAGAGAAATAAAGTAGAAGCTTTAGCATAAACTTTCCTCGATGACGCAGTAACGAGCTATTGTATGCCTGCGTATAAAAGCTGATTCGCCTCGATATATCATCGAATTGCCAAATATGCAAACACACGCGTACAACAATAAAGAAATCTGTGGGCATCGGTATGTATCGATTTGTGTTGTCTCTAAAATCGCGATAAGATATGATATAGCGTACTTTCGTATCCTTGTCTCGGTGTGCGAGTTGTGTTTAGTTACGCATGAAAGATATTTAACCGTGTCATTGAGGTCTCGTATAAATAAAAAAAAATGTCAATACCACCCACGCGCAGGTTTACGGATCCAAAATTAATATCTCAAACACGGGGGTTTCTCGCAACATTTTTTCTCTCAAAGCGACTATTTTTAACAGCGCTTTGATGCGTTACACTCTCCATTGACTGCATCTCGTATTATCGACTATCGTGTTCGTTAATTTTCTCAATGTTTACTTCACACATAAGTGAATGAATTTTTGCCTACTCAAACAAAAATCACAGCGTATTTACTACCGCGAGTATGTAAGCCAAACCTGTTGCTTATATATATATATATAAATTCTCACGAATTCCATTGTTCGTTTGGCCGCGAATAAAAACTCCACTGACAGCAAAAACTCAGGTCCGTGTGGGTCTGCTGAATTTTCCGCAAAACCATTCGTTTCCGCGAAAAGCACTACTACTATACGCCTCGACCGAGAACAACACGAATCACGTGGCTGATTTCCTGGAAAAGTTGGAAAATTCGTGGGATATTGCGCAACGCGTCTCAGGCTTCGAATAAAAAAAAAATCTCCAACGATTTTCCCAAAGTGCGCTGACACACGAAGCGCTATATTTCCATGCGCGCATCAAATCTCTCCGGTATCATCACCAGCAGCACTTATATATTATAGCATCAGCGGCAGCAGCAGCGACTCGATTGTATTCGATTACGGCACGCTAGATGTGCGATATATAAGTACTCGTAGCGGCGGAAATACGCACTTAAATAAATGATGCTGCTGCCGCTCGGTCCCGCTGGATCGGCTCGAACCGCGCGAATATGTGTGCGGACGAGCTGTATACGGCGCGTGTATACTCTTATCGATCAGGCGAAAGCATCGCGCGACTTCTAAGCGATAAAACTGTATCGCTTTTATATCATATATACGTTCGCTTTGATTCCCCTTGCTTCTCGCACGTGGGGCTCTCCGAGAGCTGATGTGAATTATTAGACCGATCGGCGCAGTGCGTGAAATTTGTTGTTTAAATTACTGCTTATTAAAATAGAGCAGAGGCTCAATGATAGCCGCGGCGGTGCAGCAGGCCGGCGTTTAGTCGAGCGTGTCTGTATGACATTTAGGATGAATCATCACGCGCATACACATAGTTCGGCCTTGGATTGGGCTGCGTTCTATCTGAATTACCCTGGGCGAGAGAGAGTCTTGCATATATAGCCATTGCAGAGTGATGGCTTATTTGAGCAAAGCGACTGAAGTAGCTGGATATTCTTGTTTTGGCTAATAACATTTACAGGAAAGACGCCAATTTCCTCGTATGATTTACGTATAGATTTTCTGGCCTGATATAATTATATGCAAACTCTTCGGGAAAGAGTCACGTTCTCTTGATTTACGAGACGACGCAATGGAATGAGCCTCTATTCTCGTAGCAAAAATAGAATCCGGTCTCTCTGCTAATTTTTTGCTTCTCATACCAGTCCAAGTACATGACGCATGTGTAAATGTTAACGTACAAAACCTATGAATTTTCGCGTACAACGATATATATACAATCGCCATGAGCTTTTCAAGCACAAACGTCTCCCAATTTAGCTCGGCAAACAAAGAGCGTTTCTCGCCTCGGGACGAATTTCGGAAATGTCCGCTAATCAATTTTGCACGATTTGATATACAAACAACGATATATATACAGCCGGATTCCCGGTGCGTCACACGCAACCGACGCACGCGAGGCTAGAACCCGACAACCCTTCGAAAAGTTCTCTCTCTCTCGGCAACTTTTTGTGTGTATACATGCGAGCTAACTCACGGCTGTTTTACGTACATCTGTGTCTTTCGGGCCGTTTACTTATCGAAAAAGTTTGTCGATGGGGAACGATCATTTTCCTTTCGTCATTGCAAGATGATGAATGTTTCGTCTGAAAAATCTCGCCGAGAAGCATTATATACAGCGGCCCCCATGTCATTTTATTTTCACCGAGTGTACGTAACGCTCTCGTTATATATTCTGCAGATTATTCACCTGTGTGCGTTAACCTTTCCGGCTAATTGCTATATAGCCTCCAAAAATATACTCGGAAATTATTGAACGAGTGGGATGATGATATAAATAATAATCTGATTCTAGCCGGTCACGCCATCCAACGTTATACTATATATATATACAGTCATGTACATTACACATACATATACGCACCAGCAAGTGCTCTTACAATCGATTTGTATTTTTCGGTTTCAGGACCCAGCACATGGGTGGAGAAATTCCCGATGGCCGCGGGCTCTCGGCAGAGCCCAGTGAACATCGAGACCGATCGCGTTGAATCCGATCACGAAGCTCTGATCAGCAAGCCCCTTAGATGGAAGTACCCGGCTACGGCTTCTCGCAAGCTCGTCAATCCGGGATACTGCTGGCGCATCGACACCGACGGCGAGGGCACCTGTGAGTATATATATATATATATATACGACACGTAATGTGCACACGCTCTAGTTATGTAAATACTGTACATTAGCGGAACGCGCGTGTTTCGTCTGCGCAGAATAGGGAGATGATGCAGAAAGCTCTGTATTGATATGCGCAAGCTTGTGTAATAATTTCGTTTCAGATGATCATTATACTCGTACTTTTCCAATCCACCAATAAAAAACGAGATTGTATATAAATCGCACGGACATCGCTTTTATTTACCATCGTTGGTTGCTCGAAAGTTCGTTTGAAAACTTGGTGCGCGCGGGTAAAACTCGTTAAACTATAAGCGAGGGTAATCGAGCACGTCCCGCATGAGCAAAGCGCTAGCTCAATTGTATATAAAGCTCGAGCGCGCGCGCCGTAATAAGAGCGCATTACTTTCAACGGGCTTTTCGTCAAGTCGAAAATTATAAATTATAATGCACTGCAGTCAGGCGTGCACCGCGTGCGCGAGCGCACGAGCTTATAAATAAAAAATTAGCTCACGCTCTTGAGAAGCCACGTGCGCATTCGGACAAATGATTCATCTTCGAATGCAGCAGCTGCATCGCATATATATATACACAGATGACAATACAATAGATATGTCACAGCAGCTATACATCCGAAGGACAATGTGATTTAGTATTTGACGTCTTCAAATTCGAAGCGGCTAATTGAAATACTAAACAGTGTTGGGCTCTTTTTATGGCTTTCGACGAGTTTTTGTCTAGTATTCGAGCGCAAAAACTAGCATACACGCGCGCGTCGCGTATAAAATATACGTGGAATTCTCGAAGAATCGAGTATTACACGCGGTATTATGAGAGCGTCTTTAAAACGGGATTATTGTTGTAACACGCTACAGTTGAAAATGCAAACTCGTATATATGCTCTACCGTTAAATAAAAGTAAATAACCGATGTAGGGTAACCCATCGCGTGTATATATATATATATACGATTTGTAACCGCAGCTCGCCGTATGATTAATAAAACAACATAACATGTTCGTTGCATTTGCCTCAGAGCGGCGTGTACACCGGTCAATTTGCATAGCCTAGTATACTACACTGTGACCACTGTGTCGGCTATACACAAGAGAAGAAAAAAAGTAGGAGTTATAGAACGAGCAAACAATACGCTCTCGGCCGGTATAACGTAAAGCACACGGAGAGCGATGAACTACATTTTCCTCGTGGCACATCCCAGTTCGATCGCGAAAATTCAGATCGCGTACGAGAAAAAGTTTCCTCGACCTCTTCATCCCGCGGACTTGCTTCATTGTTCCGGCTTACAAATATGTAAATTACATCGAACGAGTGTTCGGAATTTTCTTCGCAGAGTCACGACGAACAGACGTACTCATATGCGAGTATTGCGCGACCGTGAAAAATACGCACGCACAAACCCAACTATAATTATTCTTCGACGCAGCTGGAATGCAGCGCGATCGCAAGAATTCTATCGTGGCGTTGAAAAATTACGATTTTGCCACGTTCATCTAATGCATTTCTATTGAAGTAAAAGTGCGGGTGACTGCTAAACGAGCTATAAGTATGCGATTGTCGCGAGTATATAAATATAGGAGTCGTTATTGTGAGAGCCGATTCGCCACGCGAGGCCTTTTTGACATTTTTTATATGTAGAGACATTGTTTAACTTATCGCGTAGCTGATGATAAACAGCCTACGGTGGATTCAATTTATCCTGGACTTCTGATCGAGAAGCTCTTATGCGCGAATAAAAAATCGTACGGTGGATTATAGGCATATATTTTATTCCTGTTGCTTGTTTCAACGTTTGACGTTTAGAACGACGGATTTATCGTGAGTATCGTATATTACATCGAAGATATATCGTAAAAGATGTTATTCCTGTAAAATTTGTAGTCACGGATTCAAGATAACGCTCGTCGGACGTTATTTATATAACTTTGGTGAAAAAAATGGCCGATAGAGCTTTATACGAAGATATGCATTATTTCGAAAAAGAAAATCCAAAGCTATAATTAAAGTCACTGTCGACTAGCATCCGCGCAATAGCTTTCGGAATCTCCGTTATCTCTCGGTAAACTCGAAGCTAAGAATACCAAGCAATATATATTTGACTAATGCCTCGGCCTATAAGGTAAGGTTAGCGCCGTAGTTAACAGTCTTTTGCGAAAGTGCATTATCTGTCATCAGTATAGCGCAAAAATAAGTTGGAAAGACTACAAGTTTTATTTCTGCTACTATACTGTATATCGTCTGCCATGAGAATTCGGAACAAGCATCTTCTTGGCCGCGTTTTGTGTATACCTGAATAAATACCCTGGCGAAATGACGAAACTCGAAAATAAATCAAACCAATACAGCCTCGAGAGAAGCAAACTACATTTCCACGGCTCACACATTCTTTAGGTTAAAAGCGAACCAGGAGAGCGCCTTGGAAGAATTTTAAAAAGGTTGTAACGCGTAAAATATACGATTCAGGCGCGCACGTCCTTCGCGTAGCTGACAAAGCAGGAAAATAACAGCCGCGGCTGTTGATGCTGAAACATTCCGCCGAATTCAAAACGGCGATTGTTTTTTTTTCCTCTACCCGAACTTCCGCTTTTTCGTACATATGCGCTGTTCCTCTTTCATTTTCTGTTTTTCTAGAAATATCACATAAATACGATGCTTGGTAAGCGCTGCAAAGTTATTACACGCACGCGCGGGAGAAAAATATTCATTTCATGTACGCATTCTTAAAACGAGCCCACCTCGACCCGCAACAACACGCACATACGACCGATACTCATCTCTCGGTCTAAATCGCGCACGCGTATAAAATTGTTATCGTATAAAAAAAAATAAGCTCTCTTGCGTCACGAGCCGCCGAAAGAAAAACACACAAAAACTACTTAATTTTCGACCTACGCACATGGCGACCTTGACCCTGGCACAGGGGAAAAGATGTTACCCAGCACTACGGAGGGGTGTAGGTATATATATATTAGCTGATCCATCTGGAGCACGGGGAAGCATCTAATATAAGCGTGTGACGCGATCGATATATCCTAGGCCGTTTTTTGATCATCGTTGGCACGCAACCAAACTCGTGGATTATTGCCGGTGGCGATTTTGAGACGGTTGATATTTACGTATGCATAAACTTTAGCGACTTTGAAGTTGCGTCGCCGAGAGATGTTGCGATGACGAATTATATTATGGATGTGTACTTTCGGGCGGCGCAGTAGAATCTTTAAATATATATTATTTCCAGGAAGACGCCAAAATTTCGAGCCATCCTAAAACAATCATCCTCCCGCAGTTCTATATATACGAATCCACGAGTCACCTTGAAATCCTCAAAGTAAGATACTCCACCTTTATTGCAAGTAGCCTCTTAGCCCCTATCCGTCCTATACACATATAAAGGGATGAGGCAGTATCTGGAGATATAGAAAGAGCCATCGAGTCGCCCCTGTACACGCGATATACACTATAGCTATATGTATAATCCTGCGTAAAACTTGAAAGATGTCAATTTAGATGTGGCTTCTTATCCGAGCTCGTGATTGTGATAACCATCATCGGCCCCTCGGCTGTCACGTTCTATTGATTACACCGGGATTCATCTCGGTTCTTCATTCCGCAGCGGATCATACAAGACGTATTATATACTTAATGTTTTTTTTTTCTTTCTGTCGCAGTCCTCAGCGGAGGGCCCTTGATGGACGACGTCTACAAGCTCGAGCAGTACCACTGCCACTGGGGCTGCAGTGACTCAAGGGGTTCGGAGCATACCGTTGACGGGCAAGCCTTTGCCGGCGAGGTGAATATATACGACACAGCGATTTTCTATTATATTACATATATATTTTTTGCCTATAATCATTCACGTATATGTATCACGCGCGATCAATCGCTCCTTTCGCGTATACACGATATTGGAATACAATCCTTTGGGAAAAAGCCATATCTGGCCAGAAAGAAATCACCGCAGCGATCTCCCCCTAATTTTCCTTTTCCTCGATCCGACCACATCAATCATCCGCAAGCGCACACTTCCTCGATATATAGCAAACTTATATAGGCCTGAAAGCTCGAACTCGTGCGTGCCGGTAATAAGACGACGTTGGCTATATAATAGCTTTTAAATTGTCGTACACTCTACCATCTTCCTGCGCCGATGTTTGTACTTACGTTAATATATATATATATATATATATATATATATATATATATATATATATATATATATAGCAGCGAGTTCATGCCGGCATCACATGACCACGTGTGCTGGTCATGTGACTGGCGTGAATGTCCTGTATGTGGTTAACCGCGTGGATTATACGATAATTTGCCTCGACCGACTCGACGTCGCGCGATTATCGTCGTCGTTTCTCGCGCATCAAATTGGATAGCGCGTGATCGTCGCGAGCGCCGTTGTTTCGTCTCGCCGCGCTCGTATTTGCCGCCGAGCATCGACGCGCTCTTGCAGAAAAAAAAATCGCCGGGGTATAGCGACGAATGCCGTCTCGGGACGTTCTCGAATTATGTAACCTGGCCGATAAGCGCTCGCGTATATGTATATAGTGTACTGCGAAAATGGGTTGCGCAAGGCAATTTTTACGTTAGTTCGGAGAATAAAAGAAACCAATTTTCAGCGATAACTCGCATTGTTATTATGCTGCCGCCGCTGCTTCTTCTTATTTTCTACGACTCCGTTGATTGACTTACAAAAGATTTGGATTCCGAGTGACGGCGTCACTTGTTTACCGATCGTCGTCGCTGTTTGACACGGATTTATTATACGGTGATCGGAGGCATTAATTGTCATGCTGTTTCGTGTGACCTAGAAACTTCTTTTCTATATAATGCGGCATCAACAACGGAATAGTATATGCGTATTAATTTATTTCACGAGGAAGAGATGATTCGAATAATATATTTATATAACTCGCCGAGAATTCTGGATCAAAATCCAAGGCGAGAAAACTTCTGCGAGCTTTCCTAATTATTATGCAAATACATTGGTTGCTTTGAATATTTTACATCATTGGGTCTTTTTTCGATACTCAGTTCTTGCGACGAGTCACTGTGAGCTGTTTTTGTATACTATTGCATTTTTTTGTTCCAAACCCGATACTACCGTCTATCATGCAGAGTAACGTCTCCACATTTTTCACAACTCAACACTCGCATATACAAATCTATCTTACTCTTGCATCTGCAAACAGTGGCAACACGTGTACAACGATAACTCGTACCAAGCGTTATTTGTCGGCTAACCAGGCGCAATAAGAAAATGACTCATTTGAATCTCGCGGAACGAATTCGATAATAACGTCAATTACAGATCCTCACAGCATGGTTCCCTCGAATTTTCATACAGCTTCGAAAAAAGAAAAAGTCGTCATCGAATGATAATAACGCAACGGCATCGTTATACCGAGAAGTAGCCAACAATAATTTTTAATCGCGTTGACCGTAAAAACGAAAATGCCGCAAAACAGAAAATCGTAAGAATCCTTGGAAGCCTTATATCGCCTTATAAAGTTACAGCTTAAACTGCTTTGTCGCTTAATTCAGCAAAAAGTAAGCATAAATATAGTAGCCCCGACTGCACTACCGAAACAATAACAATGAATCATGTAACGCGTCTGCCTCTTCGTTCACAAGTCCATGCGTCTCTGCACTTAAATTAAAAACTTTAACGATTTTGTATAATACGACACATAGATCGCGGAACGTTACCCTCCCACCAATAACCTACGTTACACACGTGTCTGCTCGTACCTTTTTATTCCACTAGGTTTTCTCCACTTGACACCGATTACCGGCTGTCTTCTTCATTGGGCTATGAATTTTTAAAGGGACTCATATACGAACGAAATGGAATGGAGAGGCTATACGCGGAACTGGAATTTTCCGGGTTTCTAGGAGAAATCGATTTGCGTGTGTTCTTATATATCGATATGTATGTATATAGTATATATATATATATCGCGCAAAACACGACTATTTCAAGCTGTCAGCGAAAAACCAGTAGAAACAGTCAATATTTGGTTTGGCTGTAGCTCGATCTTTGAATTTCCAGTGATATATTTGGAATATACATAAACTCGAGAATATTTGGATTTTTCCAAATTCGATTTTCAATGGAATTGTGCCGCAAAAGGTTTCGGTTCTTTTCATTAAGCCAAATCTTATTTGTCGCGGTTCAAACTGGTTTTTAATGGCTCCCATCAGTGTGTCACGAAACTATTGAACTCATTAGCTGTCGATTGATCGGTTCGAATTTTGCTCTCTCTCTCTCTCTCTCTTTCTAGCTGCTGAATTCGAAAAGACGATACACTCGCTACTTTTTTTCATGTAAACATATACCGTACAGTACACTGCAGCAGGTCTTACCTAACTGGACGTGCATATATATAGCTACGTCTAATGCACTTTGGAGGATTAAAACTTCTCGTGACGACGTTGTGCAAACAAGCTTATATAATAAACAAATCCATTTTGAAAATGATCCGCCTGCGCTGTCCTCTCATGTAACGATGACTCAATATCGATCTTTGTTTCACATAGATATATAATATATACATCGATGTATATATTCAGAAAAATTCCAGATGCTCCATTTTTCGAGGAAAACACTTCGTATATAAAAACGGTAATTTTCCGGGCCGAGACCTTTTTCCTCTCGTCGCATATGTGTTTACATGCTTCCTTGCGACGTTGCATAATTTGTGCAACAACGGCCGATCAACTCGCCGGCAATTAACTGACGACTGAATCGAACTGTGCAGTGCATCATTGCTCTCGGTGACGTAAAACTTCCATCGATTTTTCCTCTTCGATGTCAGCGAGATGTTTGCAAATCTATATAGTCGCTAACCGCTAATCGCGAGACTGCAGGTGACGGTATAACTCGACAGGTAATTAGATCGAATGTCGCGAATGCGTATGGCTTTCGGGCTGAGATTACAAACGATGACGGGCGCATTTTTTTTATTTCCATTAACGAAGCTTACACGAATCGATGTAGATGTTGCAGTTCGTTGTGTATACGGAGAATTAAAAGAGGCTTATCATTTTTCTCTGTATACAGCTCTTTGTTTTTGTGTAAGAGCCATGTAAGTAGTTTTCTCGATATTAAATAATAAAAAAAAGTTCATTTTTCGACAGCACCTGCAATATAAATGGGTATTTAAAATGAAGCATCTAATGATAATTGCGCCTCTACCAAATTGCGCTACAAACTTTGTAATCTATACTGCTCGCGCTGCTGTTTGCCGTAATTTCTGCAACTCTCTAACGATACTCCGACTAATTGCCGCACATTTATAAACGAGCAGTAGAAATCGAAGCACCCGTACGTACGATAATGTACGAAAAGAGCGGTCGATCATAAAAATACATTTTACTATGCACGAAGCTCGCAAAAAAAAAGTATACATGATACTGGCGCACTTTAAGTATCTAATATAAGCACGTCCTTCCCCCAATCCCGGCTAGCTCTCGAAAGAAGCTACGAATAACTCAGGGTCCACCCTACCGCACTGTACTCTCAATCATTGGCATGTGTCTTTTTTTCTCATTTTTGTAGATGCATTACACTGCGTCTCTGTGCGCGAGCGCATGAGCTGAGTTGACACGCGTGTGTTTTCCTGTTTTACAGCTGCATCTCGTGCACTGGAATACCACCAAGTACAAGACGTTCGCCGAGGCAGCCAAGGCTCCCGATGGACTCGCAGTGCTCGGGGTCTTTCTCAAGGTCAGTGCGTGTGTTTTTATTTTTCCTCTTATTTTTATCACTGGTATGACAACAAAAAAAAATAGAGAATAAAGAAAAGCTGCGCGCAAGGATACTCTTTGTTGCGGTAGCACAGCTTTTTTGTCGTAATCACGCGATCGCTTTGTTGCATCTCGTCGACGAATATTAATTATCGAGGAAGAGCTGTTAAACTTGTCGCTCGATTATCACCTTCCGATGTTTTACTTTAACAGAGTCGACGTAAAAAGCGAAAAAAATGAGTTCACGCAAGTGTGCCTCTTCGCGTGTACAGCTTCGTGATATACATCTCTGTATGCTGCGTATATACTTTTGTTTATGACATCATCGCGTACCGTAGGTTTTTGCTGCCCTGTACAAATTACTATAACGCCGTTATAATTTCGATCCTTTTCTCAAAACTGTACATCAATTTATATTTCCCAGCTTATTACTTCAAGCACTCGATAATATCGCGTATGAGCATACGAGAAAACTCCGATTCCTGCAGTTCTGAATATTGAAATCATTGCCGATCAAAATGCGCACGCCGCAAAAACGCGAACAAAAAACAGCAAGAATATTTCACAGGCGCGGCTGTTTATCGATTTGCATGTCCCAAAAATCAAATCCGTATAATACGAGCGACAATATTTAAAACGCGAAACAGGAGAAGTCACGGGCGCCGCGCTCGAAGCGCTATTATCTCGTATGCGGATGATGCTCGCCGGCCTTTACGTAATACTTACACACTCCCTTGTCAAACAGACACCGCATCAGTGACGGGTGTATATATACGGCGTCTCTGGGTTGCATAAAGAACCTCCGCGTCGTGTGTATATGTTATTTCATGCAATGGAATGCAACTTGCGCTGAAAACAATCGGTCGCGCACATTGTATATATATATATTACTTGACACCTTCCGCTGTGACACTTGGCGACAATGCGATACTTTTGTTGTTGCACGTGCTCTCGAGTAACGCCGTATGCGTTTTTTTCGGATGTATAACGTTAATCGAAGGACTGTATTTGAATGGTTTCCGCGATGCAGATATTACATACGGGGCTCAGAGGGCTTACCTAACGTTGCCATAGAAACGCGGCGCTTTTAGTATAATTATCGATGAACGAATTCAATCGAACGCAGCTTTTACACCCAGTCTGCTATCGAGTTGCGTAACTCTTAATTAATTAACTTTATATTAACGATTATTTTCGCGCTGATGCAGATCTCATTATATACCTGGATATATATAGGTGTACATATATGCAGCTTCGGATACAGGAATAGCTATATGTATTTACGAGTATAACTGTCGCGTGCCATCATATATCGATTGTCCGCTGCAGTCACATACCGAATGCAATCATAATAATTCAATTATAGAATCATCATCCGTCTAGTGGACAGCCTATATAGAGCGACATGTACTAGCGCGCGGTGTGCATGCACTTTTTTTGCGTTATAATACCAACGAGCTCGTACATCAATGTTGCGCGTTTGTAAAATTTTCCTACAGAACATATTGTATGAATAATTTAGAATAGCTTTTTTTTTTATTATTTATTCATGCGATTTGTTATTTCTTCGTCTCGCGGACTGTTCGTGTATATAGCGCACACTGTTGCGCAATCGTAAATATATCGACGTGAAACCGATTGCTCCGAGAAATACATACGAACGAAAATTTTGCAACATGAATTTTGCATATCGCTAAAACGTGCGGCTTAAAAACATCGTGGAAGCAATTTGCCCGCAATCATACATTCGGCTGGAATGATTGCGCGATTGCGAAGATTACAGGCACATAGCGCGAGAGCTGACGTTTAGGAAAATCAACCCGTAGACCGGACGTCGTGCGGGAATCGACCGCGTCGTTTCTCCCTCATCAGCGTGACTTGTGCGTCGCAAATTTCGAAATCTCACTGTTACTTTCGGATATATATATATATATATATATATATATATATATATAGGAAAAATTCAATTTACCCGAGAGTAAGCTTTCGAGGAACAAACAATCTACGAGCCTGTCATAGCATACTCTCGTAATGTAGAGTTGAATTTTTCACGACGTTGGCTAAGTACATACACACCTCGCACGAGGCTCAAAGCTGAAGTAAAGGTATCGATTAATATACGCAAGCTACTAATGGTGTTCGCAGGTGGGAAAGGCGCACGAGGAGATGGACAAGATCGCTCGTCTTCTGCCCTACGTCTCCCACAAGGATGACTGTATCGAAATAAACGAGCCCATCGATCCCAGCAAACTGCTTCCTGGTGAGTACATAGAAACTATACAGAATCCCTTTCCTTCTATATATTCCGTTCGATAATACAACCGCGTGTACGTAACACACGTGTAGCCTCTCGTTACATTAGCGTCGTCGACGCCTACCACGAGTATAAGTACATGTACGCGTTGACCTTTCTCAAAGTGCATTTCTTCGATCAGGCGGCGGCTGCCTTCCCGTTTATCTTTGCTCTTTTTGTTTTATTGCAAATCGATCGCGGCTGATATATTAACCTCGTTAAATCCTAATGGGAGGCACGCGTGCTTTGACACACTCGATTTTTCGAGAAAAGAAAAAACGAATCACGTATAGAGAGCGCGTGGAAGGTCAGCCGAGGGTCCGAGAGGAAAAAGGGAGGGCTTCGCGAGCGCTTCGATTCCGGCCGAAAAAAATGTGCCTCCCGCCATTTGTCAGTACCCGAGGAGGGCCGACGCACGATCGCTTTGTCACTCTATATACGTATCGCGGCCGTGACGGAAATCGCAGTTTTTCCTCGCGCGTGGGCGTGCATAGTTTGGGAGCCGAGGGCGAGAGGAAAGTTGGCCCGAGCAAAGTTTATACGCACTTATAGCTCTCGTGCGATGTGTTGAGAGGAGACTACGTTGCGAAAGTTAACGCCGAGATTGCCTGCGCGGAGTGTGTTTAATGGAAAGGAACAAATAACTGCGTTGCTACTCGTTCTTTGGTATATAGAGCAATACTTATGGGCTTTCTCGGCTTTATCTCCGCGCTAGCTTTTCTAATTGTTGTATCTACAAACTTCCGCGCGCACATTCTCCGACTCATCTATACGAATCGCATCAAGAGACAATCAGTCTTCGCATCTTCTTTACTCCCGATCGTATAATCTACTCTCTGCTGCACCCGCATATATCAAAAAAGAGCAATCACCTCACGCATTTCCTCGCACCCACGAGTCTTCACCACATAGCTCCGATATGTGGGCGACGGGGCAAATCCTTGTTTGTGCGCATACAGCTATGTACACACACATATATATATGAATATACGAGGAGGCTAATCGTTAACGATTGAAAAACTTCAGTTCGCGGTGGACGAGCGGGTAGCAGCAACAGCGCAGCCCAGCGCTGCGTGAACCCGTGCATGCGCTGGGCAGGCCGCATCATCCGGCCCGCGGAGAGCAAGGGCAGCCAATGGCAAGGTTCGTAACGAACGAGCGCACCGAGTCTTATTGTGGCTTCCTCTCTTCTGTGCATATGTGTGTCTCTTTCTGTCTTCTTCGCTTCTTCTTGTGTGTCTCCCTTTTATGCAAGCCAAAACGTGTCTATATATCGTCGCGGTTAGTGATTATCCATAGAGATTGCTGGTATATATAGAATACTTATTCGCGATGGCTTTGATATGACAATCGCATTGCCATCTTTGTGGAAAGATATAAGCTTCGCGGTTGTGTACATACTTCAATGCTGAGTCACTTCTCCCCGTCACATTGTAATTGCGTGTAGTATATTGTAAAAGAAAAGGGCAGAGAAGAAGTTCTAAACTCGACCCGGCCATCGGGCAAAGGAAAATCCCATCATCTCGCAGTATAGCTTCAGGCCTACGTTATACCCCGTCGATATGAAACTCGGCCCTTCGAGACGCGATAAAAACGAATAGAATAGCGCTTTTTTCTGGCTTCTCACGCACTTTTTTCCGGCGCGTCTTCTTCTTCTCGTTATCTATATACTCTGCCGGATGGAGCACGCGCTTCCGCAAAAAAAGCTCGAGCAAAGTCCTTGGAAGAGACGGCGGCAGCGATAAATTACATCTTTCGTTAAGTATATATATATATATATATATATATATATATATATATATATCGTGGCACACCAGCTGTATAGCAACCTTTCTGCAGGGGGGAAACGAGATCTCCCAGCAGGGAGAGTGAAAGGGCGCATAGGCTCGCTGAGTCGTCGTTTGTTTGACTTAGCTTTCAAGATTTTGTGATTTGGCAAATTTGACTCGATTTATTATTGCTATATAGTTCAAAAGCTCGCGGAGATTCTTCCTCTATATTTATATACGCGCTCGTTATAAATATAGAGGCCCGACCCTCTCTCCCAACTAAGCACATAATGTATACTCGAGCTGCACGCTATATATACATGGGGGAACGAAGACTTTTCTTCTGCGCACTTCTCTCTATCTCTCACCGCAGCATAGCACTTGGAAAATTATAATGCACACGGCCACCACTCGTGCACTTTTCTGAATTGCCTGCTCCGACGTGCTTGTTTGCCGATCGAGCTCCTTGACGCCTGTGTCGTCTATCTCGCGGTGCTTTTCTGGGCTGTGGAGGTTCTATATATATATACTGTGTCATCCGCGAGAGGAATTATATCGTTGCGAGCTAGTTTTGCCCTGCATCGATGCGCTTTGCCAGCCTTGAGGATCAAACGGCTATTATCATCGTTGACACGACGAGGAATTCCCATCTTGTCCAACATCAGTGTCGCGGAGGCGAGGAATAGCCGAAGCGCGTGCAACGATTGCACTGGAACCGGTGCAGCGATATTTCTGTGAAGGGGCACTTTTGCAATAACGATACACTGTTTTCAGCCGAATATCGACGATGCGAAATTCTTATTCAAAAGCTATAATGTCGCTCGTTTTCTTTTTTCAAGTAGATGACAACGGTTACTGGACGTACCTGGGCTCGCTGACAACGCCGCCCTGTAACGAGAGCGTCACTTGGATCCTTTTCAAGCGCTACATCGAGGTTTCTCACCACCAGCTCAACATTTTCCGCAACCTGCGCAAGTTTCCCCGCGGCGAGGAGTGCCCTTGCCACGAGAATCACGGCGTAGTACGTACATTGTGTAATATGCAAATTTATCAGCGAATGACACATTGCTATTGCCTCTTGTGTGACAAAAGATCGGTCAGATGATTCCGCGATATATTCGTCGGAGCTAATGAATATTCCGCGACACGCGCGCGTGAGAGTGTCCGCGCGATTGTCCGAGAACAATTTGGGCATAGCATTAATCTTCGAACCAGGAAAAATTCTATATACTCACACGTGCAGTAGCAGCGGCGCATAGCTATAATATACGCGTAAAACTGCACGCGTATCGCGTAACTCGACTCTAATCTTCGCATTGTTGCAGGTGATCAACAACTTCCGTCCGCCACTGCCACTCGGCAATCGCGTGCTGCGAGAATGCGGCAGTTTCTAAGCCACGAAACAACCAACTACTGGAGAAGGCATCGACATCAGCATCATCAACATCATTGACGTCCTAATTGCCATTTTGCCGGCTATCACGGGGGAGAAGAGGGGGGGGGGGTTGAGGGGGTTTGGGGGGTTTCAAAGGGGATGGGTAAAGGGTTTCAAGAGAGATGGAAGAAAGCAACGATAATATTTGGCCACATCAACCCACAGCGATGAAACTGACAGACTCTTCGGAATTACGTAAAAATCGCGTTTGGAATATATATTTGCGTAACCGAGTATAACCGTGCGTATATACCGTTGGGATATATACGCTTCACACACCAGAACAACGTGCCTTTTGAGTTTTCGATATATTGCGAACAATTAAACTACCGTGTAACATGTATGCCAGCAACAAAAACGTATATACCAAACCGAAAGTGCAATACTTATTACAATTCAGATTTATATATATATATAATATTTTAAAAATATTCTTTTCTACGTAACAATGAAAAACTATATACGCAAAATCACGACTTCTAAACAATGAAAGAAAAAAAATATATAAATACGCGCTTAAGCGTACTTATCCAATGTTGGACGTAAAAAGCATGTCTGGTCTCAATGTGACGAGTTTCACAAAGAACCTGATAAATACTCCGTTATTGCAGAGTATATGCAAAAATCCGAAATTCAAACAAATTTGCAAATTGCTTTACATGCAGGTTTCAATCAAACGATAGCGTAAAACCACATTTAGGCCGGATAATCGAAACGAATTGTTATGCGAGAAAATTTTATTTTATATATGCAGCTTTATAAAATCCGAAAGATTTTCATCTCGCGCGAAAAAGGCAAAGTCCTTTTCTTTGTCTTCTAATGAAATACTACATCAAATTTTATATGTACACAATAACTCAGCGATCGTGCCTGAATTTACAAGGAAATCGAGAATAATAAAAAATAAAAACGTCGCACTCTACGAAATGAATAACGATTCGTGAAAAAATGTAAGATGATCGCATATGCTCCACTATTGCTAATATACACGAGAGTCAAAAACATACATACATATACATGTAAAATGCTTTTAATAAGTGTGTGAAAGTTTCGATAAGCTCGTATCAACGTTACTAAATATATACATATAACTAATTTATAGTCGGTCACATGTTTTGCGTGCGCGTAGTTGCTAGATTTTAGGCAAGACTCGTTTGTGCGGGAAAAGATCGTAATATCTTTTAATTCCAGTGATACGCTAATAATAATCCCGCAACTACATATCCACGTCTTTCCATTATTTTTTGAAAAAATGCAAATTACATATTATTCCATGCACCCTTTTGTTAAAAAAAAAAGAAAGAAAAAACTAAACCATCCACATAAATTATTTTAGATTTAATGATTTTTATAAAAGTAAAGGAGAGAATTTTTGTAAGTGGCGTTAACCGCGCCAGTTAAAATGTTTTATTATAAAAAGGCGAAAAAATTATACTTGCTATATTACGATCTGATGTGCTTATTATAAATATATATAATATACACACGTCCGCAATTTGCGTTTATTGATCCTCAGAAATGAAGATTAGCGAAGCGAACACCGAGTATCTCCTTGTAATGTAGTTTGTGTAAAGCAATTGTATTTTGCATATTGCAATGCTTAAGAATTTATTATTTGTTTTTCTGTAGCGAGTAGATAATATTTGAGAAAAACCGCGTTTTAGCGTCGGAGAATATCTTAAGGCCTATATCAGATATCAGATTTATTTATTATATGGTAGATTAAAGAAAGATTCTCCGCTCTAAATATTGTTCAGTTACAAGTGACTACTACAGCACCGTCGAAAATAAAAGCTTTATAGCAAATAAACTTTGTTGTAATTTTTTCAGTGGCGCATTGCTCGTTGTTTTCTATGAATGAATTATAAAACAAAACAAAATCTTTGTACCTTTAGATGGTATAGAATAGAAGACTGCTGGTCGGCTTTGTATATTTGTGTCGATTGTGATAGTGTGGAAAAAATAAAAAAATATTACTTTAAAAAAAAGTTTATATTAAAACTTTTCATCATTATTTTTTCCCTTACCCTGATCTAATTCTATACATGTCAGATATGTTTGTTGCAATATTTTTCTTATACTGACATCTAAGCTGTTTAACTAGTTCAAATACTCTCACATATTTAACAAGTATAGTCTTATTATCAACTGTCTGTGTAATATTCATAAATTTGCATTCCAACAAAACTTTAAACTTTTATCGAAAAATAATTTAATTTGAATTGCAAAAAGATGAGCCGGCGCTTGCCATGTTTGTCGGTATTAACAGCGCCTGTACAATTCTTCCCACTCGACACGATCAATTATACAAGAATTATCAATATTAAAATCTTATCGAAATTGTCGATTAATTATCAATTAATTATCAATTAATTAATAAACATAAACGTTATTATGTGTATCAGAAAATATTGTCAATTTAGCTGAGCAGAGGTGATTTGATAAATAATTGTTAGTTTGAAAATTACTATTGTCAGTGCAATCGAAATACCTAATGATTAAAAGTACAATTATGGAAATCCCTAAGAACAAAACAAGGACGAAAAGGAGGAGCCACATCCCAAAGACAGCGATCAAAGTTATGGGCATTAAACAAGTGTTGACAAATTTATTTACACACTTTCATTCCATACAATATATAAAAAAATCGTAGTATATTTTATTAATATTCACGCTATTCTTCTTCATCATCATCCTCACCATCGTCATTCTTTTCTTCCTTCTGATCTACCTCCATAGACGTCGAAATGGGTTCTTCTACTAAATTTTCTATAGGCGCTATAATTGTCTCTTTTTTTTCATTAGTCACATTTGTTGTACTTTCTTGTGGTTTTCCTTCACTCGGATTGTCTGCCGTTGAACTTTCAGGTACAGGTTTTTCCATTTCTTCGTCGGAATCGTCATCTGCTCCAGGATGGGCGTGAACAAAATGATCCGGACTTGATGCTTTTACGTCGGCGTTCGGCCAGTTTTGTTGCTGAGCCTCCTAATGGAAATGCAAAATTTTAAAAAATTACGTTATTTTATTACGTTACGAAAAGACACGTTTTACGTACCTTTATGTTGACTTTATTTAAATAAAAATCGTAGACAAACTTCGCCATTTGCGGCATGTCTTGAATTTCTAGTGGTGGCTCAGACGGCTCCTGGTCGTTCAGTCTCGAAGTGGGATATGTTTCAGTTGGTATAAGCCTTAAATTCAGTGGCCTTCGCATAAGCTGATCGAATGCAGGGGTTAGCTCGAAGCAGTTCTTGAAGAGCGAAACCCGCGCAAATACGTACAGACCAAGACGAGCACGGGACATAGCTACGACAAGACGCCGGGCGTCTCTCAAATGACCCACCGCTCGGGTCTTGACGAGGGATAGAAGAATGTAGTCGTTCTGCTGTCCTTGGTATTTATCAACCGTCGTCACTTTATTTGGACGGCCTATTAATGGATTATTGGCACATCTAGAAAAGTAAATTAAATTTTTTATATTTTCACAAATTTCATTTTTGACTATTCGCAGCTTCAAGCTATATTTTTTCAACAATTTTTCACCTGATATTTATTACATCTCGAATCAAATGCTTTTGTCCATTGTAAGTTGTAAGAATACTGATTTTGTCAGCTGGATAGCCCAATAACCTCATATACATGAAAACTGCGACGCAGTACTCGGCTTCAGCCAAATTCTGATAGAAGTAAGCGCTTGGTTCGCTCTCCCCTACACCGTTGAAATCTTCCACGTTGATGAGCTGGAAGTCGTAGAGGAAACCAGCATTTGCCACCTGATACTCTGGACTGCTTTCGACGTGTCGTAGATTGCCGAGTTTCTTGTAGCGCCAATTGTAAAGATCACAGATGCTTGGCCTAGCACGACCTTGTCCATCCAAATCCACTGTTGGTACGCCTAGACGAACAAATCGAGCAAACAACGATTGTTCCATATTGGAGTATTTTTGGAAGGCCATGTTTTTAATGACGGGAGGCAGCTGGTGGTGATCTCCTATCATGATCCAACGCTTCAATCGATTGTAGCCATCCTGAGGATTCTGTAAGAGCAATGGAATGAAAGTTTCGATTTCTAGAATTTGGGCCGATTCTTCCATCAAGATGTTGTCGTATTTGAAGCCCATATCCACTAGTTCTCTCCTCTTTAATGCAGCATGTGTACAAGTCATGGCGATCACCTTTGCCTCCTTTACGAGGAGATACTTCGATCTGTCCAAACCCGACCGAAGCAACTCAAACGCTCGAAATTCTTCAAGCTCTGTGAAAATCCTTTCGATGTACCTATAACAACTTTCTGCAATGGCCAAATCTTCCTCATAGGTTTTCCGCTTGAACAGTGGTTGCGGAGCATTATCGAAGAATTTATGGAAGGGAAATTCTTCATCTACAATTGAAGCTAGAGCAGACTCCGTACCGCCACCGCGCTGTTTTATTCTAGATTGGAAACGCTCCCACCTAGTCATGACTTGATACGTGAAAAAGTAACCAGCTGTTTCACACGTGTAGGCGACATCTCCTTGTACGGTAAGAGATTCCTAAAACATATGAGATGATCCATAATTGTTCTTAATTAAATGAGTACAAATTACAAAATAACGATTTAAATCAGAGTTTCTAAATTAAAAGTCTTTTTTACCTGTAACCTCTGAACTTCCATCAGCAAGTCCAAACGTTTGGCAAGCACGTAGTTGACTCTACCATATCTACTGAAATCTTTCTCGGTCTCGAGAGCCTCTTCACCGTGACCAAGACGCAGTAGATGCCTCTCGTCGATGTCCAAAGCCATGATCTTCTCGAATAACTGATTCAGGGCTTGATTGGAGTGAGTGACGATAAGCGTCCTCTGATTCGGAAAATTGTGGTAAAGATTCGAAATGATTTGCACAGCCACGTCTGTTTTACCCGTACCTGGTGGACCGACCACCAAAGTTAGACCTGGTTGCATTCCAGCGCGAATAGCCTCCACTTGCGTTGGTGTGAAGGGAATTTGATTTCTAAAAAAAAAAACAAATAATACGATAGAAATAATTAAGCACGAATCAGTATACATATAATTTAAGATTGTTCATTAGCGAATAATACTTCTTTGGCTGATTGGCTTTGTAAGGACCTCTACTGGGCGGCACGTGCGGCTCAACGGTTATAACTTTTCTTTCTTCTTCATTGTTTTGCTTGCAAATCACGTCTTCAAAAGTTACCCTGAACGGTCTAACAAGCTTCTCGGGGTCTTCCGTAGTCACTTTAATCTCGTAACCTGGGAAACTTGACCGCAAATGATCGATATCGAGAAAAGTGTCATTAAAGTCCATAGATGCAATCTCATCCGTCATCCTGTTAAAAATCGAAGAACAACTTATTATTTAAGTCCACGGGAATATAGTTCTGCAAAAAGTGTGTCTGTGTTTTCTTGCCTGGAATATTGGGCCGCTCCAGGATCGCCATACCCGAGAATAATGTTATGCAGCCAGTCCGGCACGACGCACTCAGTGTTCATGAGCTCTCTTATAGTTTCCAAAACTGCTTTGAAGTTGTTTTCTTTCGGCTTGCGTCGCATGATGATGTTGAAGCTCTCATAGACGTCCTCACCACCGTGGCTCGCGTTGTCCATATCGATACGATATTGATTCGAGTCCAGCCAGACCCGATAGGTGCGCGCATCGCCCGGAAGAACTGGACGCGGTTCCGGGCCATCTTCGATTACGCGACCGTTCGAATCGAGCATACCCTCGACTTCACAACCACGTACCGTCGTCAGTCCGACTTGCGGGACGAACGGCAGCTTGTGGCTATATTTGGTGCCTGCGTTTCAACGAAAACATGAGTCCGATTAAAATCAGAATTTCTATCGCCTCGCTATCGAAGCCATAAATACAAAGCAACCGCGATTGCATAAGCTGCATAATGCAGCTATAGACTTGCGGCATTTCTGCGCCACTCGACTTTTGCACAATCTATTCGATTTTAACATTCAGTGCACATACTCACCAATCGGATTCATTGGCTTGACGGTAATGAGGAAGCAGACGTCGTGCTTCCTCAGATTCTCCCACTCCGACTTGATCTCTTTCCGCACGCTAAGATTGATGGTTATATCAGCGCGAACCCGCGACGGTCGCTTCTCACCGATGTTCGGCTTGGCAACCTCCACCACGGCGAACTGAGTGATCGGCTGAGCCATGCGCGCCCAGCCTCCAAAGTACGCGCCACCGTCCTCCGCGCGCCTGTTAAAATTCAGAACGAAAGTAAATTTCATCTTTTTCCGTCGAAAATAGTGCGCGTTGGCGGGTTTGCTTTCGCGACCGCAGGGAGAATATTTGACTTGTAACTCACCATGGACTGAGTCGGCTGACCGCATCTTCGATGTCTTGACGAATCTCGTCTGTTGGAAAGAATGACGCGTAGTCTTTTAGTTGATGAAAAAAAAAAAAAAAAAAAAAAACAGAATAAAACGTTTCAAGGACCAAGTCACTTACACGTGGACTCCAGGCGAAAGAGGTTGAAGTTTCGTAGCAGATAGTCGTGAAGTGTGAGGAACTGGAGATTGAGCTTCGGTAAGGCGAGGCAGCCCTCGCCGGAAAAATATTCGGTTGGCACTATGCTTTCGTTCCAGATTATGTCCTCGGTCGGGTAGAGGGGCATCTCGTTTAACTCCTCCAGCTGCGAAGCGCGCCTCTCGTGTCTAGATATCTGCCATAAGGAGAAACAAAGTTTTTTAGTTAATCGGATACAAAAAAGTTGGCTTTTTAAAAAGTGGAAAGTTCGTCATCGGAATTAATTTATAGGCTCGCGTGAACTTGTAACGAAAATAGAAGTCGTAAACTAGTCACTGTGTCGATCGAATTGAGTTTTATTGTCTCTATACAGTATAGACTGATACGATTCTCCGTTGGCGTTTAAATTAAACATGAGTGATCCGAGCATCATTACGTTTTACGTTTAGATTGCTATGCGCATATATCTTAGCGAGCTATATGCTAAAGCGAAATATTCAAGTTTTCTTTTGACGTCCATAAAAAGTGTGGGACTATCCCAAACGTTATCAACGGCACAGCTTGCCGCTCATGATTCATACGAGCAACATCGGCCAAACATGTTGTCTAATCTACTGCAAATCTGCTGATAGTTAAGCGAATAAGTTGCTACATTCAAACTTACCAGCAGTTCACGCAAAAAATCCAAGTCCAGCCTGTACCAATTCTCGTCCTGCTCGCGCTGCTCCGGTGGGACCAAGTTCAGGTAACTCGCTATGGACCGCAATTTCTCTTGGCTGAATAAAAGAGTTTACGATTGACACGATTAATAGAGGCGAAAAAAAAGTATAAAGTTACATAAATATATATATATATATGCTTATTTCAAGTATACCTGAGGCATCCAAAGTGCTTGTAAAGCGCGTCGCGGGTATTGACGCAGGCGACGTTGGCGAGAGCGAACGACCGAAGATCAGGGAACTTGGCGAAGGCGGCTTTTTGCAAGGACGTGATTTTTGAATAATGGATCTGCGTCATGTCGTAATCCGTCAGAGGGTCGCCCGTCTCCTCGCTTATCTCGAATCTGGCGTAGAATTTCAGCATCTCGAGGAGCTAAAGAAAAATATTGCTTGTTTATTATGTATATATACTAACATACTTTGCTAGGCGTTTAAATTATAATGTCGAAATCATATATATGTGTACAGCAAACGCAAAGCAATTTTCCCTACAGATAAAACCTATATAACGACCAAAGCGATTACCGTATAGGAAAACCAATAGACACATTTCGAGGAAAATAACTCGACTTATTTACGCATGACACACAGACGTCATTGGGTGCATAGCACAAATCAATCGTCCAAATCTCTTTAACGAGTCTTATCTAGCCGAATTTCAGTCATCAAGCTCGCACATTTCGCTTTCGTCGAGGCAATTACACGCCGAGCATCTTCGAGCGAGATAAAAGACAGACGCTTTTTAATGGCCCCACCGGTTCTGCCGTCACCGAAACTATACTATACGATATGACGACCGAAAGAATGTGGTCCTCCGAATCAAGTTTTTTACCGTCACGATCGTAATTTCAAATTAAAAATAAAGATGTATCAGTAGTGCACGAACGAGGGCGAGATAAGGGATCAACTAATTAATTATTAACAAACATTTCGTGTAGACGTACAGAGCTTAAGGAACGTTCTTTTTTTTCTTTCTCACAAGATTCAATTAACCTGGAGATAAGAAAATATTGTGCGGTGTTATCGTCGGACGTAAATATAGCTAGCATTAAATACTACATTAAAAAAACACGCTTGACGTTTGCAACGAAATAATACGTTTTTCATCCGCGACATTTTCCACTCAATAAATCACGCACTTAAATATACTACCTCAGTCACATCAACAGCAAAATTTCGAAAGGTCAATGGTATCCCTATCGGAAATAAATCGGTAAAAGTAATGCTATAAAGAAAATTTCGCCAATATCTCCATATCTACCGTTATCATCATCCAAGTGAATTTCCCTCGGGTACGACCACGAAAGAGCCAACGCCGCACTTTGTCGTCATCGCACGCGCGCTCGTATTTCTTTTAAACATCAATCTCACGGCTAATTTTCGCTCCATCGGGATAACAATCGTCTCATTTTGTAAACAGACGCAAGAGAGAAAATAGGTGACTATCCACATAATTTATACATACATATGTATACGCTTACAGACGTATAATACGGAAGACAGGCTGGCGCTGCAGACTTCGGAGCACATCGAGTGGTGGGGAAAAACTCGCGGCGCTATCTCGGAGGCGCGCTTCAAGAGTCCGGAGCTCGCGAACCGATTCACTTTGAGTGAACGAGTCGGTTTCGCTGCTGCCAATGAACGAGGCTGCGTCCGCCGGATTTTAACGCTGCTTTTGTTTGACAACAGAGACACCGCTGTATCGCACGGCGTGAAGAGTAAAGGAGTTTTTTCGTTTTTCTTTTCTTTCGCCAGCAAGTTTCGTATACCGAGTGAAGGAGATATGTGAATTCAAGTTTTTGGTGATTTTTTTTGTTTTCTCTTAAACGAGCTCAGCCATGAGAAAGGCAGATTGATCTGCGATTTTATATGCGAGCGCAGCGTTGATACATAGGTGTGAAACGACGTTTGAAAAATCTATATACTCTTATCGTCGTTATAAGAGGAAAAGTATAGAATCGTCTGATATTTATCGCAAAAGCAGACTTTCAATAATATTACAGTGATTACACGAAGGAAATGATACAAAACTAGTCCCGCGCACGTTCCAATCGACATCTCAGGGAAAAAACTCCTAATGTCGCTGTCACAAGGTAAGCGTTCTCTCGATTAATCTACTTTTAACAGTTTTGAGCGTTGCTTCGTACAGCACGTCTTTAAGACTATAAGTGGATGGCATGAATCTCGCGAAAAATCCACTTTCGAATATATATATATACGTGTGTGTGTGTGTGTGTGTGTGTGTGTGTGTGTGTGTGTATGTATGTATAACTCAGCCATCGGCGATGTCGAAACGAAAAGCGGACAAGGTTGATCGGTGACTTATCGTTATCGTGGATCTTGACAGGATCTCATAACATTATCGCAAGGCGTAAGCGAAATTGATTGTTCGGAATTTGACAGTTGAACAAGGTTCGCTGATAAAACGTATACCACAGGGTATGAAAACGAGTTATACTTGTAAAATCTTAAAAAAGTGCGAACACGATTATGGCAAATTTTTATTTTAAATTATCAATAGTAAATAGTTATATATGTATATAGATTCATGCTAATCTTTACGCGCGTGATTTTTCGAAAGCGGCTTAACGATAACACTTATATTATATCTGAGAGCGACAAGTTATCGATTGTGTTGTTGGTGGTGACTATAGCCATTGTGATCACAATGATTTAGAAAAAGGAAATTATGCTTTATCTATTTTTCGTCACGATTACGATATGCTCCATAAATACTAATGGCATATAGAACAGAAATAAATTTCTATACAATATTGGCTGTTTTTTCAAGCAATTCGTTTTAAAAATAGATAACTTTGGAACTGCGTTCAAGGTATTTTTTGCATGTTTTCTTCGTGAAATGTTTGCAAACGCGCGAAAATAGACGAACGAACAGAGTTCGAATAAACGATCATTCAAAAGAGAGGGAGAAAGAACACGTACAGATAGTACAGCGAGCTCTTGTCGATTGTGTCAAAATAGATTCTGGTTTTTCCTGAAAGATATCTCCGCAGATCTTCGACAACAATACTGCACTTCAAACGAGCTTTCTCGTTCCACGCCTATAATCAGGCAGATATTATAACGGAGGAAAAAGCTCAGAAGATTGTATCGCCATTGTTTCTTTTTAATTTCATACAATTGCGTGCCCGATGGTGTTTCGATTTATTAAAATCTGAAATTCATATCACTCGTCAATTATACGACCAAAGCAAAATAAAAAAGAGCATATATCCGAACGAATAAACTCGGGTCTTTACCACATTAATTATCTACTTACAAGCTTGACTAAGGCGTTTACGCGAGTTGCGTTACAAAACGCCGCGCAACTCGAACCGCCGATGTACGTATATATATATATGCATGCATGCATGCACGCGTTCCAATGACACATCGGGGAAAAACGATTTTTCTGCTTTCCCAAGGGTTCAGCCTATGCGCGAACACGTAATATCGCTTCCCAGAAGAAATTCGAGTTTAATGCTCTACATCTTCCCGCAACAAGATCCTCTTTGAAGCACACTCGATCGAGATAATATGTTTTAAAGAAATGAGTATATGTGTTAATTGGATGCCACGAGTATTTTCAGAAACTGGTCGGAGCTGCTTGCGCAGTTCCCGAGCCGCTGAGAGTGTGCCTTAGATATCGTATATATCGAGTTTACGTTCGACACGTACACTCGTGTTTTTTTACACGAATCGCCGATTACGTTAATCCGCGCGTGTACACGGCACCTCCTTCCGCCGAGTAATATATCTTTCTCCGTAAGCTATAATATGTTTTCACAGTTTGTCGCCTTCTCGCATCTACGCGTCTCCCCGCAACGGAAGAAAATTACGGACTCCGCGCTGTAGACTCACGAATGACGTCGAGTATATAGGAAGTGCAAAAACGGCGTTATTCATAAAGTGTCCGACTAGTCGAAGATCGCGTGCGTTACTCCGCTGAACGTATAATCTCCCTACTCGTAGATAAGATTATGAATCGGTTAACGTTAAACGAATCCATGCTCGCTGCACAGGAACGATGTTGAAAGTCCTGCTGCTGACATGTCTCCTGACGAGGGCGGCTCAGGCCTCGGCGCCGAGTTGCTGTCTCGGCTCGGATGCCCACTGGTTGAGGGACAGCAAGAACTGCACGGACGGCAATCGTGTCCAGTTATCCTGTTCGCTGGGCTTCTACATGATCCAGCCGAGCCTCGAGCCCGAGGAGAAGTTCAGCGTGGTCGAGTCCGCTGAAAGCAACGCCAGCTGGCTCAGATTCGAGGACGAGTTCGGCTACGCGACCTACAACGCTTCGCCCGACAGGTGAGTATAATCGATAGAGTTTTGTCGTTAATTTTGTTATGGATAATTAACTCGTGGGCTGTTGGGAATGTAGCTACTGCATGGCTAAAATGGCAGAGGAGAAAGAAGAAGACGCACAAGTCATCCTGCTATGCTTCCCCGAGCAGGTCGAGTCTCATCCAGTCTGGCACGATATCTTCTTCGGACTCTTCAGTGTACTGTCCAGTATTTTTCTGGCGCTGACACTGCTCGTCTATCTGATCCTACCGGAGATGAGGGATATTCAGGACAAGGCGATGATGTCGGTCACGGCGTCTTTCATGCTGGCATTTTTCCTCAACGGGAATCAGAGACTGAACTTTTCACCACTGGAGGACGACATCACCTGTCTCTTCGTTGGTGGGATGATTCTCCATAAGAGCATTATATATTCGCCGTCTTGTTTAAACATCGTCCACTGTACGATATTATTTTTCATCCACAGCGTTCGTAATGTACTACGCTTACCTCTGCGCATTCTTCTGGCTGAACATCATTTCCCTGAATATCTTCAGATCGGTTTGGTGAGTGAGTCTCCGGATTTGACAATTAATGTATGCACGCCCACGGATGTGTTGAAATTCCGAATTTCGCCGATACAGGTTCCCGAGTTTCAAGCTACGCTCCAACGTCCTTTTCACAGTCTACTGCATGATCGGCTGGGGTTTACCGCTCTGCTTCCTCGCGGCCACTTTAACGACGCACCACATCGAAGGCTACCGCCTGAAACCCGGTTTCGGCGAAGTCAACTGTTGGTTCAACGGTACGCACATATATACGTATACGGGTATAATAGCCCAACAATAATACAGGCGCGACGGCGAATTTCAAAAATTTACGACCCACGCACAGGCTATCACGCAAAGTGGACGTACTTCTACGGGCCGATCTTGGTACTGCTATCGGCTAACCTGATCTACCTCGCGCTGACCAGCTACAAGCTCTGGCACGAGTACCGCGAACTCGACTGCTGCAAGCTCAAGGTGCTCAGGTTCAAGTGCACCATGTACGTGAAGCTCGCTGTCATGATGGGCTTCACCTGGATATTCGAGGTCATATCGTTCGCCTCTGGAGACACTAACCAGTTCTACTGGTGAGTCTTGAATTGTATACTCTTACGAGGCACGCGCGCTGGTGAACGTTTTTCAAATACGACAATTTTATTATTCTCAGGATTTTGCCGGACATACTGAACGTCCTGCAGGGCCTCTTCATCTTCATCCTGCTGGTCGTATCGCGTAAGCGGGTGAGAAAACTTCTGGCCAAACGGAGACCCTTCAACATACCCTTTCCCAAGTCCTGGGCCGCCTACGCCGATCTGGAGAACTGCTCTGCACCCGCCGGTCTCGAGGAGCTTGAACTGTCCCAGACGTCGTGAGAAAGCACGGAATTTGCTCTTCTTACGCTCGTTCTTATTCGAGACCTTGCGCATTGATACTTCTAGCCAAAGTCTTGGCATGATGGGCGATTTTTTTTTTTTTTTTCAAAAAATGAGCAATACAGATCAAAGATATAAGATTTTATCGTCATTGTTTAACTTGATGTATATCGCGATTTTTTGTCTAATTCTTTCTATGCGTTATGTAGAGGATAGATTTTATTATAGAAAGAGAACTTTGCATATCGGCAGTAGTGCAGATTGCAGTAAATCTAACATACATAGAGAAGTAATTTCTCTCGGTTGCGAATACGCATCTTAATTAAAAATTAAGTTATTCGCTCTACAATATAAGAATACGTATATATTATACAATAGGTGCTGTATTAAGAATCTCGTCACACGACATGTAAAATATATAAAATAGTATAGCATAAAGCAAATCCAGCCGATTCGCAAATCGCGAGGAAGGCATTTCTGCAGTCGAATGGTCGGCTGAATTCCTAAATCCGCGAAACAAACTCGGCCTTTATGCAACCAGAATCGTATTATATATATTTAGCATATTGAATGTCAGCTTACTTATATTTCTCGCTGCTTCAGCATCAGAGTATTCGATGTATCGTTATAACCGCCCGCGCGCGCGCGCGCGCGACAAATAAATATACACAAGGCCTGTATTCGCGATGAGCGAATTCATCATTGGCCAGATTTTACGCGACATTTATCTCTCGCTATATACCCATTTTTCTCAAAACTCGTGAATATAACGTGCGATTTTCATGGAATCGGCGTTCCGGTATGCGCAAGAGTTTACATACGAGTACATGTACATGCGATGCGAATGAATGACGTCGATTATATGTACGTGGAATGCAAAGAATAAAAATTTACAAGGATCGAAAAACATAAAATTTTGTGGTTACTACTGGACCGAATGAACCTCGTACATACAGCTTGTTTCGAGATTCATTACGAATCGGTTACGTGATTATTTAAACATAATAATCGGACATCCGAAAAAAAAGAAATTAAACACCGAATAATAATTTATGAGCATTACTTGCACAAACTGAGTGTGTATGATCAAAGTACACCGTTGCGAAGCAGAAAAAAATTTACAATACCCACTAAAGTACAATAGACAACGAAGAATCAAATTAAAGTGCTTACACACTGAGAAACAAGCTATACCCATCAGCCGCAACTCGGTGATCCATCAAACGAATCAAGCGAACCGGCGACGCGTAGAGTATAAAGCAAATCAAGCCAGACGCGCTCTCTCTCTCTCTCTCTCTCTCTCTCTCTCTCTCTCTCTCTCACTCTCTCTCCCTCTTCACTTTATTAACGTAAATCAAACGAGTAGAATACAATTTTCTCGGACGATTAAGCGCTCGAATCATCGTCGAATGTATATAAGTAAAGCGCGCTTCTCGTATTTTTTTTCTCGTTATGTTTAGCGGGCCGCAAAAAGTTGCGGAGAAGACGAAAGCAGCGATTTATGGAGTCTTACGTACAGCGGCAAGGTACAAAGACGGGCCCTTTTACGCTTTTCACACAGATATACTTTCTCTAAATTTTATACTTTTCAACGTAGTCCAAGATTCTGACTTCCTTCCAATCATACACCGACAACTTTACTCGTCAAAATAACTCGGAAGATCGACTCTTTTTTTTTTCATTCGCGGTATAATTATAAACCTGTTCTACGGTTCACGAAAGACGACGCTCGCTTGTGTATCTACAAAAAAAAAAAAAAAAAAACAATCGTACCATATACCCTCGTCGCGTCGCAACGAATCCTTTGTTACAAAATCCACAAAACGAATGCACCAGCTTTGTTGTAACAAAAACACATGAGTATAGTCGATCGTTCAAAGCTGCACAGCGTAATCGGGGCAAAAACGAGCGGCGGTTGTATACAAAAGGGGGGAATAGAGGGGGGAGGGGGGAAGAAGCGCTGCTCAGGCAAACGCCAGCCGCAGACGTGCACCTCCGCATCATCGGCGGCGTCGCGCGTGCTGCAGAGGACGGAACCAACGCCGCGTCCCTGTATCGAGTATATACGGAAGAATTCATTTTCCCGAGAAGTAAAACGACACCGCCACAAGGCTCCTGCACAAACAGCCGTATCGATACAACTGATGCACACACGCGAGAGACGCGCACCGCGGCACAGGTAACCCGAGAAAGGAGAAAACACGCACACCACGCAGTGGGTAGGTATACAGGCGTAAGAAGGGGATAGCGCAAATGAATCACGCGAACGGCTGATCGTCCTCCTGCAGAGACATCGACGAACGGATAGGTACGAAGAGCGCAAAATGTCGAGGCTCCTGCTGCTGGTGCTGCTGCTGCTCTGCGTCGGCCTCGCCAGCGCCAGGGAAGACGAAGACGAAGAGGCCAGGGTCAAGATCGCCAAGTGCTGCGAGGCCGAGGAGATCCTCCTCAACGGACACTGTGCCTCCTTGACAGAGACCGCTGAGAGCCAAGCCTGGAAGCCTGAGTTCGAAGACGAGAACAGCTACGCTGGCTCCAAGCCTGCCAAGGAGCCCAAGTACCTGCTCAAGTATGGTCAGCCTCGATGCAGGAGCAACGAGAACCAGGAGGACGTCTACTACTACGCCACCGATCCTCTTGTCGACACTCTGGTCATGCTGACCAATGGCAAACTCAGGCATTACGTTCTAGATCAGGAGGATGAGCTGGAGAAAGCCAAAGAGGTCTACGGCATGGAGTACCTCAAGCCGGAGGACGTGCAGGCCAAGGCCATTCATTACGATTATTCTTTTGGACACTACTGCGCGGACAAGGCTATACTCACCAAGAACAATAGCAAAACCATTGTGGCTACCTACGCCAAGATTTGCGTGCCCAGGCCGCTCAAGTGGGCCAATGCCGATAACTTGATCAAGAGAGCTATCGACCCTGCCTTTCACGCGATAGCCATGGTCAGCTACCTGGTAGTGGCTATAGTCTACTTTGTCTTGCCTCAGCTCAGGGATCTCGTTGGGAATATCATTACGAGTATGACGCTGTGCCTTATCGTTCATCAGAGTGCCTCTCTCGTCAGGATATTCACAGAGTTTGGAAACCATATCAGTTTTATGATAGCGGGTGAGGATTTTCATTTAGATGGAATTCATTTTTATCAATGATCTTTCTCCGTTACTATGTACTTATTTGCAATTTTTGCTCTCAGATTCGGTGATGTACATTTCGCTTTTGGCAGCCTTCTTCTGGCTCAATGCCCTTGGCTACTATGTGTGGAATACCTTCAGATCCAGAAATGTCTTTCTCAGAAGCACGGATGGACGAAAGTATTGCTGCTATTCGACATTTGTCTGGGGCTCTACTATTGCTATTGCGGCGACTGCGATTTTCGCACACTTTACTTTAGAAACAAATGTACCCGTAATCGGCGGAGTAGCCTTTGCTGCTCAAGAAACTGTGGGCTGGCTGGGATTATCGGTACTATTCACGTCGGTAGCATTTACAATCATTGTTGACTTGTGCTTTGTGCTTACCACGATAAACAAATTGAAGAGAATGCGTACTTATGGCAGAATACACCACAAAATGAAGTATAGCTTTCGAATGTTCATTTTAATCTATGCTATAATGAGTGTAGGCTGGCTGTCTCTTTTACTTTCAATGCTTAAATACGACGGTCTGGTGTATTGTCATATAATTGTCAATGTACTTCAGGCACTTCTCATACTTTACGTCTGTGTATTTGGACAGAGGAGAGTCACATTCTTATTAGGGAAAACGTGCAATTGCTGTACTTCAAATGAAAACGCAGAGGGTTTAGATTGGGGAGAAGAAATGACGGCTATTAATGCTGGGTATTAATTCACACGTATCAAATATTGTATTGCTTCAATTACAAAGGGATCAAAGTTCAAATCTGGTATTCAGTCCATTAAATTTTATATTTTATATACATTTTTTACGATTTCAAAAGTATTTACTTTGTATACAAATTAGTTTTTATTGTAAAAATAATTTAAATTAAGATCTTGTTTTATTTAATTTTATGATGAATTTGCAAGTGATACAATTCTAATGGATGGCTGTTTTTATCAAACGAAATTTTATCCAAATGCGAGTAAACAATCTATTTTATGAAATATAAATAATGGTGTTAAAGTTTGTTTACTTAAGCAGTGAGACATACTCAAAGTCAAGAGAATGAAGAGAATTAAAATGTTTACAAATTCTGAGTGTAACTTACAATGAAAGAATTTTGGAGTTAGGAGAAGTTCAATGCTCAACAATGGTCACAATTTGGCAAGACTAACTCTCCTAATTCCATATTTCTTTCCATCTACCTTAATGAAAAGTGTTGCATTTTTTCATTACTGTTGACAAATCTTTTAGCCAACATTCCAGATTTCTGGGACAAAGCAGTATTTGATTCAGTAAAATTATTTTGTACTGATAACCATGTCACACTTGCGCCTTAAAGCTATTAAAACACAAGTGGCCTTCAATTTTGAAAAAAATGGCACTAATATTTTCAATAAATAAATGCCATACATTCTAGTAATATTTAGTTATAAGCTAGTTTTAAGTCTAGGTTTTAATATTTATACTCTTTTTGAAAAAAAAGTTATGATTTTTGTATTAGCCTGTTTGAAAAAAAAAAAAATAATAAATATATAAAAATATCAACACTCACTTGTCCGAATAATCCACCCTCTGGCCTGTGTAATAAATTCGACAGTTGACATCTTACGACCAAGTGACAGTCATCCATGACTGTATTAAAGTATCGTCTGGTTGGCAAAAGAGCTTCCAAATCAATCATGAGTTCCAAAAATCTTTCACAATAATGAACTTTGTCAGGATTTACTTGATCTGTGTAGATTAAACATTTTCGTTAATATTATAAAAAAATACAACTTATATTGTTATTTTTGAAGGTATCAAATATTATTCATAGAATTTGTATCTTCAAAGTTACCTTCTAATGTTACAGTTTCCAAAATTGTCATAAACTTAATCATCAATCTGTGCAAAAATTTTCTTTCCCACTCCAATTTTTCTTTATCCTCTGGCTTATCTTTCTTTAAGATTGCTCTCCAATACTTTCTCCATTTTGGATATTTTTTGAACTCATGTTCTCTCCTGCCTAGCTGCAAAGAAACCCATATCGACAAGGAAACTAGCCTTCTAACTTGCTCTCTTACAAGTACTACTTCCATAGAGTTAAAGCAATGATTCAAAAAAACAATCAACGCAGTTTGTTCTCTCAAATCATAGTCTTGTATGCTATCTTCTAAGCAAGCTTCCAAAACATGTTGAAAGAAGCCTGGAAATTGATTTGGTAGCTTCTGAAATGCCTCCCACACTTGTACTCGTTCTCTAAATTTCTCATTCACCATGACAACAATGGACATGGTGTGTGCACGTGTAGCAATCTCAGCATTATAGTTGGGCCACAGATATTTCTCCAAATACTGACTGAACTCCAGCATCATGATTCGACGAATTGAAAATTTTGAAACACATATTTCCTCAATATAAATGTCATCCACAATTTGAGCACTGAAGGGTTGATGAGAGTCAGATGTGTGAGGTGCCCAATACTTATTTGCCAGCTAACACAAGTGAACAAACATTTTACCTTTTTAGTAGATTAACATTTCTAGAACTTGTTGTACTTGCACAAGCTATAATTTAATCACATCCTTACCTGAGTTATTCTGTCGGCGTTGATCTGTTCAACAGTCGGAGCAGGATTGTTAATTTTGATGGGCAGTAATGTCTGTGTCTCCATTTTCGAGTTTATTTTCAAATAATTAAAACAAAAACAGTAAGAAAGCTAACCTAGAAACCTATACGTACACACTCATCTTATCGTAAATCGCACCCGCACGATATACAACACGACGTTTGTACGTTGTACGGCTTGGCCCGGCTTGCCTTGCCGTTACCATGAGCCGCTCATCCAATATATATAATGTTGCGTCTACATTGATTGGGAGCTGGAGAACTCGGGAGTCGATTGGTTGAGAAGTTAAGTAAGCAATGTTGCGCAACAATTCAAATGAAAACAATTGTTCTTGTTTAATTATTATTAGTGGATATAAATTAACGGATTTGTTTCGTTTAACCTAATGCTCGTGAAATATTTTTAAGCGGAATTTTTTTTTGGTTGACAAAACGCACGAAATCACTAGATTCAAGTTATCTACGGCATTTTAGACAAAGCCTTATATGCATTATCGCGTAGGGCGCATGCGGCATGCTATTTTGCTGCAATTTTCGCTCCAGCCGGGCGACCTAACCTTCCCTAAAAATTAACTTCTCTTTACGTTAAAAATGGCAGCAGTGTCAGTTTGAAGAGGACACTAAATTTTCCCAGGATTTTCCCCTGGATGACCTCGGCTCCCCCCTCCTCGATGACCAATTATGGCTTGCAGTCAGCATACGAGTTTCCGGAGCTAAACAATATTTTTAAAGCGTTTTCAGGCCTAAACACCGGCTTGAATCTCGTAAGTATCGTAAATACTTGATTTTAGCCTTGTTTTGTTTTGGTTTTGTTTCTGTATACTTGTACATACCTATATGTATATATATATATATATAGATATTGCTTATATTGCATTATACCTTTAGCGAGTTTACGCGGAGACATTTTTATTTGGCTGTATATATATAATATAATTCGCCTGCCATGAAATGTTTCATCTTAGGTGTAAATTCCAGTTTCATTTAAAATTTTGTATTCAAAATTTAAAACTGAATACAGGAGAAAAATTGAATCCTTAATTCGCCAGGTGCGTGTGTGCGTGCGTTAATTACCTCGGAAATTCGCTACATGTTTGTGTGGATGTCCAACAAAATCAATAACAATGATGATTTTTTAGTTGCTTCTTTCTTCACTGTAAACAGTAATTTTTGTTCTCTGCAACTATTCTACCAGTTTTCATAGTAAATTCGTAATGTCATTGTGTTTTTCATTAACAGGAAAACTGTAAAATAATAAATTAAAAAGTATGGAAGTATCAAAAAGACCTAGAATGGATTACGATGACGTACCATTAGATCTGAGTACAAAGAAAAGTTCAACGAATGAAAGAAAAAATGAAGAGACTGAATTGATACGCTCAAACAAACTAAATGACAATGACATTTTCGTTGTCCCCAAAGTTCCACCGCAAAGCATTAGCATTTCTGACAAACTTTTAGCTTCTGAATGTGCACTGTCCCAAAAACTCAGATACATAAATTTCAATTTCCCTGTGGAATACGTTTACAACCCCATAGAATACGCATTTCAAGTTCATGCTATGTATGTAACAAAGTATTGCCGTTCTACCAAAAAAATCCTCTTCCTTGGCATGAATCCTGGACCCTGGGGCATGTCACAAACAGGTGTGCCATTCGGTGAAGTGAACATTGTGAGAGACTGGTTAAAAATTTGTGGCCATATTGGCAAACCAATACGTGAACAAGCAGACAGATTGATCACTGGTTTTAAATGCACTCGTAGTGAGATTAGCGGTCGAAGATTTTGGAATTTGTTTCGAGAACTATGTAATGGAGACCCTGAAAAATTCTTTAAACATGCATTTTTGCACAATTACTGTCCAATTGCTTTGATGGATGCTGGAGGTCGTAACATCACTCCTGCGGAATTAAAGGCAATATATTTAATAATCATCACATAAATATTCAATTACTAAATTTTAATATTTTATAGGGTCCTGAGCAGTACACGTTATATTCAGCTTGCGATGAAACATTGGTATCTGTATTGAAGTTACTAAAAGTCGAGATTGTTTTGGGTGTTGGAAGGTTTGCAGAAAAAAGGGCACAAACGGTAGTCAAAACAACCGGTCTTCCAATAAAGGTATATATTTTTAAATTCAATATATTGGTTTATACAATTATATCCTTATCTGATTAATTTATTACAGGTTTTGTGCATCCCACATCCAAGTCCCCGGTCAGTAGGTAATGAAAATTGGAATGAAAAAGCTAAACTTAAACTCAGAGAGTATAACTTAATGGAATACTTTGCCAATTAAACTTTTCTAATGATATATAACGTGTGATTAAAATATTTCGATTTTGAAATATTTTATGAAACAATCACGAAAGATCTCATTTAAATTTACATTTTCTTTGTTATATAAAAACTTTTAGTAATGATATTACTATATAATACTTGTTGCATTTTTTTTACTAATGCATATGTATCTAAGCTCTACAATGAACGCTGTTGAATGGATGGATAAAGCATTAGAAAAGGCAGAGGAATCTTTGAAAAAAGGTGAAGTTCCTGTTGGTTGTTTATTTATATATGAAAATAAAATTATCGCGACTGGTAGCAATACTGTAAATGAAACCCGAAACGCCACTCGCCATGCCGAGCTAAATTGTATTGATGATGTACTAGTCTTCTGCCAAAAAAATAATTATAATAATAAGGAAGTTTTTAAAAACATCGACGTTGTAGTAACTGTAGAACCATGCATAATGTGTGCTGCAGCACTTCATCAGCTGCAAATTCGTAGTATCATATATGGCTGTGCCAATGATAGATTTGGAGGTTGTAAGAGTGTTTATGAAGTATCTAAAGTTTACAAATCTAAAATAAATGTAATAGGTAATGTTAAAGGAGCCGAGGCAATGCAATTACTTAAAGACTTTTATAAGGGTACAAATCCAAATGCACCAGAAGCAAAGAAAGGGCGTAAGAAGAAAGTGGACAATAAATGAACAAAATTTGTTGAGGAAGCTAATCAGTTTTAGTACATGTTGTAAAAAATAATTTTTCTGAATGCATTTATGATTAATGATTCATAGTTTATTACAATAAACTTGAGTAATTATTTATTAACTATTGAAAATTGTTCACTGTATAACAAAAAAAGGATAGATCGAATTTGTTTAATCACAATTAGCTTTTTCAACAAATCGAAATTCAAATATGAAATTGTATAAATAGTCCGAAATATTTCTTCTTGGTACACTGTAATTACATAGTATTACATAATGATTCGTTTTAGTTACACTCATTATTTAATTTTATAATTTACAAACATTTTATAATGCATCGATGTATGTACATTTTGTAAATTGAATAAACAAAGTTAAATTTATGGCTAAAACTGTACAACTATAACATATCAGCATCAACTAGAGTTTGTTACACAAAACAATACTCTATTTTGCTGTGCCTACACCAAAGAGTTCGAATATTGCATTTTATTATAATAAATATAATTGAATTAAGTGACGGTATAAAGTACACTATACATTTTATACCTTACAACAATAGAATTAAAAATCAACTATACAGATTATTTTTCGGCAGCCTCTTAAAGAATACTGAAATGGCACCGACCATTATGGATACAGTTGAAATAAAGCTTTTCTTCAATTTTATTCGCACCATGTAGGATCAAGCTCACACTTTCCTTGGTACCACCTAATAAGCAGTTGATTTCTTAAGGAATAATCTTTCAAAACCATATCTTTCTTCTGAAAATTCAAGTAGTTTATTAATTTTGCTGTCATAACAAAAAAAAAACATAGAATAGCATTAAGTATTTACTATAGTAGGTGGGAAAATCCTCAAAAAATCCATTTTATTCTGATGTTCCCAGTAACTCTGTTCTAATGTAAGTCTGGTTTCTTCTGTAAAACAAGGTTTGCACAACTGACACTCTACTCTAAAACAGTCATCGCAGCTAGAGCAAATTTCTGGTAAAACAACTAGATTCTTGTCAGCAACCATCATATTTTCTTCTTCCACGGTTCTATGATTACGATTTCATTAAGATTATAATTATTTATCATTATTGTTATACATATATTTATGTAAGTTACCTTGCTTTCAGAGAATGTTTTCGTACCCTTTGCGCAACTCCAATCAAGGAAAACAAATTGTACAGGACTTGCTCATACAGAAGCTGATTTGGTGGATAATGAGCTGATGACAAATTTGGCGACATATTTGCCTCCATCATGAAGACATTCAAATCTTCATCAATGGTGAAATCAATTCTGACTAGTTCAAAGAAGTTTCGATTTCCTTTGAAACGTTTGGTGATCTCGCGAATTTGAGATTCTTTCTGAAGAATGACACTTCTTATCGCTGCAAAGCAATCATCCCACATCTTCTGAGGATCTTTACCCTTGGAGCGAACGTAAGAGTCAAACGACTCCTTCATGGAAAATCCAAGCTTTGTATAGTAACTCTTGAGAGAAGGAACGTTCCAGATTGGCAAATAATCGTCTCCCACGACGTATTTATCAACGACTTCCGCGTCAAAGGGATAGTATTGAACAGGACAGAAGCGAAAGAGTACATCACCCTTGTAAGCATAAACTCTCAGTGGGTCAATGGAAGTGATAACAGTGTATATTCCAATGTCAAATTTGTAACCGTCAACTAAAAAGGGTCGCTCAACGAACTCCTGCACGAACGAACCAACGGCCGTCAAATTTAAATCGGCAATTTTCTGGATCTTTATACCTCTGTGCGCATTGGACTTTTGCACGAAAATCTTCTCAGGATTATTCTTCACGTAGCTCAGCAAGCTCTCCCGATCATCAGGAATCTTGAAAGCCGTCGGAATGAACGGTCCTTCCGTCGTCGACAGGTCGACTTTATTGGTGATGTAGCCGCAGCCAGGAAAATGGTTCACCTTCTGATGAGGCTTTAGTTTACTCAGAGAAGAGTACAAAGACCTAAAAGGATAATCGTGCGACCAAAGCAAATCCCAGTCAGACTCATTACTACCTCGTTCGAAGCCCAGCCTGTCCAAGACGGCAAATACGTGCTTCAGGTGCGTCGTGCTCGTGTCTCTCGAGTAGATCCAGTAGACCGGGCGTTTCTCCTTCACGACGACCTCCTTCACCTGCACCTTCGTCAGGTGTTGCTGCTGGAAGTGTAGGAAGAGGAAGAAAAGCGTGTAAAGCAGTGCCGGTGCGACTATCGTGGAGAAAAAGATCTTCGCCAAGACTTTCACTTTGGTGTCGAGGACCTTTGCTCCTATCCCAGCGTCACTCTGCGAATTCACACGACGACAATTTAAATTGCATACCGACACAGTTTTCAAATAAAATTTCATTTTAAACGGGTCAGTTGCAAGGACAGCATAAACATAAATATTGTCAAACTGCACACAAGGGTTTTTTGCAAAACGGAGAAATTACTCACCTTCTTCCCGGTCATTTTGCCTGTGCGCTCTTCTCGCATTTTGGAATAAAGACTCAGATTGACTATATATAGCACGTCCTCGCAATCACAGCAGAAGCCGCAGGTATCACCTATTTTTTTTACTGGAAACGCTCATTCCGAGCAACCGGCAACGCTTTTCTGTGCCATCGTGTCGATTCGTGAGTACAGGTGTATATAAAAAAGACGCCGGATGCCTGTTTCAAATTATAGCCATTGCAACCAGAATAGGAATGTACGTGTGCGTGTGTGCGAGCCGAGAGTGAGCCAAGAAGAAAAAAGTACCGTTGCGCGCTTCATCCCCGCCACACGCGATATGCTATACTCCTCGTGTTGTATACTTATGTTGTGTGTTATGTGTGCGCGCGGAATAAGTCACGATCAGAACCTGTTTTCTCACTAAGTAGTGTAGTAGGTATATAGTTACGGTCTCCCTCGCTCTCTAAGTCGAATTTTTTCTCCTTCGACTCCTTTATTGCCTCTGCCTGCGAGAAGATAGATAGGGAATTCTTTAATTAGTAGAAGTCACACGTAGACATTTCACGAGGTTTCTGTACTTGTATATTATTCATTTGATTTTATTGATAAATAATATTCTCGTGCAGAATTATATTTCAGTGACTTTTATTTTATTACTCAATTGACGTATAAGCTTAAACAAATGATAATAGAATATCGAACGATGTCGCGATAAATAATATAAAACGAAATGTAAGAGTTAGTTAATGTACTCGTAGCGGAGACTACACGTGCACTGTACAGTGCGCAATTTTCAAATTTTCGCGCGTCGATCGCAGCGTCCCCTGTGCACTTCCGTATGAAGACCACGCGGGACGAATGGCGTTTCCTGCTCTTTACGACTGCTGACACGCTTTAGCAAAGTCGAATCCACAGATAAAATGGGTTTTCAAAATATCTGGTACTCTCACCCCCGCAAATACGGCCAAGGATCCAGGTCCTGGTAAGTCGCTTTTGTTTTTTTATTTACTCAAAAGTGTCTGGGCTAAGCAACCTCGTTGTAAGGCGTCCAACAACTTGGCTTGGGTTGAGCCATGCCTCTGCATTTTCTAGAAACTTCTGTTTTATATGTCTTTTTAACGTTAAAAATTAAAACTTGAATGCTTTGTAGTTAACTTTGTCGAATTTTTTTTTATTAACTTCAAAACGTTATTGCTTTGCATTATACAACACGCAATGACAATATTTATGTACAACATAACCTCAAAATATCGCTCACGCATGCAATACACGTGCAGTTTTAGCAAAATGCGTGTGACGTATAGCAATATTGTAGAGTATTATTTCGTTTGATAAGTGAGCGTCACTTTTAATATGACTTATTGTTGTTCAGCCGTGCCTGCGCTAACCGACATGGTCTCATCCGCAAGTACGGATTGAACATCTGCCGTCAGTGCTTCAGGGAATACGCTGCTGACATTGGTTTCAAGAAGGTAACAATAATATCATATTCATTGATTTATTTAGCTTTATTTTCAGCATGTGTATGATTTAATTAAATAACAATATTCATTATAATACAAAAGTTTGGATTTATCGTGTGTAAATTACAATGGTGTTTGTAAAATTTACTGTATTAACTTTATTTTCTTACTTTACAAGTACAAAATCTATTAATACAATTAGTAAAGCTCGTTTATAAACTAGTAATAATTGTTTTTGTAAAAATTCATCTATAAGTCACAACATAACTAATTTTTATTTTTTTGTTACAGCTGGATTAAATACAAAAATGGCTTGACTGATTTTTTGGAATAATCAGATCTCACATTCGTTTTCTACTCCATAGTTAATTATGAAAAAAAGAATGTCTTAACTGTATATGGCAAGAAATCAGTAAAACAGCTTTAAAAAAACTTAACAATGGGTCTTCGAATTAATGTACAACTTCATGCTGCCCTCTCTTCCTTCATCCTCTAATTAGTCTCTGCAAAGAAAAGTGATCAATCATTTGAGTTATATAACAGAATTATGGAAAATAGTGCAAGAATTACGAAGACTGAACTCACAGTTGTTGCTTGAACGGCTAAACTCAAGACTGATCTCTTTGGTGGCCTGCAAATCTTCTTTGAGCCTTCTTGACAGCATAAATTTGGTACGCAATCTAATGTTCGATTACACGGCCGCGCAAATATGTCGATCAAAGACGGCGGTGCTGGTTGACACTGTACAAATCCAACCAAAGTTTTCAGGGCTAAAGTAAGATTAATATTAAAAGTATTAAAAACGTTGTATTGAATCTGAATTGAAATTTTTAGTTGATCATGCTCACTGTCAATGTTTTCCGGAAACGGTAGTTCTGACCAAATCGGAGCTGCAGTGCGACAATACAATAGTCTATCTTTTTTATCGGGACAGCAAATACGATTCAAGCCTTCGCAGTCTTCGTCCTTTGAACACCGTTTTACGGGCAATCTTTCGGGGAATGTATACGATGGACATTTCCGGCGGATTCCTAAAATGTCTGGAAAAATACAATGTACAATTTAATACGTGACGAATCATAGAAACTCTTATTTTTAGAGTCAGCATAAATTGTAAATGCTGAAAACAGAGCGACAGAAAGAAATAGTAAATTATAATATAAACGAAATCTAGTATTATTAAGTACTGCGCGCCTGCAGTTCTCGATTTGTTACGACTTTTCCAAAGTCCTCCTATCACTGTAATCACGTTTGCATAACTTGAACTGCAAAATTATACTTTGTACGGAGAAAGAAATACATAGGTACATAAAGTTACGTTTTCGTGAATAGTAGCTAACGTCTCATTTGCATACATGCACGCGAGTAGCCGCTGGAAGCCGCACCGCCGATGGCAGATGGCAGCACTACTACGTGTAACTTTCTATTTCCGAAGCGAGTCCCCTATCGCCCGAAGAGTTCCGATTCTGGCTCTGCCAAGGCTTTTCTTTGCTGTGCAAGAGATTCTACATACTTTTTCCTAGCTCTCGAAAATTACCTTGTGTCAAAAGCGTCGCGTCCACATGCGTATATAATGCGGAGCTCTCCTCTCGACCTTTCCCTTTCGACGCGACCTTAGAAAAAAGCTCCTCGAGGAAGAAGCATCCTAAATTCGTCGAAGCTACAAAGTCGCTGCATCGAACTGGCAAAACGAGTATCGCCCGTGTGTATGCATGTGTGTGTGCACTTTGCCCCAAGACAGCGAGAGAATAAAGAGAGAGAGCTATGCTAGCATGGAACCAGTCTTGCCACTGCGCTCACCTTGAGGTGAATTTGAAAGGTGAGGGCGCGGGTCTTATTCTGTGTGCGAGTGCACTGTATATATATATATATATATATATATATATATATATATATATATATATATATATATATATATATATATATATATATATATATATATATATATATATATATATATATATATGTATTGGTATACGTGTGCGCATTATATTAAACATCGTGTATGTGTGTATAATGTATGTATAAGAGGAGTCGAGTGCGTTGCGAGCCAGTTGCCGACGGGCAGCGGTAATAATAATAATTGCGCAATGGCTTTCCTATTTTCGAGGCGAGCTGCTGCGAGAGAGCGCGCGACGATAATTGATTGCTTTTCGGATCGAATGATAATGCGCCGCCGCAGGTGATTATTGAGCCCTCGGCAATTTTCACGACAATGCAAGCGCGTATATATGTATGGATTAGGGAATTATCGACTCCCCCCCCCCCCCTCCTCGCGATGCTGTTGCTGCGCGGCTCTCGATTTTTTTTTCTTTGCTCAATCTGCGGCATACCTTTTACTTTTTTTTTTATTTCTGCTGGGAGATAATCATATAAGGAGGACGCGCGTATGCGTTGTATCGAAGTCATTTTTTTTATGTATATATATATACAGTATAGTCCACGATCGCCGATACCGATAGCGCGAATTTCAAGCGCATCGTTGAAAAAACTACGAAAGCATATTATATACTTATGAATTGTTTGCGCGAGAGCAATAATAAGACGCGGTGATATAACTTTCAGTTGCGCGAGCAACTTGCGGTGAGATTTCGATCGAGCGAAACTTGGAAGGATAATTTTGTTCAAGTTGCTGTTCGTATATATATCTCATACATAAACTTGAGAACAAAACTTTGCATTGCTGGTATATATAGCAGTTTATATTCGCTAATAAAGGTACAGGCTCGTTTAATTATACCTATCTCGTGGTTAATAGTATATCTTATCCAAACCCTGCGCCAGCAACGATCTCTCAAAATTTCAATGTGTCGCGATTATATTCGATTACGCATATAGTGTACATCAGCCGAACAACAACCTCGCGATAATGTGCTCTTTTTACTAGAGTATAGTCGCTTTGCAGAAAAGCAGCGTAATTTTATATTTGAATAATTCGTGCATTTGTATCCTAGAAAATTCTATACACCTGTATACGGCGATTCTTAATATAATACGGAACGAAGACAAACGGCTCCGTTATGAAAGAGCTCGCGCAAGTATAAATATATATATATGTTTAAGGTATATCTTTCGAGCATGTGCACAAGCTCCGTTTGAAAATTCGATGAAAAATTCAAGACGATCCTCCTTTATATTTACACATGAATGTTTTATCGCAGCGGCTAATTAATATGCGCGTATATATGATCGTCCCATAAACAACATCCCATATATATATATATATATATATATATATATATATATATATATAATTAAGATTCTATGAGAAACGTTAGGCCAGAGGCTCCGTTTCCTGCACTTATACATATACACATACAATATGTGCGCGAAGAGAGTCGCTTTAAAAAGTCGGTCAGCCTGTACTTTTCTAAATAAAATCGAACGTATCTTGAGCAGATATATATAGCGCCGTCGAACAAAAATACAGCGTATATTATAAGGCGGTGGCTCGCATTATTAAGAAGCACGTTCATTAATAATCCAATCAAAAGTGCAATTACAGCTGCGAGCGAGAGCCCCGACGAATTTTCCGAGGAAAGTTTGCGTCGAGAGTTATACACAAGAAGCTATATGTACTGACATCAATTCGCGTCGTCGCTATATAGCATGATTCTGCATTCTCTTTCCGTGTGAGCGAGAGAGAGAGAGATATGTGCGCAGGAGTCGTCTATGTGCTCTTTCTCCCCCCCCCTTCTGCATGTATACACTGACGCGGAGAATGGAGAAAAATTCGAATGTGAATTTTTTTACTAAGAAATCGTGGAACTTTCCAATTGAAAGTGAATGATTTGTCTCGAAGATGCGCGTAAGTCGCCATCCCTATATTAATGCATCCGCTGTTATCGTATCGGACGCTTTTGTATCTATATCTGCGCTCGAGTGTACGATATGCATAGACAATTGCTATCCTGTATTTATATGCGAGCTAAAACATCTTCAGGCTTCATTTATTGAATGATAAAGAACGAGCGCGGATTGATTTATTGCGGCTTATATCATCTTTTTAACGAGCGAACATGTATGTATACGAGCCAGCGATATATGTATATAATAATAGCGAAGGCCCATCATTGTTACGGTTCTATTTCGGTCGTTTTTATTGTCTGAATCATATGTACGTTACAAATAAAAGCTAATAACGTACACCGCGATCGAACCAAATGCTCGATGTTCACCGAGCCGCGACTAAATTGCGGGCAAAATTTTCGGGGCATATATTCCGCGACCGATATACATATATACATACATGCATTATATACATTCTAATATCGATTTCCCGTCGGGCAAAGTGCGTCGAAGGTCGTCCTATGAACGCATATTGTCGTAGGAAATGTTTAAATACACGAGACCTTTTATATAGACCGCAGCACGCCGGTGCTTACTGCGGACTCGTTCTATATTATTTATGCTCCCTTGTATATACCGAGCTGCAAAAAACAATTTTTTTTTCTCTGCGCACGAGAGCCAAAGGATTCGCTCTACTTACGCTCTGTGTTTCCAGTCGGGGAGCTGGAATTTTCAGTCGTGGGATGCTAAAAGGGCGCCTTTGTGCATAGGGTAACTTCGAGTTGGTATATGTATATATCGACTGCAAGTTTTGTCGTAAGAGAGTAGGTATTTTTTTTTTACGAAGACGGAATATTGTAGGACAAATTGGAAAACTTGGTCGGAGATACTATTCCGCGCGACGGCGACTCGTCAGTTTATCCCGAACAAACTGAAGGATTTTCTTCCGAGTCGCTTTCGAAATTTTACTCTCACGCGAATCCCCGATAACCTACATTCCCCGCTGGCGTATATACGTCGAGGAGTACCATACGCTTTTATACGACTTGAAAAACAGATCCTCTATTTTATACAGCTTCAACAATCGAAGCCAGGTATACATTATCCAAAGTCCCTCGACTTGACAGGCTATTCTTTTTCGCTATCAAAAATATCCCTTATACATATTTGCAGAGCTCTTGTCGATGATTCGGTATATTTATCTATACAAATACGTTATGTGGCGAACGAAACGAAGAATGTTGTAAGTACAGAAATAGACCTCGACTAGTTTAAGAGCAACTGGCCATTTTTTTCGAGCAAACTTTCATGAGAAACAACATTCACTACTTTCAAAAGTGGTTCGAACCTTGAAAAAAATAAATGTATAAGTGCCGCAACACTCCGTACTCCGCGTAGAGATAGTACGCGATCGCAATTCGATATCTATGGCCACTGGCGGCAGGAAAGAGAAATGGGCTTATCTTTGCAAGAAAAATATGAAATACACAGCCGAGAGGGCGTCAATGACACGGATGATTAAAGAAACAGATCTCGCTGAAGTTTCACGCACAGCTCGATCGTCTCTTTTTCGCACACTCGCTCTGACACGATTTTCTGCGGATGGATATAAAAAGCGCTGCTTTTCTTTTCACTCGTGAAAAATCACTCTCTAGATAAGTATTTTAAATCGAAATAGAAGAGAGACAAAGAGAGAGAGAGACGATCGCTAAAAAGTTCTTCTGGCAATACACAATAATATATAAATAAAGCTGGCTCGTGATGGTAATGGGAGAAGTCGAAAACATAAAGGGTCCACTCGGACGAAAATTTATTACGCGCGAGCGATGTGTCCGCGGCGAGTCCCTTTTTTGTTTACCATCGTCCTGTCCCCTACTCTCGTGCTCGACTCGCTGCAGCAGCGCTCCTTGCAAACCAGTCCTGGATTCCCGTCTCTCTTTTTCTCCTCTGGTGCTGCTGCTGCTGCTGTTACTGCTGCAAGAATATATATATATATACTTATGTGTAAAGTAGATTCAGCTACAGGTATATAGAAGCAGCAGCAGCGTCGGCGCTAACGGGCCCTCTATACACAGCCGCTCGTTCCGTTGTTTCTCGCGAGAGAGCTGCAGCGAGTGATTCTTTTTCCTTGAATATATATATATAAATATATATATATATACCTATTGTTCTTTGTGCTATATACTGATGATGAGCGCGAGCGGAGGTGATCGTTTTGGAATTTGAGGTTATATCGCAAGGATCAGTCGAGTGTTTAACGATATATACTTTACACGGAGATTAGAACCATATATCGGTTTTATTGCGCACTTCGACGACTCTGGATTAGTATGCTATATATTCCATTTATCGCGACGCCGCACTGTGATATCCGTGTTTATTTAATCTTTCAATTTTGAAAAATATCATAGGTGTTCGCAGGTTTCGATATGCAAAAAAAAAACTTTCGATAAAAATATATCGGTAGATTTACAAATTGTCAGTACATGCAGGCGACCAAAGTCTCCCAACGATAAGTAGCTCAGCGACCATTTGTATAGTACACACATGTCGCCTGAATAGCGCTCGATTTTTAGATAAAATTTTTTTCGAATGCGCTTTGTATGTAGTACACTGAGTCGAATTAGCGCATGCGCATGGCGTATATATGCGCAATAAAGCTTTTCACTGTAAAAAAAAAATGTCGGTCACGTGATTATGGGGTCTCGTTATTTTTTTCAGCATCTTCTGTGCGACGCATGCTTTATCGTTGTACAATTTATATACAGAAATAGAACGGCACTTCTATACCTATATATATATATATATATATATATATATATGTGTGTGTGTGTGTGTGTGTGTGTGTGTGTGTTTGAAACGATTACGCTTTTCCGAGCGTCAGGCATATAGCAGAGGAATAATAATTAATTATTAAAATGTAAATGACGCTACAATATCGCTGCGTCATATGCGTATGCGGTGTACCGAAATAACTCGAAACTCCTGATACCAAGTGATTAATACGAGGTGTATATGGATTTCGCAATAACGTAATATCTGCGCGTTGCTTTTATGAAACCAGATGCAAGACAATCGCGGTTATTCAATAACATGCGCATCGAATACTCTTAATGGCATAAACATTAGCGAGTGTATTGTGATGAGTATATACTTTGATATGCTTTGCAGCTTGGTGCATATACATATAGGACAGACTTGAAACAACTGTTTTGAATGTCTCGAATCAACTTTGTTTGAACTATTTTTAAGGAGCACGATAGCAATTACGGTGATAATAATTGCTTCTAAGCCCTATTACGCAACGCGATAATAAGCGGTTGATTCAGGTCGCCTGCGTATATATATATATATATATATATATATATACATACATATCGGAAGACCGATACATGTTACATTTCAGCCGAGCTTCCCTGACACGTATGTACGTATCACTCGCGAACACTTGCGAAATCAAAATTTTAGGGGATTCGCGCACAAATAACTTTCTTATAGTACTAACTGTTTAACGATATAGAGATCAACCGCAAATACCATATAACTTTCTCGGAATAATCTTCAATAATAAGAGGCTTCTACAATATATAAAGTAAAAAAAAACGATTAAACACGACGCGCATACATTACGGCTGCTCCGTTGTACATGAAAATGAGACTTGCTTCGCCGGAAATTGATCGGAAATTCCCTTTTTATACGCGAACTTCTTCACGTCGGAGTAGCTCACCGCTGGCGAATACAATGTCGCCTCCCGCAGGGATCGAGCTGCTCAATAATACGCCCGAAACTCGGCCTTATTCGCTGCTACAGCAGCAGCTCTTTGTCTATATAGAACACCAAATCCAAAACACTCCCGCATCAGTAATTATCCCTCGACCGCGCGATACTTTTATCGCACATGCGTCCCATCGAGAATCTCGTTGTTCTCTCGCTCCCTATACTCTGCCGCGAGTATATCGTATATATACGAGCAGAGAAGCTTCGCACAGCCCAAGTAAATTTCGTCTTCTCTAGCGTATAGCGATCTTTGTCTCCGCTATGGGTATATACTATATACACAAGCCTAGCGACAGCTGATCGAGCAGCAGCACTGCGCGCAATAATCATTTCAGTGAGAGAGGGGGGGAGGGCACAATGAGTATAGCCGGAGCGTCGGGACGCGGAGAGAATGAATGGCGAACCCCTCTGACAAAGAAAACCGGAGTGTAAGCATGTGTGCGTGTGCGCGCGGCACGAAGGAAGTTTGTAAGAAGAGGAAGAGAAGAGATCGCGGTGTCGAGTGCATAATATAGGGTCGAGCGTACTTGCCGTTACTGTGTGCATCGTGAGAGAGGGAGAGAGAGAGAGAGAGAGAGAAAATTGAAGAAAGAAATGGGTTTGCTGCGCGCTCTGGCGAATGCGGCGCGTCCGAGATTGGAGAAAAGCGCGTGGCGTGGTTGACGAGTCGACTTGAGGGTATTTTCTATTTATAACTTCGATATATGCGGCTGCGGATATTGTGATGATGAAGAAAAGAAAAAATTATCGATATGCCGACTGTTAAAAATGATTCGGTCCATTTCGAAAAACCGTATGTATCGTAGGTCCCTTTGTTCGCACCTCAAAACCGTCTCCATCAGGATCACACACACACACTGTTATAAGCCCGTAATAAAGTTTCGAGTAAACGTTATAGCTCCAGTAATGTACGCGCGTATGTTAATCGACGATACAAAGAGAGCCGAATGCTCGACATAAAAAAAATCGAGCTAATAAATACTCTGCCGAGACCAACCGTTCCTCTCCACGCAGATACGACAAAGCTTTGATGTGGTTTCTGAGGCCTTTGATGTGTATATAATCCATCAATAGCTTGCCTACATAATATCGGCCTGTTTGTACTTGGCACATAGACACCCCCGAAACTGTTTATGTACGTTTGCCAGCTAAATTTGAGGTATATATCGATGAATGAATCCAAAAGAGCGACGCTCTCGACGATGATAATATATTCACCGATAAATTCAATTTCTCGTTGAGGCTTTAAGTATACGTATATATACACCGCGCGCAGTTCAAAGAGCGACTACTATAAAACGTAAGCACAAACTATACACTTTCTCAGTGTATTCGAACAACACGAAAAAATGTGATAAATATACACACGACACGTAGATTACATTAGGAAGCGAATTCGTAGAGTATCTTATCTACGAGTCAATAGTCACTCAAGCAGCGGTCTGTCCCTTCTTTAAAACCATTAGACCACTCCGGCCGCGTCTACCTTATTTTAAAAAAAACGTCCGTCCTCCGAAAAGCAGGTAAAGCCTCGACTGGAAAAAAAAATACGCAGCGACAATGCTGACCGTCCGTTCGCACATGTATATACATCTATATATATGTATATATACACACACGTGCACGTATAGCTCGGTGAATTAGCGCGCGCGCGCGAGATCGATAATTCCACACAATGAGTATATACGCGGGGAGTAGCGCATGTGTGCGAGGCTCCGGCTGCGTGTATTGTGTAGGACCAAAACAAAGGAAGCCGCTTTCGTGCCTGGCTATGAATATGATTTTCTCGACGATTTGACATTGATGCGAGAAGACGCCTGATTTGTCCACTCAGTTGGAAGATCGATGTTCTGGTGAGCATAATGAGGGAATCGAGATATACGCGAAATGCATCAGAGCTGTTGAAGCTGCGTTGATGAGATTTCATTTTGCAAATGACAGCCGAAGAATCGTGCGTTATAAATATTCGAGATGTGTTGTAGGATGATTATATATATAGGAGTAGGCGGGAGAAAGAATTGTCGGAATTAAAATTTTTCCGGATTCCTTCGACACGTCGCGGCGGATATAATCAAATATATAGCTCGACTTTGTGAAAGCGATTTCATTCACGGCGGTATAATAAGGGAGTCTTTAATTTTATTGTTCGAGCTCTCTTTTCTCACTCGGATATTTTCCATCAAGGAAATATTCAAAACGCGACGCGGGGATGAGGCTGCGTCGATATTGCCGTGTACCGGGAAGAAAAGAGCTGTCAAACGAACAAGCGTTGGGCGTGACTTCTTTCTTCTACGTAATAACCTCGGCTCGCTCGTGTGGCCTTTAATTTATTAAACTCGCGATAAACAATCGCGGAGGCTTTGGGAATATTGCGACGTTATTTTGCTGCATAAAAAAAGAACAACCCTGTAAACTGTAACGTCGTGTAATGAACTAAATTAAGCTTCTGTGTAATATCGATTAACGCGCGCGTCTGTGTATTATATATATATATGATCGCAAATCTGAACTTTTTTCACAATAGCTGTATATAATCGATCTGTGCAACCGCGTTGGTATACCTATAGATATGGTACATACAGGATAATACGAGTTCGTGCTGCGGTGAACTCAATAACGCCCGTCGAATCGTAAAATTAATCTGCATATCGGGCGATTCGCGTAAGTGCGGTTTCATTATATGCGGTCATCCCGAAGTGATTCTCGTTGGGGAATGTAACGAGAGGTCGAGGCAAAAACTCTACTTATATCCAGACTTTGTTCTCAGCAGCCCCTCCGAAAACGCGACAAACGTTTTCGATCGTCTTTCACGAGTGTCCCAATTATCGAGCGGAGAATTGCCATTATCGTCGTATATTCCTGTGCTCTGCCTCTCGGTGTGGAGGACGAGCTTTGTGCGCGAGTCTGTGTATAAAGGCGTAGCTCGTTATCTTACCTCCATGCGGTGGCTCGTAAATAGGCGGCTCATTGCCCTTCCTGCAGATGCCTTTACAGCAACGTTGATCCGCTCCGAGAAACTGGCAGTCGGAGCTCTTCTCGCAGATGACGCCGAGAAGCCGCGTCAGAGTATTGGGTGGGTCGATCGGACAAACGATCGTACGGCCCTTGCTTTGCTCGGCTGCCGTTGCGTTTTTGAGGCCTCGCAGGATTGGCAAAACTGGGGGTGAAGGATATAATTTAATATAGATTATATGCTTTGAGCTTGATTTTTATGTAGAATGCGAAAAGTCTGTTCAAGTAAAGAGAAGCATCGTTCGAGGAAAAAGGCAGCGACTCTGCTGTAAATTTTATTCGATATTAGCGAGTAAAAAGCTAATGCGACGCGCTGAGCTCATTGACAGCCTCATCCATCGAGTCGCTGTTCAAGCATGAAACCGCACTTTATACTTATTTATATTCTCGCTATAATTAATAGCGTAAAATTTTAATGAATCTTTTACCCATCTCTTGCTATAATTAATCCGATCGCTCGATAGTACGCCCGTAATACCTACTAAAATAGCGTAGTTCATTCATGGCTCTCCTCATAAACGAAGCTACGATTCAGTATATATATTTACATCAGGTGAATCGAAAGAAATAAACGAGGATTTGCGCACCAAACGCACTCCCGCGTGCAAAACTCGCGAGCATGAGAGAGAGAGAGAGAGAGAGAGAAGAAAAAGCATATATACGTTTTTAAAACGTGACCGCGAAGAACAAAAAGCCAAAGGCGCGTACATATACACGCGATATAATAGAAGCTTTACTGCCCGTTAATTGGGGAAGCGTCGAATTACGCGCGCTCAAATTTTGCGTGGGCCGAGCGCGAATTTGTTTGCGGAGATAATACGCGTAGAAGGAAGCTGAAGGACACGTGATGTGGGCAACGTGATACGAGAGAGAAAGAGAGATGCTGCAGCAGTGCCGGGATGGATGGGCGCAGGAAGATAAAGTTTTTATGATTGAATATGCCTGCTGATAAAGGCTCTGGATGACAGAGGTCGATTTTTACGAGTGACACTGATGCGTTTCGGGAGGTCCAGTAAATTCACGTGCGGTGGATGCGTTGAAAGTTTCATCGTATTGGTTGATTAAAAAATTACGCTTATTTCTTGAATATACGCTCTATTTCTCCATTTTTCTGACAGGACATTACCATACCCCACTGCGATATATAGCCGCTAAAATGATTCTCCTGTGTCGTGTGTAATGCCTTTCGCGCGTATACGTTTCATTTATTTCCTATATTCGATGCTTATGATATAATGTATGCGCCTTCGTCGTGTATATAATATATATATATACATCCCCTGCGTAAATATAAAATACTCACGAGCGCGGCAGTTATCTCGGGATTTTATTGCATTGCGTGCACGTGAATACGTGGAGCGAGCTCTGTGAAAAAAAGCCGAGTATACGTCGAAGTGCAATTATTTTACAGTCGCTCACGCGGGACAGCTTCCTTCTTTTTTTTTACATAACGCGCGAAAGTCTCGACTCTTAACAGCAGGCGGACGTATTAACGCGACATAATTCGCCATATATACGTTTGCCTTGTTATACGTATAGCTTTTGAGAGAGGGAAAAGTGAGAATTTTCTCGATAAAGTAGGAGACGATCTTTCTTTTCACACTCGCACGGACAGTCGATAATTTTCCATTAATGCCTTCTCAAGACCTACTTTATCGCGTTATATATTTAACGTTTGTTTTGCCTTGCTAGAGTGCGGGCTATTAGTTAGAAAGTAGAAGAATATCGTCGCTGCGAAAAATATATAATTATTTCAAATTTTTATCACCGATTACCTGTTCGCATCTAAGTATATACTATACAAGTGCACACTCGGCTATCTCGGGCTATATAGCCGAAAACTTCTAGTCGTCTTTTATTCCAGCTTGTATGTCAGAATTCGAGTGTTTTATGTAAATTACCATTGTTATGTAAATTCGTTTACGTAAGCCGTGCACAAAAAACATATACAATATTCGAATTTGAAATTTGTCTTTTCTCGCGCGCATATATACTCCCGCGGAATATCCTGAGAGTGATATTGCCGAGCTGAAAAACGCTTATACTGAGGAGGCAATTAAAAAAAAACTCGTCGCGTTTGGCAATCAATATGCAAAAAGCCATATCGCCGCGAGTATAATAAGCTCGCGAGCTCCAGCACGTAATGAAATCGTCATGATCAGCTGCCCGCGGTTTCATGAATCGCCATTGCACTTTTCTCTCGACGATGCTTCGAAGCTCGATATATATGGGCCGTATCCTCCGCCGTTAACAATAATAGTTTATTAAAGAAAAATAGAAGTCTCGCGACGTATATTGTGTCGCGTAACATTTCGGAAAAAAAGTCGATTGCGAAACAGTCTGAAAATGAAAATCCCATCTCTGAATGACGAGCGACTCCTCGGCCGTTTCATCCTACACATCAGTCGTAATATAACCCGATCTATAACCCGATCAGCAGCATCGTGTCATCGAGCAAATCTCGTACATAAAACTATATACAAACTCTCGCGTCAATATACGTAACGCACTCGCTCTGCAGTGGAAGCCTGTGCACATGCGCCTTAACATAGGTGTACATATACCCTCAGACGATAAGGCGCTAAATGTCATGCCAGCAGCGCAGTGTATACACGCCGATTACGAAAGCCACACACACACACACACATACACACACTTATATCCCGAGAGGTTCTTGACATCGCTGTTGTACACTGGCGCAGTCTATATATATACTACGTCGCGTGCGTGAATACTTACATATATACCTATACGCGCGCAAATCCGCGTCCTGTTTACCGCGGTTGGCTTGTAGGCCGAGCCCTTGACTTACAATCGAGAGCGCGCTCGAGCTCCAGCGAAATCGAAGAAGGTTTTTTCATTCTAGCATCGGAGGCGACTATTCTCTCTTCCGCCTCGCGAGATTCATTATGCTCGCCGCGTACTTTTATTTCCAGCAAGGTTTTCCCCTTTGTTTGTATTTATGATATGTGTGTGTAAAGGAGAGAATTGCGCAATCGCGACCGTGAAAAGTAACGTAAGCTCGTTCGGTAGTTTTTCGATATATATATATATATAGCGAGATGTTTTTGAAGTACAAGTATCTTCTATTATTCTAATCGATCGAGGAGAAGGCAGGTGTGGGTTGTATACGCGCGCAGCCTTGTAGAATTTTTATATGTACATTAGCTTCGAACAAATTTGTTCAATATATACCAAAGCCGAAGCTTCTAATCATTCCAGTATAATATTTATAATACGTGAACTGCACAATATAGATAATTATGCTCTCGATGAAAATTTTGCCATCCGCACACACGAGGAATAATCCGAAAAAGAATAAGAAGACGCTTCAAAGGCAGCTGCACTGTAAGTATTTGGGTCAGACGATGTCTCGTCGATGAAGTCGCGCTCGTGCGGATGGTGACGCAGACGAGAGCTGCGGGCACTCGTCCGCGTCGCCGGAGCGTATATTATAAACTTTTATTACGGACCTTTCAATAACAGCTGGACGAGATATAACAGCCGTGTCTGTTTTCGACGTCGAGTCCCTTTAGAACTTTAGAGACGTGGCAGGCTTTTCACTGATCGATCGGTCGTAAATGTATATATATATATTTAATACTAACATAATGTGCTCTGCGGGCTCTGCCAGATACGCGAAAATTTCCCGGATCCTCAGTATATATGTATCTCATTGGAAGTTATGAATATGCGCGTGAAAATACAAGCAAAAACGCATACCGCGCAGTAATGTAAAATCAATTCCCGGCGAACATTGAAATTATTCGAAGAGAAAGCCGCACAGCGGAAAAAGAGAACGACACATCTCTCTGACCTATAACGAGCGAAATATCGCTATCCGGAAAATCAGCGGATAAAAAAAAAGGAAGCTCGGATATAAGCGACAGGAGGAAGAGCTCTGCTATTCGGGGCTCTATATATGTATATCACATATATATATATACGAAAGTGCGGCAAAACACTCTCCCGCGTTGTTTCTCCTGAGGGTTTATTTATAGACGCGCGCGCCAGTTGGTCCATCTTACTCTCTCTCTCTCTCTCTTGCTTCTATGCACTGCTCCGTGTCTTCTCCCAAATTACGTTAAGTATATGCGGTTCGAGCGAAAGGCGCTTCGGGAAATATTTGGCGAGAGCGTCGGCCAATTTCGAAGAATTTTTTTTTTCACTCATACGTGTACAGTTTTGAATAATATATGCATACATTATACGTTGTTTTCTTTTCGAAAAAACGCACGCTCGCAAAGATAAAGCTTCGCGGTCGCGGAGGATAAAGTTTTACGATTTCAAATAGTTGTTCGAGCCGTCGAGGATTTATTTATAGATCGTAAACGCGCCCACGTCTCTTTTTGGCCATAGTTCGTAATTTACATCCTCGTAAAGAAAATAAATCGCGCGCACCTGACGCAACGATATAGCGAGATGTATAGCTATAGTGCACTAGTGTATATAGTGTAATACTGTCTAGGCTGACGGATCAAAGCCGTTGTGCAATTCTTTTTTAAAGGCACACGCGAAGTATTGTAGCGTTAGTCGAATTACGCCGAGAACGGTATAGTTTGTGAAACGTACTTAAGTAGTGCCATTATAAATGTTTGCCTCTACATTTTTACCTCTGTGCTGTATAATTTTAATTCCTCGACTTTATTTATATTTCAGCTCGTGTTACACATGCGTTTATATACTCGTCTATGGATGCAGTATGCATATAAGTGATAATATTTATTTCTCCTTCAGAAACCGAAGTTTGCGCGCAGAAATTTTTCTTCGAATTATTAGCTAACTCTTCTATGCTTTCTCGAAAAGCAGCGTTCCAAAAGTATCCGGAAGAACAATCTCCATAAGCATCCTGTACGATATCAATCGTCACCTCGTTTACAAAATATTCTCGCGAGGTGACGGTCAGTTGCGCCACGAGCTTCTTCCTTCTCTTATTTTCTTCAAGTAGCTGTGAGAAGAAAAGCTACACTCATTCCCGAAATATGCAGCCAGAGACACGCTTTCCTCAAAGACTTCACTGTAAGTAATATGCAACGTGTGCGGCGCAACGCGTAATTGGCGTCTTTCGTGGCGGAGACTACAGTGTGACGTCATCACGAAAGACGGCTGCGCTTGCGCACTACTTCGTCGCTATAGTCTATACTCTCCTCTCCCGCACTGAACGAAATGTACTGTTTTGTTGAAAAATTTAGTTATTCCGGGCAATAATTCCGTTTTTTGGGCAAATTTGAAAAGCGAACTTTAAAAAGTATGCAAAACTCAACAATGCAAAACTCGAAAAGTGAACTTTCAGCGGATGAGTTTTAAATCCTCTTAAGGTCCGCTCCTGTTTACTGAGATACATTAAAAAACTCATTACGCATAATATGTCAAAGCGTTGTTAACAAACTGCGACTATTTCCATAAAGGTGAGGTTTGCACATTGCAGGTATTTATTTAACTGGTGGGCGGATAGCTTACAATAATATTTGGATAAAGCCGGTTTCGCTAGAGATGCAAAACACGTGGTCCACCTTAGAAATACTTCACATATGGAACTGATTAATCTTGGGGAAACAATGAATCCAGCGACATATATAGTATGAAAAAAGAATATATAATTCTAATAACTCGTAACTGCTGAACGGAAGGAAAAGCATTAAATAAGGAATTCATATCTATTTATATCAGGTAAATCTTTTTAGTGTTTATTTGTTGACTTTTTTTATACGATAAAAACGTCAACTTGCGCGCGAGAGCTCAGATTCTCATTAGTCCCGAACACAAGTGTATTATTATTGGACTCGCGAAATCGTCGCCAGTTCGCACGGACTATATATACGTATATATGCAGTGTCTGGTGGAAGGGCGATTATCGAGCGAGTCTCCGCGCGTGAGCTTTTATTTATAGAGCCGAAATGGTTACGCATATATACGCTCAATCGTGATGGGTTAAGGAAATCGCTTAAATGATCCGCAGTTATTAAGCGAGTTGCTCGAATTGCGTTAATTAGACAAGATTAATAAATATATAAGCCTTATCCAGGGATCACAGTCTAAAATTCGCGTCCACGTGCTCCATCGACTTTTTAGTGTTATTATATATATATATACGTGGTTTTTTGTGTTTACGGATCGAGATGTCAGACTGAAGCATAAGTTGACGGATGACCGTCTATCGGTTGAGTGCTTGCTTATACTCGAAGTACTCCAGGTTCAAGAACTTTATAATGGTGTGAAATTTCGAATGAACCGTTTATCCTTTACTATAGTCTATACAGAATAATTATGATATACTTGTGTAATGTGCGTGTATATACATTTGGTTAACGCGCAAACAATGACCGAACTATAGATATTGCACTTATTATATTGTAGTTTGTCAATATACTGCATTCGAAGCCTTGAAAATTTTAGTAAAACCTATATCGAAATGACGCTGCTTGTTATTTTATAAACGAATAACACTGATGACAGTCCTAGTTTGAATAGGCCTATTGTTCTATATTACGCGAGGATTCATCCCACATTTTTATTTTAATAAATAAAACAATTATACAAAAACACGATGTCGTATGCTGTCAAGCTTATATGCAAATATTTAACTCGTATATTTATTTTTTCTTTTAGTAATCAATATAACGACCGAAAATAAGCAAACATATATGAACGAAGTTAAACCACGTGTATATTTGATTTATAAACGCACGGATGAATTTCGCATTTCAAACCCACATATATCCATCTGATGCTTGCACAAAGCAATATACTACTATCATTGCGAATAAAGCTCGAAATAAAACGTATGTCAATACAGCTTTTCCTATATACAAAGACTCCAGTTAATGATGAAAAGATGAAAACAAACTTCGACCCGTCTATAAATAATTTCTCTCTCAAAAAAAAAACACATCTCGACCGTTTCATCTTGTCATGCGCGCGCGTAACTGTTATTATACACTGCATTTATAAGTAACAGCACGCGTAATCGCGAAAGATATGCAGAAAGAAGAGAATAAGAACGTCATGAGTATACATGCACGAGAATACCGCCGTATCGATCTGCCTGCGCTCTAAATACGCATATCATCCGGTGCAATTCGTTTTATGAATGAACATGTACGTATGCGCAGACCATCTCGCAGTATAAGCTATATATATCGTGAAACGAAAATTCTCTCACCTTCGTTAGTGCTCAAGTCCTGAGCGACAACGACGATGATCAACGAGAACCAGTAGTAGCAGTAAGAGCAGCCGACAAGCGCGGCATAATGCCGAAACTTCGAGCCGTGCGTCATCCTTGGCTGCTGGGATGTGCGCGTCTATATATATAACACTCGTACATCCGAGCGTGGGCGTCTCGTATCACACCGGCGTCACTTACAGTTTAATCTCTGGCCGCAGAGCTCGCTGGAATTGGACGTAGGCTTATGTTTTCTCTGTATTACCTATATATATATATACTGCACTAATATATATATAATCGTTTGCACATAATTATACGCGTAACGCATAGTTTTCCGACCTGCACATATAACGTTGTCGCCAGCAATAAGATCACTCACCAGATCAGCGCAGCCTCTTCCCAATCCTTTAGTGTAACATATATATATATATACAATATGGTTCTCCGTGCGGGCAAAACTCGCCTCGATAAATCTTATCTCTCGCGCGCGGGTGCAATGCAACGAAGGTCGCGCGCGTACTTATACATACGCGCGAGACACGCGGTATTAAGCGCGCGGACGGTCGCGGAAAGGGCGTGAAAGCGGCCGGTCCCCGAGCTCTTATCCTCGCGGAAAAAGAGAAAGGCGAGCGCGCGCACTGTACTCGACGCCGGCTGGCCGATATATGGATCTCTTGCGACGTCGATTTGCGCGTATATAACCGTGGGCCTTTACGCGGATCCGAGTAGGGGATTGGATAATCGATGAATATTGCATCGACTTCCTCTCCCCCGGCGTAGTGGACGGCTGGTCGCCTTTTTTTTTATTTTACGCTATACTTGTCTACTCTCGGCGCGATCTTCGAATTAACTCGATGTATTATAGGACTTTCCTTCCAGATCCGCGTGTGTAACGTAATTTGCGCCTGCGTTAATCCGCGATTGGTCATCGGGAATATGAAAGTTGCGCGCGCGACATACGCATACATGCGTAATTTCGCCTAATTATATATACCCGCGAGCATCGATGTGTTTTGCTCTCGGCTCGTGAATCGCACCGATGTGGATTATAATTATATACAGCGTCTCCACTTGCATCTATATATTATAGCCAAGTGCGTAGTGGGCTCTTTGTTATTGAGAAAGATTAATTGCCATGCGGAATTTTGCAAAGCTGCGCGTTGCCGATGACAAAGTGATGGCCGATCGCGTGGAACGGAAATATATGCTCGTTGCACCGAAGCTAGAGCAATTCGGATGTGTTGTACTGAAAAACCGCACGCATATCTTTGCGCAATGCGTCGCGATATATTGGAGTAATGATATTTGCTAAGCACTCGGCTGTTTAGCAAATAATTCAGGTGTCCCGTCGAAGTGAAACTCTATGGATTTCTTTTTCCTATGTCATACAATACTGAGTATATAATACTATTGGCCAGAGTATGTTGTTATATTTCGAGTAATTGTTGTTATTATTATTTGATGATTTGCTGAAGCCCATATGTGACAATCCATAGCTATATACAATATTGCGCTTTAGTCGAGTCTGCATATTGTAAATGAAATTGTACATAGTCTCAAAATCCAATAGTACATGAATAGTGAGGTGGTTACGCAACGCTCATGTAGTATATTATATTGAATAAAGCGCGCGTCGCGTGTATATTGATTTTTCGATAAAAACTAATTTGCATTCGTCCAAGTGAAAGTGGCCTATTTTGCATTATCTTCGATGAAGATTTGAAACTTTATATACAATATAGCGCTCGTACATAGTTGAAAAAGTCGAGCAAGCATGATAAGTAATCCGATAACTTATGCGCCATCGCTATTATAAACGTATTCAGCTTGTAATATATGCGTATTTTATTATAGCTATATCTTCGTTAGCGCATTAAGTTGAAAAGTTTGTTTGAATAATACAATAAGCTTAAGCATGCGTGGTTTTTGGTATTTTTTTGCGTTTTACGCCAATATTATATATAGCTTTCCAAAGATATCTTGCCTATATGCATTATAAGTATTTGGAATATTACGAATCAGCTACAACATGAAAAATCCACTCATATGTATAGCTATACACTCACTGAAAACGCAGATGAGCGTACATCATGCAAGTTTTGGTGAATTTTTTGCTACTCTTTTTTTTCAAAAAGAATAAAGGACACTGACTTCTATGCGACTCGTTGGATTTTTATTCTCGTTATTATACTCCACCAGCGCAGATTTCAGTGGCGCGACGTCGACTCTTTTTTCCTCGCTGTATATTTCAGCCTCTTATTCTCATTCACATGCATACGAACAAACGATGATTAAAAGACTTTCCTAATACGAATTCAGTGGCGAAGCTAAATTTTGCTACTTACTAAATATGATTATTTTTCATCTCGCTAATGAACTTATAATTTATTTGTCATATCGAGGCTTTATCCATGCATAAGCGAATTTTCGAAATATATAATTATTTAGTTTCACAAGAATGATAGACGCATCTCACTCAGTAAAGATTCTTGCGCTGATATCAGTGTGTTTTTATCGTTGCTAAAGAACATCATCTCTACAGCAGTAGCATCAGCAGAGAGCGAAAGTTTAATGCGATCATCCGCCCGAGTTGCTAAGCGTTGTTGTGCTGCCGCAGCGCATCAGCTCCGGCGAATATCATCCGACGACCAATAATAATAACTCAACACAGCGGGGGCATAAGCTTGCAGAATTAAAATAGGAATTAAAAAGTTTAAAGAAAAAAATATATGCTAAAAGCTACGCCTCTGGGATAACTTTTTTTCGTTCTTTAGGTCACAACAGAGCGCCACTCGCTGTCGCAGAACACTGTTACTCTATTATGTATATAGCAATGATTCGTAGAACCAAAAATAAGACAACAAATTTCAGAAAACGTAAAAAAAGAGCTTTTATCAAGTTTGCTAAAAAAGACGCTGTTTAAAATAAGTGATTTTTCTCTATATTTTTCAAACTTGCTTAAAGCGTTCATTTTCAGAAGAGTCAAACTTTCGCCCGAGCGCTGCGGCGTTATGATTGCAAAGAAGAAGTATCATCTATAACAATAATTAAAACTTCAGCCATCCACGAGGCAGGAATCTCTGCAGGGGTATCGAAATTCCAGATTCCAGCGCAAAGCGCAATAACAAGTCGCTGGAAAATCGATTAGTAATTAAACCCGTCGCTGGAAGAGTTGACAAAGTTGGTTACCCGAGCAAACGGATTCGTATTAGCGCCAATAAAATCGACGATCATCTAACTGTCGAGCTAACTGCAGTGAAAAAAGGGACACATGTACAACGTCAAAAACATAGTGAAAAATGAGCCGAGAATGTAATATACGTGTATGTATAGGAAAAGAGATGATGCGCGCGCAGAACTGTATCAGCCGAGGTATTAGCTCTCTCGCGTGCGTTGTACCCGTCGGAAAAAGTTAGCTTCAACACAATGCGCTCACCTACTTTTTTCTCACGTATACGAGGGAAAAATCGTTCGCTTTTATAGATAGGAAGTGCTGCAGTGTCCGCGAACGCGTCGCATGATTTAATGAAACGCGATTAAGTCTCTAAAGCCGTACATAATTGAAAGTAATGAATATCCACGAGGTTACATGCGCTATAGCGTCGTCATGAAGATTGATTGATTGATTGAGATAAAAATTTGAGGCTCGATTACTTATGTTAATGCATAGCTATTACTATTTAGCTGATCGGAGTCTCTATTTAAAGAATTGCATTGTGATTTAATTTTTCATTCCCAGAATAGAGTATAATAGAAGGTTCGCATTTGCATCGCTTATTTCTGCGAAGCCATTTTTTTCTCTCAATATCTAATTACTTATTTTTTCTTCAATATCTCATAATTAAAATGTTCAGTTAAAATTCGATAAGTCCGGCGGTTCGGAAAAGTAGATCACCAGCTTAATGACGACAAATGGCTATATACGAAATAAAAAAAGAAGCAGCTAATTAGAAAAGCTCTTTAAATGGTTCGTACAGCTTAGCTCGCGTCGTAGCAGCATCGGGATTTAAAAAAAAATACAAAAAAACGCAATGAAAGAGACGGCAGCGACGACGAAGGGAAAAGAGTAGGGGAACAGAGGTCGGCTGGTGTTTATTATTGAAACGAAGCTCGTGTTTACGCTGTACAGCCATCGCAGAGCAGCGGTGGCAACCTGTGACCATCAAAGTGAGAGTGAGAGAGTGAGAGAGAGAGAGACTCAACCGCATACATATATATATTACTACGAGCTCGAAAACACGACGCGACGCCGGTCACGTATACACACATCGTGGAGCCCTTTGCTTTATCGCTCTGCTGATGTATACTGCAGTGGGAAATTCGGCCTGATTTCGTGGATATGCTTTTTGAAAGGACCTGCTACTATAGAGCGAAATTTGCTCAATGGAGGAAGGCTCAACTATTTCGATAAGTATGCGAATGAAACAGGTGGTATGCGGGTGCCCTGTTAATAACGTTAGAATTGTTTGGTTTTAATGTAGCCTATTTTCTTTTCGAATTGTATCACACGACATTGAGGATCCATCCTGCTTCTTCAAACTTATCTTATCCGCCGTAATCGATTGAATAAAATATGGCTTCAAGAGAGATTACTTAACGCACAGGAGCTTGGTACTACGAGAGGAAAACTATACGAACGACTGAAACAGGATATAATAATATCGGCATCCTGCTGCTCAGATATTTTGAATTTTCCAAGCGTCAGCGATAATACTTTCGATGTTACATAGCGCATAAGTAATAATCTCGACTCTCGCTGGCTCCGTTGCCTTTTGTGGTAATTAAATTTATGTCTCGTACACGCAAACTATATAGCGAAGCGAGTTTCCAAGCCCTCTCGTGATTCCCATCAGGGCGAAAAACTGTATAATACACCCACCACTCTGCTCCTCGTAATTGATTTTCCAGGGAAAAGTTAGATTGCTTCGTCACGATTGAGGAGCTACTATGCAGTAGGCATGTATGTGTGTAAGTATTCCTCGTGTATAAACTTGCCGTGATAGCGAATATGCGTGTTTTTCGAAATGTTCGAGAAGAAAAAAGAAGTAAATATAAACATCGGGTATTATACATATCCGAGTTATTTTCGCTGTTGGTCTTATACTTATCAATGATGATGCGTTATACAAGTCTCTCTCGCGATAAGACGCCAGCAATTGGCGAATTGCGTTCCAACCGGGCCGAAAATAACGGGCGAAAATACGAATTGTATCTTATACGTATCTGGCGAAGACATCGGGAAAAAACAACCCCTATGATATTGGCATTCCTCTCGCTATATTCGATCTCTCAAAGCCAAATTTATACCCGGCAATGACTGCCGGGTCTGCCTCTATTAGTTGCATAGCCTAGACTACACTCGGTCGAGCCGAGAAATTCGCCCCTCCAACTTTTTATCTCGATGCCACAGAAGAGGGAGAGCAGTATGGAAGAAGGAGAACCGCGTGTGTATGCGTCTAACGCTCGGCCCTGTGTGCTGGTTGATACTTGTTGGATTTTCTGATATATAAAACGCTGGACTAAGCTAGATTATTGATACGGGTATAGGTATAGTGAGCAGTGCTGTATTATGCCACACTTTTATTTCTGCCAAACGTATATCCAACTTCGGTTAGGATTGCATTGTTTTTCCATAGGCTTCTTTATTACGCAGCACGCGCACTTTTTTTTCCATGACGACGCAATTCGTCGCGAATGAGACACGTAGTATAAAGGTACACTGGTACACACATTTGATACGCACTGAAGGTTTTTCGAGCGAATTAGTATCCGAATGCGCGGATGAACGCATGAACGATTAATAGAGCTATATCGTTATCTTTGAAGAGTCTATATACTGTTACATCAGTTGTACAGTATTTATGTAACTGTATATGAAATATAAATAAGTTGTTCTCGCGATAACGAAGATCCTTTCACGTACCGTTGCACTACTGCGCTCTAACGGTTGACTAATTGAATCCTAACCGCGGGCGTAGATCGAAATACGAACAAACATGCGCAAATCGTATAATATACACGTGGGCGGACTCCGCGCGTGTATGCAGAGAAGAGCGAGAGAAATGAAACGTGGGTCAAGGACTCCTGTCGACGAGTTATAGATCCTACAATCCGATATCACAACTCGCTTGTGTGTTTGTCTGAAATGCGCTGACGAATGCCTCGTGTTTAATAATGTTCAAAGTGTATATATAGATAAGCGATTGGCTCACCGAGGCCTGTGATGCAACGTTTTTTTACATCCTTTCCTACTGACTTTGGAAAGGTTTGTTTGACTATATTAAAAGCTGCGGATCGACGCTTTGCAGGTGTGTTAACAGCAATCACACTTGCGATTGAACGGAACCGGTTAAAACAATATTCAAATATACCCGCGCAAACGGGTTTGTCATCGGTATATGGATATGCAAACTTGGCGCTTTCAAAATCTTTATTAATTTCAATCTAAGCTATAATTATTAAACGCCGCTGATGTAACTGTAACGCACGGTTAAAACGTGCCGTAACGAGAGAAGAAACGAAATGGAAAGTTGAAGAGATTTCTGATCCAGAGGTTGACGACCCGTTTATTTTTGAAAAAAGAAAAAGGTAGAGGGAACTCCTCCATCGTTTGCACACGCACATTATTGTATAATTATATGCATACGAGATTACGAACAAATTAAAACTCGATATCTCGCACAAGACGATTTTCCCCCGATAAGACGTACAAAAGTCAATAAAGCGTCCAGAATTAGATCCGTATATAGGAGAAACGTAACTTTTGTTTACAAAATAAAGGATATCAGCTTGCGAATCAAACGGACTGTGTTTTCTCGTATATGAAACTTAACATACCATATATACATATATATAAAGTGCGCCCCTTGTTTTTCTCTACCTCTCGCACGAATACGAGACTCCTGCTTTATTCAAGCAGGTATATGTATATATAGATATACACACGTACAGCCCGATGAGAAAGAGACGGTCTACGCATACTGGCATCGAGCGCAGATGTAGACACATATAGCTACACGAAAGAAAGAGAAAAGCGAGACTACCGGCGTAAGAGGAAAAAATGCGTTGCGTTACTCCAAAAAGACTCCAAATCGACCACGTCGATCGAATAGACTGCACAGCCGAGGATCGTCTTGATCGATGCACCAGTTCTTCCTAATTCTATATCTAAACATACAGCTCTTGCAAAAACAACGAAGGAAGCACCGAGCAGTATATCGGCGGCGTCAGTGTACGCGTGTGTATTTAAAAGACAAACGTCGACAAAGCAGAAAGAGACACAGAGACAAAAGCACGCACGGCATACGGCCGAAACGGAGTGGAAAGAGAGCAAGCGCGTACAGCTGTGAGTCCAAGCGCGAGAGGAGGAAGGAAGGAGAGGGGCCGAGTAGAAAGAGATAGCGAGAAAGGGAAAAAAATGATCGCGCGCGCGTCTATGTGTGTACTTATATAGTACTTGTATTTAGGTATACAGTAGGCTGTAGCCGGACAGCAGATTCTCGGTCTTCTTCTTGGCAACAGTTTTTCGACACAACACACAAGTCATTTTTACCCACGTATAAGCTTGTATTGTTAAGCGAAATCCATAATGAAATAACTCTCTCTTTGATAATACCCTCGCAAGAGCTTTACACACATACCTTACTCTCTGCGATGCATCATGTGCGAGATTCAGAGCGTTTATTATGCAGCCGAGACTCGAGAGTTTATTGCGCGCGTGTGTGTGTGTGTGTGTGTGTGTGTGTGTTTGTGCGAGTGTGTGCGCGCGAGTCTGTATCAGGGAGAGCTCGCAACACTCGTGTAATCGCCCAAGTCGAACGACTACATACTCGTGATACTACATCTATATACTTATATGTGTATCTTCTATACATGTGTGCGCTTGCGTGCTATACACCTACACTGCGCGAACAACCGTGTCTGAGTCACGGCTCACCGAGTTTCTGCCAGCACTGGCTATAGAGAGAGAGAGAGAGAGAGAGAGAGAGAGAGAGAGAGAGAGAGAAAGAGAGAGAGAGAGAGAGAGATAAAGCCTTCTTGCCCCCACTGCTGCCAGAAGCCCGAAACGACGTCTCTCTCACATATGTATATCTATATACTCGCTTATTCCGTTTTTCTCCACCGAGCCTTGGTGTAAATTCGACGATTCTGGACTGGCTAATAAGTACCTGACTACGCCTCCTGGAAAACCTTTTGGATATTCGTCGGTTGGATGAAGTCTGCAGCTTCCTGTGCAGAAGAGAGAAAACGGATGATATAAGTAGGCTTACAGAGCTCGCGAGAAGGACTGCGGAGAAAAAAACCGGTGTAGGCGCTCCATAACATAAGACTACCTCACTACGCATTGGCGCTCCCAGCGCGATTATCTAACTCGTCTAATCGAAATCTCCTGATCGTCATCGTCATCCCGAAACAATGAACATCAGCACAATATCACCCATCCGCTCCTCTTCCCTGTAGGAGAAAGTCCGGATAGAGGAATAGTCTCGTATAGTGCAGCTCTATAAACTGCAAATCGGGCTCCATTATCTCTCCGTCTCACTTGCTCCTTCTAGCCCGGCAAACTTTTTTGTCTCTCTCTCTCTCTCTCTCTCTCTATCTATCCTTCTCACTCGCGCAGCCGCGCGCGGATCCGCCGGGGAGTGCGATAGAAGGAGAGGGAGAGAGAGAGGGAGAGAGAGAAAAAGGAGACTGGGCGCAGAATCAAACATGGCGTCGCCGTCACTGCTGCTGTTTACTGGCTCGACCGTCTCGACTGGCATGTGGGCCCCGTAGTCGCACCGCAGAACTCGCCGGTGCATCACTCGCGACGAGCGAAACTCGCGCTTTCCCGAGACCCGAGAAGAGTAGACAACCTAGCACGGTTCCGTTTTGAGTAGTCAGAGGGCGCCTACGCTGTTCCGAACGACATCCGACGGGGACATCTCAGCAGGCGCGCGCGCGCAGCTCGCTCTTGCGAGTAGTATGTCGTGAGCGCGAGTTGAGGCAACATATCGGCTACAACGGCCTGTTGTAGCGCTGCCCATCTTTTTAAAGAGGAAGAGAGACAGAGATACCTACAGCGCACGAGCGCCATCAGCGAGCAGCAGAGGGAGTGGGAGCAGAGAAAGAGCAGACTGCAGGAGTGTCCGCAGCAGGATAACACGCACAGGAATAAGCGAGTGAGAGTGTGGTGGTGATCTCGCCCGGTGTGTTAGTGTGAGATGAGTGTGAGCGCCGTTGCGGCGAGAGCTGTATTGTTGAACATAAGCAACATGGACGACGACGAGCAGGAGGCGACGGCCCAGGAGCAGAAGAAGCCCGTCGAGGTGCTGGACATCGACCTGGTGACCGACAGCGGCGGAGGAGCAGCCGACACCGGAGGCGGCGGAGTTCAAGCGATCGACGAGGAATCGATGCAGCTGGAGAACGGCGGAAGACAGGCGCTCAGCGCCACGGAGCAGGAACAGCTGCAGGAGCAGGCTGCGCTGGTCGTCGACGCGCAACTCAGGGCGATGGCCGTCTCCGGCGCGACCGGGACGAATGCGGCGGCGCGCGCCCACCACGACCAGGCGCCCTCCACCCCGACATCGACCGGCACGCGATCTGCCGGTGAAAGCCTCGATGATGTTAACGGCAAAGATGTGAGTATACATGTAGCTTTATAGACACACAAAGGGATCGCGATGTAACTGATGCGGGGAGCCGTATAATAGCACCGCGTGTTCGCTCGTTAAACTTTTTCTTTTCCTCTCTTGTAATAACGATTTTATCGTTCAACGTTCAGACTTTCCGAATATAATTTGCATTCAGTCTGCCAAGACGAGTGCCGCGATTAAATCGGCGCGTAATCTCGTTAACCAACTTCAGCGTTTCCCCTTATTTTCTGCGCAGAAAAGCGCGAATGGTGAAAAAAAAATGCACAAGCTTATTCACGAGGGACACGCGACATTCGTCAGCGGGTTTTCGAAAATCGATTCGCACAGACTGGAGCTATTATGCTCTTTTTCGTGCGCTGCTACGGAGTGCCAACGCGTATACAGTTTTCAAGTGGTGGGATATCAAAACACAAAAGCGCGCGGCGCGCGCCTGTGCTGGTATGCGCGTGTTTATTCTAGTTTTTTGAAATAGGAGTAGCACTGCAGCGGCGCTTCGACGTGCCTCGTTTGGTTTTTTTTCTTTCCTCTATAGGTATAGATACTGCGGCTACAACAGGTCGGGAGTTTGGAAATATTTATTTCCGTCACTCTCTTGGTACGATGCGATGGTTTTCTGTTTTCCAGATTTCATCGCCGAGCTTTTTCGCGCGGTCCTATCTTGACAATGGGATACAATCGATCGCAGCTCCGTTTTGTTATATTATTGCCTGCATAAAACTTACATAGCTTTGTTCTCTGATTTTCAGCGCCTCAAACCATTCATTCGAACCTGCACAAAATTCGAGAGCGGCAGCGGCAGCGGCGACCAGGACGGCATGGTCTCTATGGAGGACGGCGTAGACGTAGCAGCGAAGAAGCGCAAGACCCGACGCGGTAAGCCTAAGCACCGCAAGCTCAAGCCCTACTCAAAGCAGTCGCTCTCGTATCAACAGCGGCTGCGCAATCGCGCTTCGGCCAGGCCGACCAAGACCGGCAGGCAGCCACCTGCGCCCTACAACACGACCCAGTTCCTCATGGAGGACCACAACGACCTGCCCGACCTGGACGAGAAGATCGCCGGTGCAGCGACCGGCACTGCTGGAGCATCCGCGACCGTTGCCGCAATGGCTGCCCAGGTGCACAGTCACTTCTCCAAGCCAGTCGCGCCGTCGCGCACCAGGGATTCGAGTTTCAGCATCGACAGCGAAGAGGACTATTTCTACTCGTCGCCGGAAGATGAAGAGGAGTTCCTCACCAAGGAATTCTCCAGTGCGTACGAGGATCTGCATGCAGAACGGCTCGGATCGCTCAGCAAAACCGAGCTTATTCAGGAATACATACAATTGGAGGCCAAGGTCGATTTATTGACCAAGCGATTGCGTAGCAAGAGCAGTCAGCAACAGCAGCTGCAGCAGGAATCGGCGGCGGAACCGAGCGAGCCCAGCAGAGACAGCGAGACTGCCAAGAAGCTCAAGGCCTGTCAGCAACGCGTCGATGAGCTGCTTCAGCAGAACGAGCAGCTCAGGCGCGAGAACGAATTGCTGCGCAAGCAGAGGCATGGAAGCCCTATGTCGAGCGTTGACAGCGAGAGCGACAGTGACAGCTCGAGCAACGGCAACTCGAGCAACGGCAGCGCCTGTAGCTGCAACCACAAGACCAACCCGGGCTCGTCACCCGCACCCGCAAGCTACCACGCGAGGCGTGAGAAGACCACCAGTCGGCGGAAGAACAGCTCGGTATCGAGCGTCGACAGCGAGAGTGACAGCACGACTGGCGACAGTTCGTGCCCGGACGCGAGCCCCAAGACATCGACCGGCACCACTAACACCGATGTCGCCAATGGACACGCAACCAGTCAGGAAATCGACGGTCTGCCAACATAGGCCGGGAACAGGAGGACGACGACGGCGATCCCGATTTGAGTAAAGGAGGGTAAACTACCGTTGCTCGAGGAGTCACGTACGCTTCTACTTCGCGCGTATTTCTCTATTACATGTATAGATATATGATTAGGGTACGTTTTAGGGGGTGACGAGAGCGTTTAGTTTCGACTGTCTTCTCGTCAGACTTTATCATGATGATGATAATGATGATGATGATGACGACGACGATGATAATTATCCATGTCTCTTTTGTGCGACAAATCGAGGGAACGCAAACGTTTTTAAGAATTGAATAGTATTTGAGATAGAAATGGAGCGAAGCAGGAGGTTGAGTTTAATGTAGCAGGTAAAGCCTGGTGATTTCGTAAAAAACGTTATTTCAAAAAAAAAAAAAAAAAAAATTTTTATATGCATCGATAATCGATGACTTGCATTGAAGAATACTCGATTCTCATGCTCCAGTTAAAATTTGTTGATGTTTTTTATTTAACCGAGTAGATATATGGTTGTTTATATAAATTGATCGTGAATGAGGAGATATTTGCATTTTGATATAACGAGTTTTATCTGCTCTTTATTAGTTTAAATAAAAAAATAAGTGGTTAAACAAATAACTGAATACTACTCAATGTATGTGAAAACGATTGGGTTCTGCATGACTTCCACAAAAGCCAAAAATGAAACGAGAATCACCTCTGATTCGTAAAACGCTCTTAATTGTCTTTTACTTCTGCATCTCACCTGCCCCGGCAAGACTGTCATTGTAAATAAAAGATGTAAAAGATGCGCGTATACGCGTTATTTATTGTTCTCGAATGTATGCGTAAACACATCGACGCGTGGCGCTTGACGCGCATATTCAGTCGAACGAAGAAAATAGAACTTCTCTCTTTTCAATTGATACATCACAAATATATATATATATATATATATATATATATATATATTACACGTATACATTATTGTGTCTGTGTCGCGTTGCGCCTTCGTTCGACCCAAGAGAAAATAAACGTGTAAGTGATCTACTTTTGCAAATTTTTCAATTTATCATTATTTTCAATCGACTCGCATAATTTATTAACTCAGCTGACTTTTTCGTTTTATGCATACTGCCATTCTTAAGTGTGACCGTGCTTTTTAAACTGAAACGATCGATTTTGTGAGTATTATTTTTTACTTCGCTTGATGGGCTAAATGAATTTAAATACGGATTTGCGTTTGTGTAATTTTTTAAGATCGTTATGACATTGTTTTCCAATAATAAGAGATTTATATCACCATTTTGTGATAGTCTACATAACCTTTGTTATAAGCAAGTTGTATAAATAATTTATCAAATAAATTTCGTATGAGAAAAAAATCGATTTTACAGGAAAGAGTACTGTTGAAACTCTAAGATCAAATAAAAATTAGATACAGTTGCACAAAAACTAAAATGCGGAGGCTTCGCAGACCATCAACTAACGCGGTTACATATACATGGGTCCAGTGAAATGAAAAAGTTCATTGAATCGCGTTTATTGGGCGCAACGAAATATACGAAACGAAGTATGAGAAATAAAAGGTAAATAAAGTATTATTGTCGCGATAAAGAAATGTGATGATTTAATATATTATAAACTTTAAGAAGACGCATTGTACAATTGTATAGACTAGATTAAGAGACTAGGTGTTAGTTTATGGTCTGATTAATTAAAGACGGGGTGCGCCTTACCCATTACTTTCGATAATGTTACAACTTCGACAAAGCCAAAGGTTGTTTCCGTTTTACTTTTTCCCTCCCTTTTATTCCCTCCATTTCCCCCTTCCCGAAATGATTGAATAATCGGTTCCATCATCTTTATATCTCTCGTCGGAATAATCTCGCTATACTGTTGTCATCGCGTCGGGTGGTCGCACGATTATCAACTTGCTGTTTAGCCTAGACCTACTCTGTAATAGGTAAATAGAATGGCAAAGTCTATGCAAGTTTATGCTCGTCGAATGCGCTTTCTTGATCTTCGAATATGGCAATTTGCATTTTTTGTATGATAATCTTCGTCTTGTACAATGGTGAATTACATTTTACCCGGATATTGACGAAAAAAATGTACAAGTCGTTGGCTTGATAAAATATATTTATAAAAAAAATAATTATTAAGCAGTAATTAATTGGATAAACTGTAATTTTTCGCAAATAATTGACGAGAAAAGTGAAGCTATAACGCTACATAAGCTTGCATAGACTTTCAAACATCGAAATTTAAAAAAAAAAAAACTTGATTGTAGCAGCGACGCTTATATACATACATACAGGTATCTTCCTCTGGCTGTTTTGAGAACATTTATTTGCCATTTTTTTGTATGTTATGTATGAAACAGTTCTAAATAGGATTATTGAATGTAAAACAAAACGTATTAAATTCTAATTACAATATTAATTTTTTTTTATTTAAAAAAATGAACATGAGAAAGTCGGGAAAAAGTAAACGAGTATATTGATTGAAAAGAACCTAATTCTTCTAGTATATACTTAATGTCCGACTCTTTAGAACGTTGGATTTGCTCGCTGTGATAAAACATGTGTGCTTATAATTATTATGAAACTGAAAATATTGAAATAAAAGACATTTATTGACTATACGATAACAAAAACTTGTTTCAATTACCATCTCTATCCCTATATAATAGTAATCGCATATGGAAAAAAATCAAGTTTATGGTAAAAGGAAATCCCGACTTTACCGAAGGCGGCAGGTAACACAGTTTACAAGTGTCGGCCAATCAAATTGTGACATCATTGTACCATAGTAGAGGTAACTTTGAAAGGTTGTTTTATACAGTTTTATGCATATATGTATTCATGGCTAAAAATTACATAAGTAAGAGATTAAAGCCTAATAATAATTTGTAATTCAAGTAATTATTACAATGTTTAACATAGTAGTAGTGTATGATCATATACTTCCCTTACAAATTTGTTTAATTTATTGGTTCATTTTTTTATCCGATGATTGGCGTACATTAAGCAAAATACAATTTTTATAATTACTCACGTAAAAAAAGAAAGATTAACGAAACATCTCATTTTCGCTACTAAGAAAATAAATGTAAACTATTCGTCTTTTTCGCCTGTCCAATCCAAAGTGGCATATTATCTAGCGGAGAACGGTGAAAGTTATGAAAAATAAAAGCAGAAGACTTCAGCCAGAAGTATTAGCCTGTATATATTAAAAATAACTGTTTATTCATTAAAGATCTATAAAACTTACAACAAAAATTAAAAAAGTATTTAATAAAAGCTTGTGCATTTTAAATACTTATACCGATTCAGGGATATCTTTACATAAATTTCTTAGAGATGAAAAGATGCTTCTGAAGTGGTTAAAGTAACAAATATTAATTGCGTTTTGCTCTAAACGGTCATTTGTGGTGTACACTTTAAACCATATTCTCCGAAGGCTCTGTTTCGGTAACAAAACTCATTAACGTATAAATTACCACAATTACACTTGCCGTTACTCTTCTTGACAACTTTCACTATAAATCTAACAATCCCATATTATGGTAAACGCTTTTGAACTTGCCACCACTTACCACGTGACCTTAGTTTATTTTTCAGTCCTGACGCTAACGCCATCTGATGAGCTTGGATACGTCCAATTTTGCCGCTTTTATACGCATCTATTTACACTAGCGCTCATAGCGAGATCAAAAGCTGCGTCTGCCCATTTGGTCTCCAACAAAATATACAGCATTGCCTCTTCTCTAAGTGTATCCATATAAGCAGCGGCCATCGTTATACGTTAATGGCAGACTACGCGCGTGCGGGACAACAAATCCGGCGGCGTTGAGACTCATCCCCGACGAAGCATCTCCCAGAGCAACAGCGAACGTGCAAGTCCAGGAACTCTATACTGACCTACCGATGAGATACGAGGCCCGTCCGAGGCTCTCGTTTTTACAGGGACAGTCATGAAGGAGGCTTGGGTCGCCGAGAAGCTTGAGGCCGAGCTCGAGGCCGCTAAAGATGATCTCCGCGGGCTCGAGAAGAATATCAGGAAAATTCTCGGTAGGGATGTGCCCGACGGAGAAAACGGAGCAGCGCCTATGCCTAATAGGTATGTCATTTTTTATTTTGGAGTCAGCAGTAACATAGCTTTTTTCATCTTGATGAGCCTGTCTGCCCCGGTGCTTTCGCAACGCTTGTGTGCTGCGAAACATAACCTAGAACGGTGTACTGGGCTGGGGAAGCGTTTATTTACAGCTTTTTCTCGTGTATAATACAGAGTTGTTCAATTTTGCTTGACAATTTTTCCGTTATTTTCTCTAGCCCGTAGCTAAAGAAGCAGTGTATTTTGTTAGATGATTTTTTTTTATTATCTTCTGATTCATCATATCTGTTTAGGCTTACGCAAAAGAGGCCTTTACAAGAGGATCGTAGGAGGCAGATTACAGATTTTCAAAACAATGATTTTGCTCCAAAACGTCGATGGCAGAGCGGCGGTGGTAATAACATCACAGAGCCTAAAACTGTGTTCAGTCGATTAAGTGCAAGAGTTCCGTCAACTGCTGATGACAGTGGTGATGAAGATGATTCTGCATTTAAGGTACATCAAAGATAAACAAATAAACTTCCTTTTTGTAATTTATATGAATACTAAATTTTGATGTATTTTGTAGCCTGCCGTATCTTCACGAGTTATAGCCACACCTCGAGAAATACCTTCCAGACAGGATGTTATACGTAGAGAGAGTACCGATGAAAGGAGTAGGCAGAGGAACAGACGAATGTTTGGTGCACTTTTAGGCACTCTGCAAAAGTTTCGTCAGGAGGAAACTAAGCTCAAAGCAAAGGTTGTCAAACTTTTCAAACCATCTACTCACCTTTTTGAGAATCAACTTTAATCATTCTTAATACTTTCATTGTAGGAAGATAAAAAAGCAGAAGTAGAAGCGAGAGTTGAAGAGGCAAAGAGGAAGGAGAGGGAGGAATTGAAAAAAGAAAGACAGCAGTTGTTTTTAAACAGAAAACAACAGCTTGCTCAAGTTAAAGCTCTGGAAGCTAAACTAGCAAGGAGTAAACAGTTTCAAGAGTGGCGCAGCTCGCAGATTCCACTTTTAAATTTTATCAAAACAAAAACGCAGCCATCTTTATATTATTTACCAAAAAAGAGCACACCTGAAACTGACACGTTGCTACAAGAGTCTTCGAATGAACTCAAAGGTTTGCAGCTCAATATTTGATTTGAAAATTCGTATATTCAATAAAGGGCACAATATCAATTTATTTTTATAAAATTTTCCAGCTGAAATCGATAGGAGGGAAAAGGCTTTGGTCGACGATCTAGAAGCAATACAAGCTCAAGTTGGTTTAGGTAAGCACCAACATGACAGAAACATGTCAGTTTCAGATAGTCACGATCAGTCTTTAACAGAAGAGCCGGAAGAGGAGGAAAATCGCGATCCGAATCCTGATAAAAATGGAGATGTCGAGATGGCCGTGGCTGAGGTTGATGCTGTAATTGAAGCTGGACCAGTAGTCGAAGCCGACGGTGATGCTGACATGGACGCTGACATAGATGGTGGCGGTGATGTTAACACGGGCCGTCGTGGTAGTGATGCTGAAACGGAGCATCGTGGTGGCGATGCTGACACAAAACTTCGTGGCGGTAATACCGACATGGACCGCGTCGGTGATACTGACATGGACCGTGGCGATGATACTGATATGGATCGTAGCGGTCATGCTGACATGGACCGTGGCGGCGGTGATGATAGCATGAACCGTAGTGGTGATGCTGGCATGCACGGTGATGCTAACACGGACGGTGACGGTGAGGTAAATCGATCATTCGATTATAACGTTATTAAAAAGGAAGAAAAGGACTCTGAACCAGAAGATGAGAATGACAGTTCGATGCAGGAAGAGAAGGAAAATAAGTCGAAGGAGGAAAACACTGACTAGCGTTTGTTATAAGTCTTTACATTGTAAATAAAAGTAACAATCGCGCGTGTGCAGAAGAAAGTTAGACAAGAGTATTGACGAAATGTATGAATGATCAATGTATGCTTTGCATGCGTAATTTAAAAACGCGTTGCCAAGCTGTACTAGATTTTTTGAACGCAATTTTTATTAGAGTACAATGAATTATTTAAGTAGGTGCGCGTTTAACTTTGTAATGAGTGCGAAAAAATGAGTGTATTTCTTTTAAATCAAACTACTATAATTTTTTTGCTATCACTATTATGTGTTTTCCACAACATGAAAATGTCAATGCACTCGAGTTATATAAATATCGAACAGTGTTGAACCGATAGGCGATGCGTTGCCTGGAAAGTTTTTAGAGTCTTCACATTAACCGTTCTCGCCTATGCTTTGTACTTTTACAAACGAATAAATAGTCTGCATCAATAACGATGCAAATATTCACTATAGTCGCGTGTAAAGATTTTGCATAATCTTAGAAAAAGCCGATATTTGTTCTATTGGTTAGAATTATGATTGTAAAATAAATTTGAATTCCTTAGTTTCTAGCATAATCTAAAGCTGTAATGCAAAGTTCGTCTCTGTAAATAATGTACGCTTTACTTTGAACTACAAAAAGAAAGAGTCAGAAAGAGAATTACAAATAAAGACGATCTGGTCTGGAAAAAAAAGCTCTGAGAGAATCTTTCACGTCAGCGAAAACAAAACCAAAAACACCAAAGAAACATTTCAAGTCTCCATTCGCGCAGCAATTCCTCGGCTGTAAAGAAGCTTCTGGCGCCATACGCGCTTGAACTTTAGTCGCGAGCCATTAAGTCGCTTCGCCATATTACGACGCTGCGAAGGGAGAGACGCGCGTCCGTCGAGTCTCTATGCGTCATCGGGCGTATTTTCATACTCAAGCTGAGGTTTAAGAGCGTTTCGCGAAAATTTAAATCGCTTGCAGATTTTCGCGCTTATGCGGTTTATCACTTTTGCCGCGAGCTAAGTTTGCGCGTATGTATGTACGTATAACATCTCTTCGACGAACCGCAGGCGGAATGTAGCCAACGAAAATCCTCGAGCGATGTAAAATGTATAAAATATATACAAGTCGAAACTTGCAGACGTTTAGCAGCTCGGTATTGTACTCTGCTCTTTATCGGAGGAAAAATGTACAGCTCGCGAGCTTTCTACGTACATAACGGGTATACATATACTGTAGAACTGGTCGCCCGCGCCGTATAGCAAGCTCGCGCGCTTTTCTGCTCTCCGGGATTATAAATTTAGAAGTCTGGGCTCGCGGCCAGATAATTCCCTGCTTCGCGGTGTGAAACGGCCTTTGCTCATTTCATACCCAATATCCCATAAAGAGCGGCCGCGGCGACTATGAGGCGAGCTTCTTCAATTACCGATTATACGAGCGCGAAGTTGAGCTTTCCGCGCTTTCGTATCATTCGGATTTATAAATGGAGACTTTATTGTCGCGACGTAAGCTCCACTTTCGTCAATTATAAAAGCTGATCGATGTACGCAACACGAGGGCTCTGTAAATTGTATAAGTAATCGAAAGACTATGTGTACATAGACTCATTACATACAACGAGACCGCAGCAGAGATGCGGTAAGAATTAGCAATTCGGCGATCAGGCGCGGCCGCGTGAAGCAAAGCAGAAGGAAAGCAAGCGGCTGTGCCAAAAATCGTTCGAAATATTCTCTTCCGTCGGCCCAGCGCGTTTGTAATATACCGCGGGCTGCGGACTATAATGAAAAAGAGCATTGAGAATGATACACACTGACAGCTGACAAATTGCTTGCATTATTCTATAGCAATGTCTTATATAGTGCCTTAAGCTTATGCAATTTATCCTCAGCGAGAGTAATTTTATATGTTTACACAATGTTTCTTCACTTACAATCGTTCGATCGATGTATTATCACCGCGTAACAAGACCGATCGCGTATTCTCTATTACTCTAATCATCATTCAGATTCGTCAAGTTCATAGCCACACCTGCGGCTACATGGTGCACACCTACATGCGCATATATATTCGTACAGATATCACAGCTCGGTCGGAGGCGTGTATCCCGCAAGGGTCTCTATATAGAAAGAGAGCGAGAGAGAGAGAGAGAGAGAAAGCGCGCTACGCTATATGAACGTCTCCAATGGTCCGCACCGAGTTGGAACCGCCTCGACGGCCGAGTCGGCCACACCTCCCTCGCCCCCCCCCACCAGCGAACTCCGCTCGTCACGAGCGAATGAAATGCTCCCGCGCGCTTTCTTACAACTTTACTGCAAACGCTCCACGCAAGCTTTACCCCCACGCTGCGGTCTTCTCATCGCGAGCTTGCAGCTGCGTTCGCCGATACTCATACTCGTATAATACATGTATATATGTACATAGCCGATTTTCCCGTTCGCTCTACGTTTCCACGCACAGTCATTGTTAAATAAACAGGACGAATCGGCGGTAATACAATGTCCGTTGACGCAGTCCAAAAGAAAAGTAAAAACGAAACGCTTCCAGCACTCGCAACGTGTCAACGAGCCGCGAGCGTCACGCTTTGCGCCGAAAGCCGCTATCGCGCGCATAATTCGCGCTCGCGAAAATTCATAGAGCTTGAAACGGCCGCGCCACATGCGCTCCGCTCGCATAAGCATATATATATATACACACACAGAGCAGACGCAGGCACGCACACCGAAACGCGGCGCGGTCGAAAGAGAGGGCGAGAGCTGCGGTGATTGGAAGTGGCCGTTGCGGCGGTGGCGGCGCGCACGAGATGGAACACACACTGCAGTCGGAGATTTCTTATTTCTGCTCGGGTAAATCTGTCGTCTCAGTCAGTGAGCCAGAGCAGGCCGTACCGTGTCTTTTCTTCTCTCTCTCTCTCTCTCTCTCTTTCTTTCTCTCTTCTTCTCATCCTTCTCTTCACGCGTATGTAAAAACTTACCGCGCGAGATAATGGCTTATCGTTATACGATGGACGCGGCCGATTTCGTCGCGCTCGAGTGATACATTGGCGTGTGTATCGAGTGCTCGGTTAATTTGACTTTTTTCCGCGCGCGCGTGTGCGAAGAATTCTCGGAGAGCTCGTATGCTCGCGAGTTGAATCGCGTTGACCGATGGACGAGTGAAATATTCGCCGGAGAGGAGTTTTATACAGCGTATAATACGTAAAACCCGCGCGGAGGAGAGCTTACTGCCAAGCGACGGCTGGAGTACCTGCCCGCAAGATGGATCCTATATTGCTGGGTGAGTAAGTTCGATTTCAATGGATTGGAATCGTATATGTACGTACGATAATAATCTCGGCAGCTGATGCAGATTGGCGCGTAGCCCCGCAGCTGCGCGGCCGCCTCTGAAATATTTAAAAGGGACGCTAATACGCGGGAGGAGAAAAAGAAAAGCGCTTCCGTAAGAGCAGCGGCTTCATTAGCGTCAATTAGTAGTGTTTGCGGGCCGAATAAATAGAGCAGAGCACATCCGAGTTGACAGAGGACTGGTCAAACACGTGTCTTGTGGGAGACGCGCACTTATGTTACTGTGTGCATAGTGCGCGCTTTATATACCTGAGCACAGCCCGGCGCTCTTCCTCGCGTGTGTATAGGAGTTTATTGTACACTGTCCCGAGGGTTAATCCTGCAAATGCACGGCTAATTCCGGCTGGCTACCGATTTTCCGAAAGCATGCGTGTAGGAAAACAAGCCGCGGTGTCTGTATACGCTTTCCTCCGAAGCTCCCTGAGAATTGCGATGAATTGCGCGCGTGATGCTTGTGCGTACGTATAATGTAGGTATATGCGTATAGCGATAAATTCAATCAACGCGTATATATATATATACGCGAGAGCGGAGAGAAGCAGCTTGACATTTCACTCAACTCAAGCTGCATAATAATCGAGTATGCGTATAAAGAACACTACGCGCGATACGTGAGAACGCTAATGAAATTGCAGCGGCCAATATTGATGACGATGATTATTATTTTTATGACTATATAGCGGCGGTACTCTCCCTCTCTCCTTCCTTTTGTATATATACCGATCGGGTTACGCTTATTGTATATATATATATATATATATATATATATATATATATATATACTCGAGACGAGGCGAAACAAAATCGAGTCGTACTTTCAAACCGATCGATTCGTCGATCTTATATTATTAAGTCTATATTGTGCTATGCACGTTTAATACAGAAAGGATATATATGTCGTAATTAACGATGCATATTACGGACACGAGCAACACGTGCGTTCGATGTACGGAGGCGACATTCGTCTCATCAAGAATAGTGTGTGTGTGTGTGTGTGTGTGTGTGTGTGTGTGTGTGTGTATGTGTGTGTGTGTGTGCGACGGCAATATGCATATGGGATCACGCCTACTTTGCACGACGCTCGACGGCTTGAGCACATATTTTCTGCGGCTGATGCCTTTTCCCGACGGATTGATTTCGGAATGACGCCGCCTATATCCGGACACTTATATATACGCCTGTACATTGTAATTACGTGCGTACTCGCTACCGACGGCGTAAAGATCATAATAACGATTCCAAATACGCGCTTATTATATAGACTTTTAAGAAACATAAAGACCCGATCACTTAACCGAAAGAAAAAAATAAAACACCACGACGAGCTTCTTTAAAAAAAAATTGAAAGCGCAGATGCATATTTCAATTTGTCGCGTACATAAGCTAAGGAAGCTTCCTGAAAAAAAGCTAGGCTCACGCGAGAGGCAACCACGCCTCCACACATCAATCGTCGCGGCAGTATAGTCTCGCTCACGCGTATGCGGCGCATGAATAACTGTATATATAATAGAACATCGCGTGAAACAACAACCGTACACATATATATATAATATATATACATATGGGGAGAAGACTTATTAAATCTACTCGCGCATGGTTGTATATAAAAGCTCGTATATACGAGCAGCCGCATAATCGGCGCAAGTGTCGCGCGAGACTCTCTCGGCGAACACATGTATTACAAGCGTGTAAAGCGAGCGCTCTTGCGGTCGGGGCCCTTTGATCTCGGCCATTCATCAGCCCTCGCGAGAAAAAGTCTAATAATATATATGCGCCCCGCGGCAACTCTACACGGATATACGCATATATATATATATATATACGTATTCTCGAGCTTTCTTTTTATCATATACGCGTCGTCTGCGCATTCGAAAAAAAGCTCGCGATCGCAAGCTCTCCGCCTCTCCAAAATCTGGGTTATTATAAAGCTACTCTCGCTTCGCAGGCCTGCGCGTATAACCAGCGCAGTTAATCTACTCGTTAGAGCGCGACATGTGCGCGCATGAAGAATTTATATATATATACACACACAGCGCATTGCTCCTCTTCGTTTGGACAGGGGAGACAGATTCGTGTCCAAACAGAGACACTAAAAACGACAGCAGCGCGTACATCATGAAATAAAGAACGTATTAGTAGTGCAGTTTGTCAAGAGGGATAAATCATTAGCGCGCGGCAATATTACAATAATAGGAACGAAGGCCTTATTATAAAAAAAAGAAATCTCATTTCCTCCGAACCCCGCACACAGTGAGTGCACCTATATACATGCGCTTCGGCTTGCTCTCGGCCCATTTGCTTCGGCCGTAAAGTCCGATATTCAGGCGCGATGTCGGCTGCTCGAGAGAGAAAGAAAAAAACAGCAGCAGCAGCAGCAGCAGCAGCAGCAGAGTATATTATGCGCTCCGGACTATACGCAGCGAGCAAAAACCCGTCGCCCCCGAGTTCTCTCTCTCTGTCTCTTCCGAGAATCAGCGTCTTCTTCTTATATGCCGCGTATCTAGCCGCAGACTCGTGCGCGGGATTCGAGAAATTTATCGCCCGCGCACGCGGTGCAAGTCGTATGTGTAGCTTTATTGTGTCTCTCTCTCGCTGTGCGAGTAACCCTCGTGCTGAATTATAACGCGCCGAAACGCGAGTTTTGTATATCACAATCGTGTACTTTCGAATGGAACGTATAAGTGAGAGGGAGATGATAAGGATGTCGGCTATCGGTACTTTTTTTCGGAAGCCCGTCGCGAGCTTTTTTTTTTGCCTTGGTGAAACGCTGCGCGCGATCAGAGATAAGATCGGAGTCTTCCTATTGCGCGGTAAACAAGAATATTGTATATATTTTTCCGGGAATATTGAATAAGTATGAATATTCCGGCCGATAAGAGGGTGGTATATTGATGAAAATAAAAAAGGAAGAAGACGAGCGGTGTGGATCGCGCGGTAATTTATTATTATCGATAACCCTCTTGGCCTAGCCTCCGATTAACTTTGACACACATTATATTGCGCACAGGAATATATGGATTTTTTTAAAAAACACGCGCGCGCGGGGGCAATGCATAGCGCGACTTGGCTAAATCCCATTTCACACCTGTCAGCCTAACTGATTCTCTCTCTCTCTCTCTCTCTCTCTCTCTCTCTCTCTCTCTCTCTCTCTCGCGGATCACGTTAAACGACGATTATTTCTGCTCTAGGGCTACGTATATACATAAGCGTATATACATATACACATGTATAAGAGAGCCGGTCGCTCGCGCGCAGGAAGCGTCGCCGCGCGGCGCTGCTCTATTTCAGCGTTATTCCATTTCACGCTCGGCCGAGCACCAATATTCTCGAAAAAGCGCCTCGCGCGCGCGTCTCTATTCTCCCTCTCACTGCGCGCACGAATTAATTGACACGTATATATACGCACCTGCAGAGGCGCGGGTTATTCCGGGGTCGCGCGAGACTCCTCGAGCATACGTTATATACGTATATATACCGCGGACGAGGAATAATGGACGAGGTCCATCCGAAATTCGCTTTGCGCCTACTGCAGCACAAAGAGCCAAGACGGACTAGGTGATTTACGTCCCGAGCGTTAATAACTCGGCGGTTGCGCCCGCGCTGCTCTTTATTCCCCTGCGATGTTATATATCGCCGCGGTGTTGTTTATATACACTTTACGACTTTGTCGAGCGCGCGCTTATACGAGCGCTCGAATGTACAATCTTGTCGGTTTCTGCAATATTTATCTTCGTTTCAGAAAGCAACCAGCAGCAGCAGCACCACCAGCAGCAGCAACAGCAGCAGCAGCAACAGCAGCAGCAGCAGCAGCAACAATCCCAGCAACACCAACAGCAACAGTACGGCGAGGTGAACCAGCTGGGCGGCGTCTTCGTCAACGGCCGACCCTTACCCAACGGCGTTAGAATGCGCATCGTCGAGTTGGCCCAGCTGGGCATCCGACCCTGCGACATATCGCGCCAGCTGCGCGTCTCCCACGGCTGCGTGAGCAAGATCCTCGCGCGCTTCCACGAGACCGGCAGCATCCTACCGGGCGCGATCGGGGGCAGCAAACCCCGCGTCACCACCCCCAAAGTCGTCCAGTACATCAAGCAGCTCAAGCTCAAGGATCCCGGGATATTCGCCTGGGAGATTCGGGACAGGCTGCTGTCCGACGGCGTCTGCGACAAGTACAACGTGCCCTCGGTATCCAGCATCTCGAGGATACTGCGGAACAAGGTGGGAGCCGCGGCCGCCGCAGCAGCTGCCGCCGCCGCCGCGGCCGCGGCAGCCGCAGCGGTGATACACCATCACCCGCATCATCCGGCCCACCACCACCACCATCACCACCACCATCACCTCTACGCCGCCGCGGCTGCAGCCGGGGCTGCGGCTCTCTGTGCTCCCATGCCTTACGCCCCCGCGGCTTATCATCCGCCCCCGCCGCCGCCACCGCCGCCTCATCACCATCCTCATCATCATCATCAGCAGCAGCAGCAGCAGCAGCAGCAGCAGCAGCAGGGTACTGCTATGAGCGAGGATCATCAACCGGACGCGATCGCTCCGAACACCGGCAGCTTCAGGAGGTTCCTGCCGATCGAGGAGGGTGGGTACGGGACGAGGCCCCTCGTCATTCGACACTGATCACCCGCGTCTATACGCCGTGTGTATAGATATAAGGCGATACACGCTGATGGAATCAAGCGATTGAGCCTGCTCAGGCTGTGCTGTGTTAATTAGAAATTTTTATTTTTTTCCGACTCATATAGTAGTAAATATTAAATCTGCAGAAGTTATGTAATGTGGAGTTACGCGTATTTAAATATCTACATTAAAATAATAATTCCCCCTTATTCCAGTACACAATCGACTAAATTCAAATCGAATCTTATTCAATCAGTGTACAACTCTCACGACTTCCTTCAAACGGCCCCAATAAAATCTTACTCCGATCTGATTTCAGCAGCCCTGCCGAGTTCTCCAGCCTCGAGCACCTGCAAGCAGTCGAGCAACCACTCGCCCTCGCCACCGCCCACCTCGACACCAACGAGCTCCTCGACCCCAACCCTCCAATGGCCCAGTTCTCACACGGTCCACGACATACTCTCCGGTGCGATTCCCGGCTTCGTCGCCGACAACCTCGCGCAGCGAGCCAACCACAATAACAACAACGCTAACCAACTAGATCAACACCACCGGCAACAGCAGTATTACGCCTCGACGCTCTACCATCACCACCATCATCTGGGCCATCAGCCGACGGCAGCGGGCAACGCTAGCGGACACATGCAGATCGTCGCCGCCGGCAACGAGAGCTTCCACGCGGCTTGAACATTTCGGAACGACTTTTTTCTGTGAATATGGTGTGTACTGACTTGTGAGATATATATATAGATTATATATAGGTCGCGATTTCTACCCCCGAGGACCGATGAGAGAACGAAAGTCTTTTAGCGAAGATGTATTTGCGTCAACGTAGGTTTCGAGTGTGCAGTGCCTTGTTTTTCATGTATATATATATATATATATATATATATATATATCGAACAACCTTTCCCTTATTGATTATTCTGCCGGTGTGGAAAAAGTCGCGAGTGAAATTTGCTCGACCTTCGATACGTAAATTTGACTTAGAACGCGAATTATAATGCAGGATTGGAAAAGAGATCCGGGCGTCACTTTGCAACACATACTTTCGTTTCTTATACCAAAATACGAAGGCTCGTACAGAAAATGCTCTCGTTGGGACATTTTTTGAGCTCATCTGGTATATATTGAGTATTGCTCGGCCAATGTATACTGAAGATACAAAAATTTGCAGAAATGAAGACTTATAATTTGGTTGTTCACCTAAAAAGCGAATCTAAAGCATTTCTTTTCTAATATTGCATAAATATTTTACAAAAAGTGTGGCGACCTCGCGTGGTCGCAGTACTCGGTCTTAAAAAACCCACCTCACGCCCTTGGTACTATTTCGTTGTAGAATAATTCTTACGCATCAGAAAAACCTATATGTGAAATTTACGCGTTAATTTTATTCGCAATTTTTTCACCGCGACATATAATTGCCTTTTGCGTTTGTCGTTGGAACTATAACGAGTAACCAATAAAAACTCAGATCGAACCGATTGTTCAGCATAAAAAAGCAGAGTAGAGAAATAAATGGGCCTACATTAGACAAAGGACGACGACAGCCAAGATCTGATACACAAATATATATATAGCGAACGCATATCGAGATCCATCGAGGCGAATCCGAGAACAAGGTGACGAGTGCTTACTCCTATATATACATATATATTATACATATAATATACTGGGCATCTCGCCCGCAAAGCGCGCAGTCAGATCTCTTTGCCCGATATCCGGAACTGTATTTATTATAAAATATATATATATATATATATATATATACACACGTATACGAGTTAAAATTAACGTCTACTGGGTATGCATGCACGCGTAAAAATCAGTGCATATTATATAGCCACGTAACGATCGTACTTCGAACTTGGCGCTTTCGAGGCTTCTCAGAAGGGACGCGCTTTGACGAGAGCCGCCGTCGCCGCCGTCGCCGTCGTCGTATAGACGCACGCACGTGTATGCTCTCTCGCGAGAGAGCATTATATTTATGAAGCTACGCTGAAAAACCGATAGCGAATTGTACATTTTTTTTTATCGTTTTCGAATGGACGTTCGAATAACTATATATATATATATATATATATATATATATATATATACACAATTCGTACGAGCAACGGCGCACGAAAGTCTGCTGTTGTCGAGAAGGAAGCGTCGTCGCGATCCGCGTGTCTGAAAGAACCGAAAAAAGCGAGTGATTAATGAGCCGCGGCTAGTTATATATTTATATTGAAGTGTAAACATTGAAACAGTATTTGCGCGGGCTTTGAGTACCGATAAACGCGAGAAGCCAACGATAAAATATGCGACGAGTTTTACAAACTATTTATAACCGCGCGCGAGACATTTTATAATGTGTGCATCGTAATATTGTGTATGTGTGTGTGTGAGAGAGAGAGAGGGTGTGTGTTTAATCGAGTATTTTAAAAAACGTTTATTTAAGAGCCGACAACAACTTTGTCAAGTATACGCGCTAGACTTATTTATTCTGCGAACGTTGTTTTCTTTCTCTTCGAATAAAACTGTGTAAATAATACATAACGCGCTCGCAAACATATCTCTCGAGCAATTTTTGTATTCAGTTGTGCAACGCGCTTATATATATATATATATATAAGCAATCGCGTCGTATATGAAAACAAATCAACGTGAGTAGAGAAGAAGTATAATTGAAAAGCCAAATCTAGATTTTATTTCCATTTCGCCGCATACAAGTTTCCCGCAATAGTAGTAATAATAATAATAATAATAATAACAATAACAATAATGTATAACCATAAGTATATAATAGGCGCCTTTGTGTACATGTGTGTGTGCGCGTGAATGGTATAATAGCAGCGAGCGACGGCGGTCGCCTACGTGATGATTGTCGCCCCAAAGTGTGCGCACGTAATGTAATTACAATAAAACTACTATTGTTTATAACGAAAGCGAATAAAACATGAGTCTCCGCCAAGAAAAAAAGATCGAGCTCTCATGTGTGCAAAAAATTTATCACGCTTGTTTTTCTCACACAACAACCCTATATAGCTTCCTCTATGCTCCGTACATTTTTCTCAAAATATACGTATTATAGGCCGGAGATTATTATACTTTAGTGCAGTATAATGGCAGAGTAGTCCATTCGACGATATATATGTCAATCGAGCGCGAATTTACGAGTCCACTGAAACGGGCTTAAAACCGTCGCTCAGTCAATCGTCAAAGGACGTTTATTACACGAGGTAATTTTTCTTAACAACCGAGATAGCCGCCGACCCACCGCTGCATTGTATATGTGCACTATACATATATATATATATATGCGGTGAGAGCCCCGCTAGATTGGCCTGTCGCTTTATCTCGACTTTGCAATAATAATAGCTTGTATATACGCGAGTATCGCTCCGATTTAGCCCGGAATTAAAGCCTCGATAGGATTAATATTTCATTCTCGCTTTGCATTCATATGATATATATAGCGGACGTAATCGGCGTCGGGCATTTTTTCCCGCGCTTTTTTTAAAGCTATAGCCGTAAATTATCAATCGCTCGTTTTATATACGTATATATATACTATACCGAAGCTTTTCTTTTTTCAAATTTTCGATCGTTACTATAAACCGCGCGCCGCAGTCGACAATAAAACGAGCTTCACGTGTTGCTCGTGCTATATGTCGTTCCATACCGCGAAAAAAGAGAGACTTGCCTTTGACGCGGTACTTTTGAAATCCGAGCGGTTTTGGGCCGAGTGTCGCCCGTGAGCCCCGCCTTTTGGACCGCGGCTACCGGAGACCAGCGAGTAGCACCTATATATCGCTCGTTATATAGAAGCGCCGAAAAAACGCGCTGACGTTACACGGACTGGTAAATCACTTTTAATTTTTTTTCTCGCTCTCTCGCAGCTCTGTGAGAATGAGTCAATCAAAGAGAGCCCGATCGCTGATTAGTTTCGAGCATATATCATATATACATATAGTTTGATAAATATAAAAGAGTTGAGTCGCAGAAAAAGCGCGATAAATATTCTCAACGAAAATATACAGCCGTGTACGCCTCTTCCGCGGCACAAGTGCGCGTAATATATATATACACACATATACGTGTATATATAACATCTTACGAAAAGAGTGCACGCGGCAAATAGAAAAAGGGCGCGCAATGTATTTCCGCGAGGAAAAAGGAGGATAGAAATGACGAAGAGGAGGCAAAGAGAGAGAGAGAGAATGTAAAGGCCGCACACATGCGGGCGGCAAAGACGAGAGGACGAACGACAGATTAGGGCCTTTCGCTATTCGCTAATTCGTTGCCAGGCGCGCGCGCTCAGCTCTCTCTCTCTCTCTCTCTCTCTCTCTCTCTCTTTCTTTTCTATTTTAAAAATTCCCGCGCCCTGCCGTCAACTTTCGCTACATGCCGCGCATGCGAGACGTTTATATATATACACACACACAGAGTAAGAGAGAGAGAGAAAAGACAAAAGCGAAGGGGCGGCTTTTATTGCCTGTACATACTGCAGCGAGTTTCGAGCTATCAATCCAGCCGCGGTAGTGGTAGGGGTCGCGCGCGACGGAGACGCTTTTTTGCCGTAGGTGTTAATGCCGGCGCAGAGACGAGGCTGCCGGAAGGCCCTCTTCACGGGCGAATAAACCCATTAATCAGGAGCGAGTCGGTGCACTTTGTAGAGAGAGAGAGACCTTTTTCCGCGAATTTCGTATAGCTACTTGTTGATGCAGCGAGACTATATTTTGCCTTTTTCGACGACGCGATGAGCCTGTATTATTATATTACATTCGGGGCACTGTATACAACTGAAAATTTCGTACACGTATAATGTGAGATGATCTAGGAGTATATATATACATAAGAGAGGCCGAATGCCGTCGTGTATGTATATATATATATATATACATATACATATACGAAATCCACGAGAGATAGCCGATATAGGAAGAAAACATAAGCAACAAAAGTTGTCGCCGACGAAGAGTAAGACGAAGGAGAAGACCGAGATGACGAAAAGAGAAGAGACGCACGCGCATTAGCTATATTCCAGGTTTGCATGGCGGAACGCCCCTGTCGGGAGGAGTCTCGCGAGTGTCTCCCGCGCGGAGAGACGCTGCACCGCGGCAGACTCTGACGCGCATATACATAGCGCGCGAGCGCTGCATTTATTATAAACGAGACGAACGCTTTGAGTCTTACCCTACTACTGCTACTGTCTTCCTTTATTTTTTCGCTTCGAGGGGAGAGCAGTAATGCGCTGAGAGACACTTGAGAAACGATTCCGAACGCGGGGAAAAAAAAGTGGAACTTTTTGGAGAACGGCGGAAGAGATTTTTAATAGCTTATTCTGTATTTTCCCCGATAATGAGACGTCGGAATAAGAGAGGAACGCGTATGCGTGTTAATCGCGGATGCAGCATACCGCGCAGGTGTGTGTAAAAGCCCGACGCAGAAAAAAAAATGAAAGCTCGGTTGACGCGAGCTATTTGTACACGAGTGCCTGATGAGCGACTTTGATATTTAGCCGCCGTTACTATTTTCCCCCCTGTATACGTATAATATCCCACTATTTTCCGGCTCTCGAGACATAGACGAGGAATAATATAATTATAAATTTTTTTATTTCAATCAACGTATACGCGCGCACGAGCTGCCGAAGACACGCGCGGGGATAAGATCAGATCGGCTCGTTTATATAATTTATAAAAAGTATATGTATATGCGTGCGCGTATTACAATTATAGCACAAGAGAAGCGCATCGAGGCGAAGCGAGGCTTCGCCGACGAGCCGATAACCCCTTCGCGCGTAAAGCAAGTTACGCGCCGAGCTCGATAACCCCTTCATTATGTACACGCACGTGTATATATATTTATACTTGTATATATCTCTTAAACCTATACACACTGTCCCGATCCGTCTTCGCGCGATATCGACGAAGTTAGCCGCGCGCAGATAACGCGCGCCAGCCTCTAAAGACTATGTAACTTTACATTACGCTTCTCAACGTTTTTTTTTGCTCCCAACCAGTCGCGCGAGATCGAGAGAAAGCTACTTACCCGCGCGATAAGCGCTATATCGGGATATACATATGTATACGTATACATAGAAGAGAGGGAAAGATGCGTGCGAGCGCCGGGAATGATCGAACCTTGTCATTTTTATTTTATGAAAATGAGATAGCGACGTTGTATATGCGTTGCGATTGCGCGTCTGCTCTCTAGACTATGTTGTGGACTGTGCGAGTGTAACGAGAAGCTGCGGTGTTGGAATTCATGATGGGTGTATAATTGTTGAGTATAAGTACTCTTGGAATTTTTAAACTCGTTTTGGGCTGAGCGTTATACACCTCGCTTGATCGAGCGAATGCTGAATTTTGACTGATTATTTTTTCGTTCGTTCTCCGTGACGAGCGGAAAACCTCATTTATCCTTGAGAGTAAATACTTGATGCAGGTGTCGATTTTAATTCGTTGCATTAATTTATTGAACTAAAACGAGAATATACGAATTTATTACAGTATAATGATATAATAAATAAGGAAAAACATGAGACATAAGAGGATTTACAAAAAATATTTATCCAAAACCAAGTATTCCAAATGAAAAACAAATATAAAGAAAATACAATGCGATCGCGATTGTATGAACAGGAGTCGGCATCTGTTGATAGCTCACGCAACTGCCAGTGTCGGTAAAAGCCGATGACTACGGTAACTACATCAGGTGAATTCGATTATATTTATTGATAATCCATCAATTGTATATATTATTATTTTCAAATTAAAACGATCACTCGAATAATGGATATTAACAATTCTAATCAAAAGTCTTGATTTTATTAAAGGAAAAAAAAGATATACATAAATATCTTCCAATATCACTTTGATACGGTACGTATCATAAATGTAACACGATTTACTTGCTTTTGGTCTTATATAAATAAATACTTTTGCATCGCTTTGACAGATCCATGGAATGAGTCAGGTAAATCTCACCTTGAGAACAATCATTTCAATGTTTTGCAATATTTATATCGTCTATTCTAGAGAGTTTAACATTAATAACTGTTTGAGTACTTTGGTTTGACTGGTTTCCCTGATTTCACCTGCCAAAAACATTTCGTCAACAACAGTGTATACCTGAAATTCAAATACAAATTATTCATTAAAAGGCCAGACAATATTGATTGATTAAAGTACACAAATTTCAACAAGAACAATTACCTTATAAAAGTTAAACACCAGATCTAATTCGCAAACATTATGGAAGTATTCGTTCAGTACTTCAACAAAATTATGTATACCTTCTAAGTAACATAAATTATTGTCATTCACATCGACACATATACAAAAGTAAAGTCCAGCATAGCGCCTATACACAATCTTGAAGTTTCGAAACTGAAAAATTCAACCAGTATCATCAATATCTATACTCTACACATAGCCAACCGTTATCTACTAAAATGTCACTCACTTCAACAAAATTTGTGTGCTTTGCATCTCTGACTGTCACCACTGCGTGCACTTCTTCAATCAACTTCTGCTTTTCATCATCGTCGAAATTCATATACCATTTAGCTAATCTCGTCTTGCCTGCTCTGTTTTGAATCAGAATGAAGCGGATCTGAAAAATTAGATACATCATTGACTAGGATTTGTTGATACTCAATGCTCTATAAGCAAATATTGAGCACATTTGTGTACACAATGCTCTATTGACTCAAGCAAATGATAGATTAGAGTACAATAACAAATACTTGTTTTCAAAAATCAGAATGATTCAACGCTTGACTTTTAAGAAATTATTGTAGGTGCAGGATGCAAAGATTCGTTATTCTAGGATTTCTTGTTAATTAGGAAACTTGACAGCTATACTCACCATTGTTCAAGTTGTAATTTTCAGATACTTTTGACAGGGATATTCTAATTTAGTTTCGCTTGGATCGAAACTGACGTGAGATAAATTCCGCCCCTCTGCCAAGTGTCCAACAATCTATATATCGAACAAAACCTCGAGATATTCGATAACCGACTCTGGTCGATTGTAGTTTGTAGTACATGCGCATCAGGAATAAGACGCGCGCGCATGTCTCGAAATTCGCGCTTTATTTTCAAAATTTTCACGAGACATAATTTTTTATTTATTGCAGAAAAGTCCAAAATTATTATACTTAGACGTTTGTCAACAGAATGAACAATCTTGCAGTAGCCGCAATTAGCCGTATGAATTTATAGAAGAAAAATCAAAACTGCAGAGCTCTGCCTTATCAAAAGCCGAGAGAGCGACAACTGCAGTTTTCTACTTTAATAATAATGCAAGCGCGCGCCGTTTTATAGCGTATTTGCAAGTTTCATGAATTTTCCAAACAATTATAATAGTTTCAAACGCCCCATTGCTTCTCAATTCGATTATAGCTCCTATTCAAATTTAACGTTCAAATAATTCCTGTACTCCTTCATATATCATATTCACTCTACAGAGATAGCCCATACTTCGTCGCGATTTCAACTTATTTTATGAAAACTACGCTGTCCATATACTCTAGCGGACGAGCCGTCAACCAGCGAGCCGTGCATGCATCGCGAATTCGCGAATCGCGATCGACCAATCGAACAGGTTTTTCAAGAAAAGGAGAGAAGCGAACGCTATGCGAACGACAGCGAGTGAACAGCCCATCCATATCCGCACGCTCGATATTCCCCAACGGTTATATCCTTCAGTGAGATCCAAACGAGGATTCAAAAAGTCGGAACACAACTAGAGACATGAGAGCGGGGTACCTACATAACTCTGTACATTGTAATATCGTCCAATAAAAGCCGATGCGGGTGGGACAAAGATCGCGCGAGACGTCGAAAAGGAATTCGCAATAAAATATCAAAAATGCGCGCGCACTCGCGTATATTGCATTGTATATATAGCTTACAATAACGATATAGGTGCCTATATATATATATAAAAGTCACGCACTGACAGTCACGCGTCACTCGTGAAAGTGTGTAAGCGTGGGGTACACTTATAGTCTATAGGATATACGGTATACCTATACAACGTTATACACACGTAGAGACAGACATGCATTACAGCCAATGGCCGTAACGCAACACGGCAGCCAGTGCGACCACATAGAGCAGTAGTTAGTAGTAGTAGGAATCGCGAACAAGTAGCTGCTGACATCACTTCCCGAGCTGGATGCTAGCAGCGTTTCGCTTGTTTTTCTTTTCTGCTACTTATTATACTTGTGCGTTTAAAAGACTCTGCTTGGACGAGCTGCAAAGTGTGCCGCCGTCCTCGGGATTCAAGAGAAGGAGAGAAAGAGAGAGAGACAGCGAGCGAGACAGACGGAGGAGGATACGGTAGCGGTAGATCGCGCCCTCTCCGCAGAGTTATTCAGTGCGGCGGTTGCGAGAAGAGAGAGAGAAGGAGCTAACCCCGACAATATATTCTCCTCTGGCGAGCAACATTCCTAGCCTCTCTTTATCCGCGCAACGACGAAGAGGACGTCAGGAGTGTCAGGACCAGCACCATCAGCGAATACTCAGTTTCTTCAGTGCGGCGTATGCGTGTGGATGCGGAGAGAGAAGAAAGAGAGACAGAGCGAGGCCGAGTTTTGTATTATAAAAGCGGCCGGAGTCGGTACGAGAGAATAGCGAGTATTAAGTATAGAGCAGAGTGTGCGAAAATGCCGAAGCGTCAGAGGAGAGACAGCGAGGTGCGTTCGAGACGGTAAAAATAAGCCACGCCGAGGCTCTCTCTCTCTCTCTATCTCACTCTCTCTCGCTGTGTTCGCGCTTTCTCTCTCCCTCGCGACGACGGACGGACACTGCTCTCCACCGCTGCTGCTTTGCGAACGACAGTTCGCTATTCCTTTTCCTATCTCTCTCGTGCCGTCGCCGCCGCCAGTTAGTGTGTTCGTCGTACGGGAGTAACAGCAGTCTGCAGCACACCGGGATAATATATACGTCTGTCACGGCTGCATCGACTCCTCGAGGGAGAGAGGAAGTGAAAGAGAAGACAGGTGCACAGAGGGAGAGAGAGAGAGAGAGGAGGACGGTGAAATCCACGCGCGGAGCCCAAGGAGCAGAGGCGCTGCCTGGATCATCATCCACCTTGCCACCAACGAGCCTCTTCTTAACCTACACATCAGTCTCTTGACTCCCGTTCTCCGACACCAAAGCTCGCTCCACTCGAGAAAATGGTATTTTTTTACCTTCTTTGAGCTTCTACCATTCACTTCTATTATCTTCTCACTGCAGTCATTTATAAATCTTTCTATCCTGATGGATCCAGACTGATCCTGCGTGTCCTTCGCTTATCAAGCTGTGCGTATCATATTTAAAGACAGCTTTGATACAAAAGTGATTTGTTGCTTTGATGCCTAACAGTTCTGTTTGAATATTTGCTGATTTGTCCAAGAACAGTTTGTCCTTGTTTGTTTCTACTATTTATGCTATGAAGAAAACTTGTCAAAGCAGTTGCATTTTCAAGTTCTTGAACAACTTTATTATTAATGGGATAAGCGAATGTATACTTTTTCTTGATTCACTTGTTTATTCATTTCAAAAATGCATTCGCTTCTTCAGTTACAAAATCTATAGCGTTCGATACTAATGTATACTAATGATATCATTGTACTTTTTAGGATACAAACAACATCAAGGATAAGAATAAAAAAGGGAAGAATGGAGAACCAGCTGAGGAGGTGAGCACTTAACAAATTCCCATTGGCATGGGCTTTGTGTTTTACAGAGTTATCTTGGTTGCCTTAAGTAATATTGAACTTCATACGGCTACATCAAACTGTCAGTAGTCCATATTACTCGGTGGAAGGTCATGGTGAATTTATATATTGTTCCATAATTTCTTGTCTCCACGGTACGAAATTGGCATTTTCTCGCATATCATTGGCTGTGACTAGGCAAAGTACTTCTTTCTATGATCTACAATGTAAGAGATTGACAGATTTTGTACGTGAATAAGCAGAAGGCTATAAATCATTTTTAAATTTGAATTGTCAAACAGAAAAGGAATGAAAGAAATAACCACGTTGAGAATTCAGTTTTGTTACATTGTTATAACTGTTTTTAGCTTATACGATTAAAGACTGTCAGTCTGGTCTAACGCAGTTACACGTTTTCACGTAAAGTATAATTGTATCAATTATTCATTGTATCAAGCCACAGGAACGATATTGAAAAAAGATATATACTCTCATCAGATGACGATTATCTCTCACGAAATTCTCGTAGTCTCCTAAAAAAAAACTTGTTCTCCAAAAAAATGAAGCCAGTCGTAAAAATAATTAAAGCCATAAGGTACAAATTAGAAAAAAACATATGTACATACAGACTTGGTACCAAGGAGGGTAGCAAAGCGCACATAGGTACAGCAGCGATCTGTTGGGCAGAAATGGAAAAACGTCGATATAGACAGAACAATGAGAGAAAGAGAACGCATTTCCACGGCCAACAGCTTTCCTCCTCGCGGCCACTCGTACACAGCAAAACCTGCTGCTCCGTATAGGTGCTATAGCTGAGAAAGAGTATATAGAAGATCGATCGCCGGCTCGTCGCTCATATTATAAGTACATACGCGACCTCTGATAATTAGGCGTCAAGTGCATAACGCTGCAGCCATTGCACAACGCGCAGCCGTAACGGCGTTACGAGCGCGAGAAAAATCCGCGAAGAAAAGACACTGTACGATGCGCGCGAACCGATAATTAAAGTTATCGCTGCCGCATGCAGCGGCGGCTTTACGCTCATCAAGAGAATTCGAAAAAAAATGTACAATATCATATAGTCGCCAGAGGAGTAGAGTCGTAAACGAGGCGAGAGAAAAAAATTCGACGCAGAGAGCTTTTTGCGCACTTGTTGCAGTCGTCTGTTTACTTTCAAGCGCGTATTTATAGATCCCGAGAAACTAGTTTATCATCGCGCTCTCTGAGAAAATAAAAAGCGCTTACATAATAGCTTCATCGACTCGTGAAATTTTTCCTATGCTCGTCGCGCGGTTCTGCCAAAATGAAAATCCAATCGAAAACTTACGGCATTATGTAACAGTAGTTTTCGGAAATTTAAGGATTCTCGTATATACCGCGATAAAGAATCTTTTGATCCGTTTGAAAGCGCCCGCAAGTTTGAAGCCTGCGGCGCTGCGGTGCGTCTCGTCTCTCTCTTCTTATATACTTACTTATACCAGCGCGTCGTGCGTATATAGTCGTTGGAGAATTTCGCGACAGATGGTGCAGCGAACGGAATTTCGACGACGCGGCGAATCGAACGTAGCATATATAAATATCTGTGCGTGTGTTGCGTGCATCGACATCAGCCGGCTTTCGAAACCTTTACCTGCGTCGCCGTCATCGGATTCTTGAATGAGGATATTGGCGCCGAATTTGCATAGACGAATCCGGACCGGAAGTCACCTGCCCACTGTTTCGATGATGATACGCGGCCGTTGTTCATGTGTTTTTAGATAGCGAATCGTTATACTTGGATTTGAAAATTCACAGGGGTACACAGAGACATGAATATCCTTTTTATTTTACAGTAGTTATCATTATATTAGATTGTCAATGTGCAACTCTGAAATAAATTCAGAAAAATTCGCGATCGATGCAATGATAAATATGTTAGAATAACAAGCCCGAAAAACGTAAACATTACAACTATATATACGCATAATAGTAAAAGGAAAAAAACTCTGGGATCTTATGTCATTTTCGCGACGTGGAATATTTCTGCAATATTAAGGCATATGTATGCAACCCGTCGTTGTCCCTCGATATCAAGTTGTGCGCAGCTTCTTGGTGCGCGTGTATAGGATTCAAGATGATGATTGCAAGTCTTGCTCGTAGTTTATTAGTATCGATAAGTTAGAATGACTCGTCACGACGAAGTGCTGTTAGAGCGTTTTTTTTTGTTTTAAGATGTCTGGAACATAAGGCGCCTATAGTGTACCTGCATGAAAAGGGTGTGAAATAATTTATTCAAAGAATGTAAGCCGTCGTGCTTTTAAGTAAAAGTATCGATTAGATGGAATCGATGAAGTGTCAACTCTTTCTCTATAGCTAAGTTAGGGTAATCTATTGTCGGTGGTTTTATACTGTGATTTAATTGGATTGTAAAGGCCGATTGACTCATTTTCCATTCACGCAATTTGCATCTAATTTATATAGAATATATTTTCTGCTCACGCATACAAATTCTTCATACACTGTATTGATAATCAGGAGTAGCTTATTAGAGTATCGCGTAAAAAAAATCACAAAAACCTATCCATTATGAGAAAAAGAGGTAAAACGTTTACGGGTATACGTAATCGATTTCAATTATCTCTTGTTATAGAATATTCATTTACGAGAACAAATTCCTAACTATAGGTAAAGTTCTTTCAACAAAAATAAACTTAAGGGCGATGCTTCGGTATAATTTATATTCAAATTGTATACGATGGTCACCAAACCATTGAATATGCATACGCGTTTGTTAATATTATATATAGTGAAGATTTTTCCTACAGCGGCTTCATTCTTAGCCCGATGTAGGTTTAAAAGTGCGGTAACGGTCTTTTCAAGATTGACTGCCAGAGCCAGCCAGTCTGTGTTTTCTAAGTAGTAACGGTCGTTCGCGAAAAACTGAGATTATCGCGAACGAATGTGCCATGTGTACAGTTTCATGATTATTCATTCGGAGTATTATATATATATTCCAAAATCCAGGCTATAAAAAGTTTCATTTTGCCATCGGGTAGAGCAATAAAAGACAGCGACGTAAGTAAATTTTGCGTTCATCCATAACACAATACACGCAGTTTCTCGAACTCACTGTGATCCCATTAATATACTCAGCACAGGGTCAGCGTCTCTCCGCCCCCGCACTCGATATCAGAGTCAAATATTCTCCGAGACTCTATTTCCGAGTGTTGCGACCGCGAGTAATACGCGCGTCAGCTGGTGCTATGGCATTCCAAGCTTATATCTATAGTATACTGCTTGTATAAGTACATCGCGCACTGCTGTACACGCGGCGCATTTCTTCTTCGCTCGCGCTTCCGTTTCGCTCGCTGTATATATATATATATATATATATATATAAGCTTCGCGCTCGAGCCGTTAATCGCTTTCTTGCTGCACTTTTCCGCGCTGCGTGCGTGGAATATCCTTGATTGTTCGACAAGCGATGCCGGGCGATACGATGGAAATTTACCTTTGCTCAATCGTTGCACTTCTTTTCACAGATATACGAATTTTCTTTCTTCGCGATATGCGTCGAAAAAAAATGATGTTACAATACCGCGTGTTTATTTTTAAAAGTAAGTCAAATAGACTGACTATCGAATACGCTGAGTAATGATAAGATAATACAGCCGCAGTTAAAAACTAATGTAAACGTCAATCCATCGATTTCGGTCTTGTATGTCAGTTATGACAGTCGGTTATAACGTACAGCAATTATCGGATCAACAAGAGCGCATGGCGCGCACGATTAAATCCAGGTTATCAGAACTGGAATATTATCACTCCTAATCAGCGAAATTGATCTTCCACGGGCGTTATTAAACCAGCGACACCTATAAAAATCATATTGTCAAAATCTCCCCTTCGCGATAATTACCGCACAAAAGTTGCACCGGAAAAAGGAGAAGAAGAATAAGTACACTTACGACCAGACGACGACGATCGAAATAGTGGGGATCGCAGAGAGAGAGAGAGAACGAGGACAGGCTCGAAACCTTTGGCGCGGCGCGCGTCCACGCACACTTCTGTACTTGGCGACAGACACGACCTGCTGCGCTGCGGGAAAGACACGCGCTTGCCCCTGCTGCCTCCGCACGCGTGAGCGGCATCAGTCGGTTTTTGAGAGCCACCGCCGCGCAGCCTCCGCGCGTTATTTCTTTCGCAGTTTCGTCTTGCGCGCATTTATCGCGGTGTACGTACGTCTGTTCCTCCGTTTGGTCGAAAAGTGCGCGAGAATTGTAGTGCAGCATTGTTGTGCGTGCCGTGTACTTTTATAGTAGTGCTTCGTTGAAAAGGAAGAGCGTCAGAACGTTGTGAGTCACGTATGCGAGGATTTTCGGTGTCGACTGTTGTTGCTTTTTGTCGGACGGCGAGCTCTTCAAGACGTTGAACTCGCTCGAGAGATGCTAATTTTTAGTGGCAGAACGCTTTTATTACACACACACACACACACACACTTATACATATACTTCTTAGTATTTTGAGATCGCTCGGGTTTGCTATTGTAGATCGGGCTGCTGCGATTTGTGTGTTTGTAAACAAACTGTTTTTCTTTTTCGAGCTGTAGGCTATAAAAGGATGCGCTTTGCATTTTAGACTTCATGTAGATTTATATGTATAATACTTGTTTGTTGTATCGTGTAAACTTGCTATACCTCTAGTGAATTTTTAATCATCCAGTATGGATAGTCTGTATATAAAGAATTCTAATTATACTCGTCGAGAGAGTTTACCTAAATTTTTAAATTACGTTAAAATCTTGCGGCCAAATTCAACCTTTTCTACGTCTGCATCGATTCGAGAGAGTTTAATTGAGAAATCCCTGGCGCTCACAATGGATCGTTACCCAAAAAAATGGAACCGTCAACTCGACCGCCTCGCGTTCCACGATGCCTTATCGCGTCGAATTCCAAAACGACGGCGGCTTCTATCTCTGCTTCTCGCACCTGAAAAAAAGTAAAAGCTTCTCCGAAGAATACCACAATTGTTCCCCAATACACGTGCGTAGACGCAAACGACAAAATCGATATTGCGCAATCTCTTCGCGCGTATGTATCATCGCGCGTAGCTCACGAATTCTCGAGAAGCAATCTTGGTTAGCGTCACGCGCGCGAGAGCAAGGCACGATCGCGCAATATCGCACGTACGCGTGCACACGCACTTGAGAATTGGAGTGCCGACGAAGACGACGATGAAAAGAAAAAAAGGGGGAGAGCTCTAAACAAATTGCGATCAATTGCCGGTGATTATTGTAATACGGAACGGTTTGCCTCTCTCTCTCTCTCTCTCTCTCTCTACTGTTATATTGGCGCTTCTCTCGTTTGGATTCTTCTTCGATGAGATGCTTTTTCTTCTTATTCTTCTTCTGTTGTGGTTCGATGGCGATGGCCTTGCGAAGAGAGAGAGAGAGAGAGAGAGATAGAGTATGCGAAATTTTCGGCGCCAGAAAAAGGTCGAGACGCCTACTCGGTGTATGTGTATATATACCACCGATGAGTGATGCTGTGTGGGTGTATGCGCGAGCATGTCTGCGTACGTTTGCATATGTAGCGAGTGGTGTTTGTTTCGAAGATGTCGAGTAATTCTATAGTTTCATTTTCAATTAAATCACAATTCTCGGATTCAATACTCAAATAAATTACAGCTCGGTTATCCATCGGGTAATTGCACGTTACAGTGTGTATACAAAATGATATATTTATGACGCGCGACCGATTCAATCGCGTATCTTCGTATAGCCATTAAAACTTATCGTTGATTGCCTCGGCATCTACGAAAAAAAACAACAATAAAAATCCGAGATCGCGCATAAAAAGGCGTGTGTTCCATCTCTGATTACGAAGCAACGACTCGATCCGATTCTCGCGACAAATCTTCAGTGTACAAAGCTTCTCTTATCTCCGCGCTCACGTCCTTCGTGCAACTAACTACAGGAGTATAGCTATGTATATACCCGCTCGCTTATCAGCGACAAAGCTCGTAATCTTCCGCGATCGACCGGTTACTACTTACTGCAAAGTAAGGAAATTCTAGTCTCGGTACTTACATTTTTTTTAATAGTCTGCCTTGATGCGCTAGAGATGACAATGTAGTTCAAAATGTTTGAAGACGTTATTTACAAGTAGGTTACTCGAAAAGAATGTACTTATAGTGCTCGATAGCGAGCGATAGTTTACTCCCGTATCGAGGTAATAAGAATTATAAAAATAGCCGGGAGAAGTCATGCATTTAAATGAGAAATCCTGAGTCAGAAATCGTCGGCCTTCGTTACTTCGGAATGAACATTTTTTTTAATACTTTTCTTCGCGCTCATACGATGTTTAAATTCCTCAGTCTGTACGCTTAGGTATAGATAATTTGAAAATTGAAATTCAGCTAAAGCCTTGAATTCTTCTATTTTATAAAACAATTTAATCTATTTAAATAAGTGGCAAAGCCTATTCATCGATAACATTTACTAATTATGATAATAACGGTCAAGAAAGAAACAAAAACGTCAAAAGCCTCGAGAAACTATCAACACAAACAGTCTCTTCTGCCGCCCGCATTTGTTTACCCGCTATATAGATATAATCATAAGCAAGAAACAATTAAATACCCCGGACTCGCAGACGCTTCTCACGACCGGGAGCTGTATAGCAGTATAGGTTATGCAATATGAAATGGCTTTGACACATCGAGCTTGTTTATTGTGTCGCGACGCGCTCGCGCATTTTACAAAGATGATCGCGCACGATAAAGCTTCACTTCTTCCTCTATACTTGTATATATTCTTTAACCAAGCGAGTGGAATATCTTCTGTTGCGCATATCGAGCACTTGTTGCGAACAGAAAACGGTCGGAGCTTGTTCTCCACGTATGTGCACTCTATATTGCTTTGTTGTAAGGTCATCGTTATTTTATACGCTTTTCGAGTCGCAAACGAGACATAGAGAGTGATATTTTATTGTTTACACAGCACTTTACGTTTTCTTGTATTCTTCGCATCTACAAAGCTCGTCGAGAAGTAAAGGCACATATAATGATGTTGTTATCTGTTTAGCAAACATATCTTATAGTCAACGGTTGCTCCATCCAGATTAATCCACGTCCGTTGTTCGATGCAGTACAATTATAACCCGCGCCAAAATTTGGCGTGTTGCAAGCGAGCTGTATATTATACGCATTACGGTCGCGAAAGAGACTTCTCTCTCTTTCTCTTTCAACCTCTCGCCGACCTTGGGTAACACCGGCTTCTGGCTCAAGCTTCGCTTTCAAGTTGAATTATCGTTTATATGCACACGATTCTATTAGAAATATGAGTGATATGTATGTGTGTGTGTGTGTATGTGTGTGTGGCTCATATGTAGACTAGATCTCGTGGCGACGACGACGTCGAGTTGTTTCAATTATGAATGAGCCGTGTATTCGAGTTGATCCGGCGGTCGCGAGTCTAAAATTAAATTTTCAGAGGATATTACTTGCGTAATTGAAAGCGCCACGTTTTCCTCTCTTGTGTTTTTTAACAAGTTCTATTGGCGTTTGGATTCTGCGAACGGGGAAAAACAAAGTGCCTTTACGTAAATTGACGAAATGTTGAATGGCGATACGCACGTGATAGCTCGATTGATTATCACATGCATACGTGCAAGTTTTCTGGCATTGATTTATTAGCGGATGGGTTAAAAAAAGTAGTTTCAAAAATAGATTTACGATTAAATATCGCGAAGATCTTATGCAGAATGAATTCGCAGCCCGATATATATATATATATCTACACTTGCTTTTTGCGACTCGGCAATGCCGAGCTTCGATCCCGGCTTAAGAAAGTTCCACAAAGTTACCATCTTATTTTAGACTTGATCCTCTATTGTACTTCAGATATAGCATACAGTGAAGAGTGCAGCTTTTTATTACGTCTTAGAATCTGTCTCCAAAAGATATTATTCTTGTTAAAAGAAAAGCTTTATTTCGTCTTGAAGACTATGCTTGTATATTTTAAAGACTCGCGAAGAAATAATATATTTAGGCTAACTTTTCATCGTCAGTCCGATTAATAGAAAATTTTCCATTCTCTCTTGATCGACGAAAGACGGGCGAAATCGAGGATTCACGATCAAAATGCTTCGACAGTTTCATTACATTGCTCAGCTTACCAATCTAAATTCGGGGTAAACAACGTCAAAACTTTAAAAAAGCAACAACAGATCGACAGACCACTCGAATCCTCGAGAGTTATAGATCACTCGTCATAACTGTCAACGAATCCACAGCAGCGAATGAAATCTCGGTGTGATCCACGAACGAAAAAGAGAAAAATAATAAACTAGGCCGAGGCGATATGCTGAGCGTCGCTCGAGGCTGTCCCGGAAGAACGCGAAAATCACCGTCAACCCGCTGCTGTAGCAGGCGAAGAAAAGAACGACAAAGCCTGCTGACGCGTTGCCGTCGTCGTCACTGCTGAGCCGCGACCCGCATACGGATAAAGATGCAGACCTTCAGCGGCCTTGCCTTTGGAAATGTCTTCAAGAAGAAGGCACGTGCCTCACCTCCACTCTCTGCTATTGTAATCTCTTCCTCTCTCTCTCTCTCTCTCTCTCTCTCTCTCTCTCTCTCTCTCTCTCTCTCTCTCTTTCTCGCTTTCTCATCGTAACGCTGGACATACGGGTCTGGTAGGTGGGTGGCGTGTTTTTTATGAGCCTGGAAGGATTGAGCTTTAGGACTTTTTGGTTGTATTCTTGCTAACTATTTTTATCGAAATTTTATATAAAGCTCTTTTTAAATCTTCCGATAAAATAGCGGTATGTCTGTTAATATAGCATCGAGCTAGATAGGGTCCATTAAAACTCAAGAAGCAAATACATAATATGCCTATTAAACTAACTCGGGCTTATCATCGTTTCTTAAGAACTTGTTGCTTCTAATTCGCTTTTTATCTCTCTTGTGTATCAATATTGTGATGCTTCTCGCGTATACAAAGCGCTCGTCAATGCGAGACATAACTTTAGGTATAGTTAAACCAAACAGTATAAGCGCGCGCCGTCGTTGCTCCAATTCCGAGCATCATTTATCATTTTTTACCGGGCTAAAGTGCTTCCACAAAGCCGCGCTCGCTCCACAAATGCCATATGTACTTTTGATGCGGTTTCCGAGAAGATGTATAGAAAACACACACGAATTTCTGGCTGTATCGCAAACACGAACCAACGAATTGATAGCGCCGCGAGTATCGAGTGCGATCTCAACTCTGCTTGTGTGTGTGTGAGAGAGACGCTGTACTTTATTTTTAAGCATTATAAAACAAGTAATTAGTCCTGAATATAGCGTATGCTGGTTTTTTTCTCTTGCGTGCATATTAACATCTTTGATGATTAATCATTTGTATACGTGAGTAAGCATTGCGATTGTTTTGTTAATTATTTAGAGTTGATGTTGGAAATTAAAATGGATTATCGTTAACTGGATGCAGGAAGTGATTAAAATGTTTGTTGATTTATTGGTGCTTCAATTGCCCGTCGATTATTGTTTATTCATTTTACCTTCGAGAAATGAATTATGCGCTATCCGCCATATTAACACTGAGCCATATAGTATCTCCAAATATAATAACTCCAAAACTTTTCTGGATCAACACACTTTCTTGATAATGTTGTCTTTATAATCTTTTACTCTGTGTGTTTCAGGCCAACAAAACGACGAGTGGCTCGCCAAATTCCAATATACCGCCGCCTCCGACCCAAATCAACAAAATCAAATACCAGCCAGGTGTTCCCGTCATCAAAAAGGACAAGCGTCAGAGCAGTTCGAGATTCAACGTGTCCAAAAATCGCGAGCTTCAAAAGCTGCCGCTGATTTCTGGTAAGTTTCGTAATGTTGTTCTATTGAAGATAATAACTTGGTTTTTTTATGATATACTGAATCAGCAGCATACTTTTTTATAGTTCCATGACCTTCGCATTCAATAGACTTTATTACACGCGCATGTGTGTAAGCACATACACAATTCAACAAACAAGTCCGGCAATCACATAAATTACAAAATTTTTCGATCCGCCGACTCTTTAATCCGATCCACCATTAATATGCAAGCTTCATATAACAAATTGGCTCTGGATATCGTATAAGTGGATACTCTCGAAGTGTATCAATGCGACTCCCTCTGAATGATGCTGCTAAAAGGCTTTTCATGCTCCTTTGAAAAGTCCTCTTCGCTGAACTGATTACTTTTCATTCTACTTCCACCCTGCGCCGCTCTTCAAGGAGAACGACACGGATGGAATTTTTTGATGAAAAAATCCTTGGTTCATCTTTTTCTAAAAAAATACACATCGAATTTTTCTCACACGCTATACTAGGATTTGCAACTCGAATGCTTATCATCGATCACGCTCCAAAAGCCGAAGAAATCCTGCGTAAGAGAAAAAGAACGATGCGAGAATGGCGCAAAACGCGCTCAGTGGATCAAGGATTTAGAAACTCGCTTTTCCGCAACGGCTGTCGCTGGTCAAGCTGGCTTTGCCGCTTGTTGTGTGCGCATAGCACAAATCGGCTACGTCTTTATAAATCGCATTCACATATATATATATATATATATATATATATATATTATATATATATATATATATATATATATATATATATATATATATATATATATCCCAATGACGACGGACCACTTCTCTCATCGCGGATATGTACACCACTAGAGACAGGCGCGCACGCGCGCGACTCCTTTTTTGTCGTCAGGATTCCGAGTTAGCTCGATGGATGCATGCAGTTGTTGATTGGATCAGCCTTGGCTGTGTGCGATTTCGAGTAGTAATTTTTAGAATAGCTGCTGAATTTTGAGTAAATACACACGTTGTATGCTTGTACATCCAGATGAACCAGATTTGCGAAATTTTTCTTTGAAGCAAAGTATTGCGTAACATAAGTTGCGATAATAAAAGAAAATCAGAATTTTACTTAAACATCCTGCAGAAAACGAGAGCAAACAGAGGACGATCTGCCTGCTTATAAGTATGTGCAAGATAACGCGAACAATTAACTCGATAAAAATATACATATATACACACTGGATACTGCCGAATTTTAACCGCGAGTAAATAACTTTTAATTAAAACACGGACTCCTCGGTAAAAAGTCGCCGCTGCAGGCCTTTTTACGACAGCTCGTGCGTATATAGCCGAAGGCTCGTCTGCTGCTTTCACCGGGAAATTTTTCAAGCTTTTTATATGTGGTGACCGCTGCAGGCGATGGCGCCATTTCTTCCAAAGCGAAAATCCACGTTGAAAATGAAAACGTTTCAGCGGCAAGTTCGGCAAACTCGTTCAGAAAGGCAGGAGTGAAAAGTTCGCGGTTTGCCGACGTGTGTTACCGATCGTGCGTGTGTGTATATACTAGGTATATGTATAGGGAAGAAAGTTTAACCTTTTTTTATTTTTCTTATCGTCACCCACAGCGTTGGGAGAATAGTTAATGAACCGAAGCGACTATGTCCGCTTGGAAAATATGGATATCGGTCGTAACTTTCTTTTCTCATGGAGGAAGTACTTCTGTATGCTGAATGCGCATTATTAAAGAGTAGCATGATGCGTGTGTATTGTGTAAAAGTTACTGAATGATTGCTTATACAAATTATCGACGAGAAATAAATAAAAGAGCTATAAGTACTCGAAATCTAAAGGTCTGACTCGGTCAATGTCTCCGCTCGCAGAATACATTGTTATTGTATACTGCAGGAGACTGACACAGGGCGCGAAAATCCTCCGTATTTCGCTCCGTCATCCCGTTCGCCTAATGAGGTAAACACCTTTTCCCGTCACGAGCAGCAACTACCGCTACTCGGTCTAACAACCGCGCTGCATATAATGCTCATTATATCCATCTCTCGCGCGATTCGTTTGTCTATACGCTTACGGCTGAATTATGCGCTTACGTAAAGGAAAAAACGACGCAATGCTTCGTCTTTCTGCGCTGCGATTTTCGACGGTATCTTTAGAAAAAAATAAACGTTCAAAAGGCCTTGGCTTCGCAAACTTCCAGGCGGCGAGAACAGCTTTACGATTGTCGTCTCTAATTGATTTTCCAGGTTTGATTTTTTCTCCCGTCGGTGGCATTGGCTATACGGAACTATAGACGATGATTTACACGCTTTTCTTTTCTCGCTCCGAGGATGTATTTTATGACCGGCGATAAATTTCCCGTCGATACATTTCCCTCTACCCGGACGAAATCTCTGCGACACGTGTATATTGATTCTATATATATATATATACTGCGAGCTTTCATTGAGGCACCGTGCGTTCATTCATGATTTTGGTATATTCTGGCCGGGAGATTGAGTTATCGGCGAAAATGCTTGTATCGCCATTTATACTCTGTATAGGTAAAAATTGATTTCCGCAAGAGAGTCCACACACGTGCGGACTCGACGGATGCGCTTAGCGGGTTTCTACTTTATCGATAATTCAGCCGACGACGTTTTCCTCCTAAATTTTCGTGGGTGCAATGTTGACGGAAAAAAAACTTTTCTTACAGATCTCTACGCATACACGCGTTCACGAATATATCCCGTTGATCGTCGATATAAATTGCGCTGAAGACTTTAGGATAATTTTATCCGACTTCGGCAAGAAATATCTTTTACGCTGCAACGTGTATAATAATAATAGAACCTATACAGCATGCATTAAAAAAAAACAATAATACGCGGCGATGAGGATTTAGCCACTGTTGAATATTTCACCGAGGACGCGATGATCGAGCTTATAATACTGCGCGGGACACGTCCACCTATATACAAAGAGAGAGAGAGAGAGAGAGAGTGAGTCGTTCGGAGGGTACAGGGCGAATCCACCGCCGAGCGATTCATGCGTCATCGGTCCGCCCAGCGCTTCGGTGAATAAGGCATGTCCGACGAAAATAAAACTGCTGCACTGATGTAGGCGAGGCTTGTTTATTTTTCTATAAGGGGTGAGTTAAATTGGACGACGTGCGCGTCGGTCTTGAACAAGGTCTTGTTCATCGCGCAGTTGGCGATGAAAATTAATAAATTATGTCAGATCGTAAACGTACTTTCAGTCCCGAATTTTCTTATATCCAAGGATATCGACAACTGTGATATAATGCACAGTTATTGCGCAATTCCATCGCTGTGTTCGAAACAACGTCCGCCTTGTCGTATGGATCAGCATTGAGACGTTCATTGTTTATCATTAAAAAAAGTCTCCCATTGAATAAAAGCCAATATCTCGAGGAGGGAAATCAATATCCACGCGAATGATAATTAGACGGCTATAATAACCGCTGCTGCAGGCTGCCGAGCGTTCTGGCCCACGTCATTTCCACTGCCTCGCTCTCTCTTCCATCAGCTAATCACCAAGCGTGTGTCTGTTAATTAGCATGAACGCGACTCTCTGCACCCCTTGGATATATCGATTTATCAAGACGTATAGCGCTCTCTCGCCTATAATAATCCAGCAACGACGGGCAATTTTCTCGGATTCGCTTCGCATATCAGATTTTCCGATTGCTTTCTGCCTCTTCGCGTGATTGTCGATCGAGAGAGAATTTTCCCGCTTCTCTGCATACGTATATTCCTCGCAAAAAAGAACAAGCAAATTCCAGTGACCGCAACGGACGCGATCAAAATTTTTCGGAAGACAGAGATAAACCGCAGATGCTCAATCTGCGACGATAAGAATGCTCGCACGTTCTCTCCCTCCGCTTTGCGACAGAAAAAAAATTGCTCCAGGTGCTCTCCGGAAATTCAAGAGCCCACTCGCTTGTTAGATTGGCACTCGGGCCCCTTCACCGAAACACACACATATCCAGCGACTCGTGTACACTCGCTTATATGCGCCGGCGAATCATCCCCTTTTGCCGCGGCTAGCTGCCACGGAAACCCAACACGGCGCGACCTCCTTCCCTTATAAACTGCGCGAAAGGGAGATACGTATAAGAGAGAGGGCGGCGCTCTTTTGTGCGCGCGTTTAAAAAGACATTGCGCGTCTTGCGTCGGCGACAGATATTATACAATATAAGGTAAGCTTTTTTTCTCGTAAACTCGTCTGGGAATAACGCGAAACTCGTTCATCCAATGACGGTTATTCGACTTTCGAGGCACGCGCGCAACAGCAAAATAAGGCTTCTTCTCTCTGTATATTTATAAGAATTCTGCTACCGATGGCACATATATAGCGGGAGGGCCAGAGTAGGTGAATAAGCTCTCTACACTATGCGGGGAGTCACCTCTCGCCCGGCAGCAGCGTCAAGCACCCAAACAATATCCTGCAGCCCACCCCCGCGCACACATACATAAATATATGTGTGTGCATGTGTCCGGCACCGTCGTGCATGCGCAACCTATCGATTGCGCGCGAGTAGTACAGACCGGGCCAGCGCAGGCGCACGACTCTCCCTCTCCGGGTTTGCTTATATACCATACGCTCCTCGGCGGGGATACAACCGCTCTCGGCCACCGCCGCGCATTATTATCAGTGCGCCGGCCGCCAGTGTGCTGCGACTTCCTCGCATAACGAGAGTATACGCGCTCCGCGAAGAGTAGGTGGCATCAAACGCGAGTCGATTTTTTCATTTCAATCGTGTCATACGCGCTCGTGTATATACGAGTATGCAAATCGAGGTAGGATCGTCCTCGGTGGACGCCCTGCTCCACTAGGAATATCCGAAGACTCCCGAGTGCGCGAATCGAGGACAGTGACACTTGCATACACACGCGCGCGCGCGCGCACACACACATACATACATATATATACATCGGTGACTGCGCGCGATCGAATCCGGGCACGAGCCTCCCGGTAGTGCGGCCTCAGCCACGACCAAGTCCAAGATGGTACACGTAACGGACATGGGGCCGCCGCTCGGCGCCGGGATACCCAAAAGCCCGAGCTTTCATCAAGGGCTTGCGTTCGCGGCCGACGGAGCTGCCGACGACGAGGTTGACGGTGGCTGCTACGCCGCGCTCCACTTTGGCAAGTACTACGGCGGCTCCTCCGCCGCAGCCGCCGCCGCCATACAGTATCAGCCTGGCCTCCAGCCGCGCCTCCACGGTAACTTCGCTATGCGCTCTTTTTTCTTCTTTCTTTCTTTCTTTGCCGCGACGCTCGTGGACGTCTAGAATTACAGCTGCGTCCGATAATTATATTTCAAAGACGAAACGCTTTTTTTCTCTGTCTCTCTCCACTGCAGCAGGCGTTATATAAATAAAGCCATCGCACCTTCTTCGTCGGGGGAAGAATTTTAGCGTGCGACGATGGCGCGGGACGCTTGTTTATTTTTAGCGCGAGTCTCCTTGCTGCATACGCGCTTTTTATGAAAAAAAAAAAAAAAAAAATTTCGCGGGCAAAGACGACTGAAATACAGAGGATGAATTAGAGGCAAGTGTGCATCGGGCGGCATCGAAAAGTCGGCTGGATATCTGGAATATGCTGTATATGTAAATTTATGCGACTGTGTTTGTTTTGACTCTATGCGTATATATGCGTCCGTAATGCGGCTCGCCCACTGTGTTTATCCGAACTTTGCGAACATCGCGGGGGTATATATAGTCTATGTGCCATTGATTAAAGACGACGATGACGATAAAGCGCAGAGTTAGCTTAGAGCATAAACAAAGCGTTTGAGCCCGGAATATAAACTAGTCGCGCGTTGCAGCAATTCCAACGCGGAATCTTTAAATTGACGGAAAAACATTCGTTTTCTTTTCCTCATCGTGTATAGACTGCGCTGCACGTATACATACAGATGCAGCGGTATATATATAAGGAGTCTTCCATTATTCGAATCGCATCCTCGAAGCTGCAGCGTTTTACTGCGCTCATGCGCTTCCTATGCCTTCTTTTTACGATTCTTCGCCCTCCGAGTTCCAGCATCAGGGACGTAAAAATTTCATCTCTATCCGAATGCATCTTTCTCGAATGAACGCGGAAAAAAAATAAATGCTCTCATCACGATGAAAGCCGCCAGACACAGCTCCCATCGGAAAATGAACGAGCTATTTTTCATTTTCCCGAAATCCGAGAGATTCACCTCACTCAAATGTGTAAAAAAAAATACGCGCAAACGGAAGCGACTCTGCTTCTCCATGCATCTCATTACAATCCTTTCGTTCGTAAACTTGCAGAAGTACAGTCGAGCGAGGAGCGCGAGGAGCTGTTCATCCAGAAGCTGCGCCAGTGCTGCGTCCTTTTCGACTTCGAGTCCGACCCACTCTCGGACCTGCAATGGAAGGAGGTGAAGCGCGCTGCGCTCCACGACATGGTGGAGTACGTGACCCAAAACAGGAACGTCATCACCGAGGCCATTTACCCAGAAGCCGTCAATATGGTGCGTGTACAGATAATTGATGAAAATTTTATCGACCTCGGAGGAGAGTTTATTTTCGGCTATAGGCCGCCGGATAGTTCCGCTGAGCGTGGATGTGAGCTATATAGATAGCGCGATTTCCTAAATGAGATTTTAAGGAATCGAGTCTCGCGACGACTATGCGATCGAATCGATAAGCATTAGCTCGATTAATTTAGAATTTTAATTGCCGATTCTTGACGAGCAATAAACTCGTACTACTACAATAGATATACGCTTCGTTTGAAGCTTGATGATTATGTTTTTTATTTATGGAATGTATAGTTACGCTGGTATTTCCGCGCGGGTGAGTCAGACACCTGGTCTTAGAAATTACTATTAATTTCTTGTCGTGTACATCGCGGCTTTAAAACAAGATACAGTTCGTCGCAAAATGATCCTATCACGCGGACTTTATACCGCACAAAAGAATTTTTAACGAGCACTCAAAATGTGAAGCTTGCGCTTACAGAACTTGTTATTTCGGTCATCGTCGTCAACGGATATTTGCCGCGCGGGTATATATGCGGCAGGAAGGCATCGAGTTGAACAAACGTTATCATCTAGGTAACAATCGTTGAACTCGGGAATAATTGAAGGTAGACACCGTCGTAGCTTGCGATATTATATATAGTACATTATTGTCGATCTTAATTTTTCATCGTCGCGTTGGTTGCAAAAAGTGCACGTGTCCCACTTGTTTATATAACGTTATTAAAATGCACGCTTCAAAAGAAAATTAATAATAACCCCGATACATTTTCTCGACGAAGGAGTAATAATTAATTTACAGCCGAAGTATATGCGGCGAGAGCGTTATATAAATTCCGTACCGTGCGCTTCATTCAATTGTGATATAGAAGCAGATGGTAAACTCAAAATAGAATTAGTTCAGGCTTCAAAATTGAATTTAATGTAAAAACTGTGCACGTGCCAGTGTAGGATAGAGGCGTAGGCAGGATATTTCTAAAGTGTTTTGCAAAAAGAGCTTTGATATAAATAATGGACGTCTAATAAAAGATTGCATCAGATCGATACTAGTATACCGGAGAAACTAAGAGATACATTGCTGCAGTTCTATTATTGCACGTTTATAAAAAAAAAATCTTTACTTTGACTTTATTTTTTCACTCAGAAAATAACTACGTTGTACGGACGACTCCGACCACAAAGTAATAATAATAAAAAAGCAATTAGAGATACACCGCTGAAATTCGAGTTTGTCCAACTCCTCGAGTAGCCACTCGAGCCAGTGTTTCTCCTCCAATAATACTCTCCCATTCACCCGCAAGCTCCTCGAAAACTTTGTTCACTCTTCTGTATATAGGCTGAGAGAAAAACAATCGATAACGCTTCATCTCTCGAATGTTCACAGTTCGCCGTAAACTTGTTCCGGACTCTGCCGCCGTCGTCGAATCCCAACGGTGCAGAGTTCGACCCCGAGGAAGACGAGCCCACGTTGGAGGTTGCCTGGCCGCACCTGCAGTTCGTCTACGAGTTCTTTCTGCGTCTGCTCGAGTCGCCGGATTTCCAGCCGTCGATCGCCAAGCGATACATCGATCACAAGTTCATCCTGCAGCTGCTCGAGCTCTTCGACTCGGAAGACCCAAGGGAGCGGGACTTCCTCAAGACGACCCTGCACAGGATCTACGGCAAGTTCCTCGGGCTCAGGGCCTACATACGCAAGCAAATCAACAACGTATTCTATCGATTTATCTACGAGACCGAGCATCACAACGGCATAGCTGAGCTTCTTGAGATTCTCGGAAGGTAATGCTTAAGAAGGCGCGATTTTCTCGACTGGTCTTTTTCATGTGCCTACATTGCGGAATAATGGAAAATTAATGGTTTGACTTCTTCAACATTTCAGTATTATCAATGGCTTCGCACTGCCTCTGAAGGAGGAGCACAAGACCTTCCTGCTGAAAGTCCTTCTGCCTCTGCACAAGGCTAAGTCGCTGTCGGTTTATCACCCGCAGCTCGCCTACTGCGTCGTCCAGTTTCTGGAGAAGGACGCCTCGCTCACGGAGCCGGTCATTAAGAATCTTCTCAAGTTCTGGCCGAAGACGCATTCACCGAAAGAGGTCATGTTCCTCAACGAGCTCGAGGAGATACTCGATGTCATCGAGCCCGCCGAGTTCCAAAAGGTCATGGATCCGCTCTTCAGGCAACTGGCTAAGTGCGTCTCCTCGCCGCACTTCCAAGTGAGTATACTTTATTATTTGTGAGCACTTAATAAAATGAGTTATTTCTGTTTTATTCTTGGATATTTTTTTCGACTTACGTTATGGATACATTGCTACTGGAACTAATGATTTCAGGTGGCTGAGAGAGCACTGTACTACTGGAATAACGAGTACATAATGTCTCTTATTTCGGACAACTACTCCGTCATTTTGCCTATAATGTATCCAGCGCTGTACAAAAATTCCCGTAATCACTGGAACAAAACGATACACGGTCTAATTTACAATGCATTAAAGCTTTTTATGGAAATGAACCAAAAGGTATTCGATGAATGTACGCAACAATATCATCAGGTATATTTGTAAATAACAATTACTTTCTTATATTTTCATCGCTTATTCCTAGATGTTTCTTTTAATTGACTTGAAATATTCTTTATGAATTCAGGATCGACAGAAGGAACGAAGAATGCTGAAAGACAGAGATGAAGCGTGGACACGAGTGGAGGCGTTAGCTATGAGGCATCCATCTTACGGATCTAAAGGCGGAGTACCAAATAACAATCCATTCATAACGTCACAAAATGATAGTAATTCGCCGCCCGATGAAGACGGTGAAAACGAGCAAATTACACTGACAGCCGAAAAAATCGAAGCGAGGGCTAACGAAGTTAGTATACAAAATGTAAGTATACACCAATCATCGTCATTTCATTTGCTAGAACACATTAGGTCATGGACAATTTGTTTTTATATTAAATTTATTCTTCGTACGTTTACAATTTTTCGATACATGCGTTTCTTTTCGTATTGCGGTCAGTCTGTCTCACGCAAAAATTGTCCCATCACGTACATGTGTATAGCAACATTTCAAGTTATGTAACACTAACTAAAAGTTAATTAGATCTCGAATTTCGATCTGTCCAGGTGAAAAAAGTATCGAATGTGAACAAAGTGCTAACAAAACAGCTGCTACGGAGGAAAAGCGAGCTGCCCCAAGATTCCTACACGATTAGGGCGCTCTCGGATCATAAGCGAGCGGATGAGTACCTTGTTACGCCGCCCGACCCTAACAACTGCTAGTCTCTGCCTCGCTCTCTTCCACTTAATTTTTTGATGCGCAGCACCGAGGTCAGAAGTTAGTTTCTTTCCTTACACACTGATTAAGTCGACTACTAAACGCCAAAAGGATTAAATGAAACTCGACGTGGATCGCGCATAACCTAGTTAGTTTAAAAGAAGAAAAATGAGTGAGAATGGGGGTGTGACTGTAATATATATATATATACATAAATGAGTTTTTCAATTTTTTAAGCTGGCTGATGAGTTCTGCAAATCATTTAAATAAAAAATAAACGTCGCTGTACTATTCTTTGTACTAATGAGGTGTGTATGCACGTGCGTCCTTTGAAGCAAGGAACACAATTGTCATAGTTAACAGAGATTTTTTGTACAAAAAAAAATAAACAAATGAATACGCTTCGCTTTATTTGAATAAATCGAAAAGTTGTCAAAACGCGTTATTTGATCTACGAGTTTTTAAAAGCATGACATATATGACAAAAGTAATATCGAACGTCAGTCGTTTATATAGGATGTATTCATTAGCATGAATTGCTTCTGTGTTATCGTTCGAATCTTATAAAACTTGTAACCAATCGCAACCAAAACAAAATGTAAACGATCGCGCAGTGAATTCTATGAACGTTATATCCGTTGTGCCTCCGTGTGTAAAACAAAACGCTTATTGTCATCTTTGAGAATTTCATTTCTCTTCAAAGTCACTTCTCTATTGACAGCCGGAAGATAAATTTATCAACAAATTACAGTCGGATTTCAAGAATTCGATAATCCTTCGCTTTAATAATGTATTGTTAAAACAGTCATGCGTGACTTAAAAATTTCACTGTTGTGGCCAAATATAAGAAAGGAAAAGCAAAACGCATAAAAAAACATGTTACAAACACATAATCTTTGCGCTGCTGGCAGGCTGTTATGTTAATATTGCTAATATACCTTGTTAAAAATGATATAAAAATAAACTCGTAAATAAATAAAAGAAATATTTCGAATTGAAGCTGCAAATGAACAAACAACTGAGAATTTGATTTGACTCATTAATTTGTATCCTCTCAAAGGAAAAGGACTGTTTTTGCTAAAAGTTGATTATTTGTAGAAGTATACAACAATAGCGTTTATTATTATTATTTAATGTTGATGTGAATAAACACATGACAAGAGTTACAAAGGAAAGAGCTAACTTTACAAGCTCTTATTGAGCGACTTGCGAAGTCTCGCAATTTTAAGCCTTAGGGCTTGTTTTCGCGACACTCGCACTGACGAATCTTCACTTTGGAATAATACATTTTTCCAAATACTGAAGAAACATAATCAAAGATATGTAAACATAAACACTTAAGAGGATTCGTCTTTAGAAGCATACACCTGAGTTCGATGACTCATTAATCGTTGATCGATCCATCATAGCTTTTTTGTAAGGACAGCCTTACCATGTTTATGTAATAGCTAAATTGAATGTTGTACCATGTTTGAATGTATATACAAACTAAAAAGAAAACAAGAATACTCGAAAAACTTAGTTTTACGAGAAAATAACCGGGTGAGTTGTTTGTACTCTAGTGTATGCAGCGAAGTTATTGTGCATCGTACCGCCAGAGTTTTATTTCTAAGGGTAACAGCATGCTCTCACTCTGTCCTTTTTTCGATAAGTTTGAACGACATTTTTCGTAGGAATTTACAAATTCTTGCATGCGCATTTAAACAGCAGGATAATGATTAAAACTCTTCCACTTCTCTTCATGAATTCCATCGCTGCGTTTTGTAACAATTGTATGTTCCTATGATACTTTTACGCCGGAGAGACTTCTGTACTCTACCGAAAAATAAAGGAATGCTAATCGAACGATTGAAAGATGGCATTAATTTATGCGATTGTAAATACTGTATAAAAGTAAAGATTTCGTTAGACCGACACACTTTTTTCCTTTTTTGGCAATGCGAATACGTATTTTTGTTTGTTGTCCCTGTAGTTTTGTTACAATACAAAGGTAGTGTTACGATTGAGCATGATTATTATCTGCTTGCATAAATAAGATAAATTTAAAAAAGCAAATTACATTTTTATTGATATCAGTTTTATAATGGAACTGTACATGTAATCGCATATCTTAGAGGAAACGAAATAAGAGGAGAATGTTTTAGGAAAGCTTGAAAAGACTAAATAGATCATTTTTCTCCAAATACACTAGTTAAATATATATATAGCGGCCTTTTGCATGAATTTATACAACTATAAAATAGTGTTATAAACGAAGCTTCGATGAAGATTTTGTAAATTATGATGTATCTTAGTATTTTGTTGATTTCCACGTAATTATTACAATAACTATTATATCATTATTATTATTATTATTATTATTATTATTATTATTATTACTATTAAAATTTTACGATTAAGGTCATCCATTACATTTTTATTTCGTTTGTAACATAAAATCCGATAAATGCTGGGCGTGCAAATACTCTTCCGGAACGTATACATAATGCACATAGCGTTCGAAAAAATCATATGGAGGGAACTTTTGCCACGTTAGTCATTTTATAATGCGCGTGGCTACTGGCAGTATTAAAACACTGATATATTTGTGCCGAGAGCTAAAAAGCAAAGTGAGAACTAAATGAACTGTCGACTATAGATAATACTTAAAGTCAAACAATAATTTAACGAGTGTCAGTTGATTGTCTTAAAACCAAATATCAGTAACTGCTCTCTTAAACTTGGGTTTGTCATTTTCATAAACATGAGAATTTTATTTACGCGCTCACTATTGCTTTATATGCTAGAAACGTAATCTTATGAAATACATACGCGAAATGAAAGAGAAATCAACGTTTATTTTTCAAAATTTAAGAAAGGATAGAATTTCTACAAATTATACTTGTTAGTCACATCTGGTCATGTAAATGTAATTTTTTAGTATTTTTCATTTAGTAACGTTCCATCTGCGTAATGTATTACATATTAAAAGTACTCAAGCACGTACACATGATACATAAAAAAACAGTTTCTGTTTGTAATTTGTTGAAATCATAGTTTTATAGCAAATAAAGAATTAAACAAATTGAAATAAATATCAATTGCATGAATGATTAATCCTTGGTTCAGTAAGATAATAATTAAGTGAATATACACGCATAGTTGTTGTATATACCTGTATTTATCATTCTTTTCCAATTTTTTTGCGAAATAATGCTTTTATACAAAAGTAGAAATCATGTATGATATTTTTGTAAACGAAATAATAAACTTGCATGATTTTGCAAGATATACAAAATATAGAGTAGCAATTTTTTTAATTAAAAAAAACAATAGAATAACACCTATTTGTGTAGGTAAAACGAGTTAGGTTACTTTCCAAATAAAATTTTGCATGCATATACAAAAAAGTATTTCAATATCTTAATGTGCTTGATTTTTCAAATCAAAGTTTGTTAACATCATTTTCAATGTTAAGATATTCTACTCACTCTGTCAATATATATTTATTTTTGTTATAACTTATTGATAAACATAAATTTACCGTGCGATTTAGGCTAAACCAACTACTTGTAAAGAAGCGATTCAAAGATGGGAGGAGAAGAATGGAAAATCAGCAGCCGAAGAAAAACAGATCATATTGAGCTTTCAGTGGCCGCCAATTGAAAAAATGGATAATAGTTTATCTGTCCTGACGAAAGTCGAGTTATTGCATAATAATTACTAAACCTACAATGACTTTTATTTTTGTCGTATATATGTTAACGTATTTTCTTTATTTAGAAAATTATCATTATCTACGAATATGATAGAAAAGATATCTGGAATCAATTCCTTGAAAAATTTGAAAATTTTATCACTGGGTCGTAACTACATCAAGACGTTTTCTGGCTTGGAAGCTATCGGTGATCATTTGGAGGAGTTATGGATATCGTATAATATGATCGAAAAAATAAAGGGTGTAAACGCATTGAAAGCCCTGAAAGTGCTCTATATGAGTAATAATCTTGTTAAAGATTGGGCTGAATTTAATCGATTGCATGAAATTCCTAATCTTCAAGATTTATTGTTTGTCAACAATCCCTTATGCGAAAGTATGGACGTGGAAAATTGGCGCGCGCAGGCTTTAAAAAGATTGCCTAAGTTAAAAACTTTGGACTCTATTCCTATCGTGTAGGTGTTTTAAGAAAATCTACCTAAAATTTGTTTGATTAATTTTACAATTATTTCAGGAGTATTGGTGAAGAAGATGAAGAAGAGGACTAGGATGAATATGATAATGTAAGAAAATATATAAATCAGTAAGAATTATATATACAGAATATTAAAAAATATTATAAAAATATCGTGATATTTTTAAACATAAACATTAATAATTGTCAACTTTCATGTCATTGATTCCAAGTTCATCGTTTTGTTCGAAAGTTCGTGTATATTTTGTTATTTTTAATCTATCGTCAGCTCCATTATCTGCTAAACTTTGTATGTAACTATTTCCTGCTGGGTCATCAAGAACCAAAGTTACTTCCTTATTTCCTTGCAAAACATGGTCGAGTTGACTGATGAAATTGTCCATTCTTTTTGCGATTTCCGGATCAGCGCTGTCTCCTGTCAATGCAGTGGACGTGGATAATTGATCTTTCACGGCAGATATTATTCCTTCAACAGTACTAAAACGACCACCTAAAGTGGTAGGTCCTACTTCCAAATCTAGCTCAGGTATTTTCATATGACAAGTTTCAGATTTTAACAAGTCCCTACTAAAGTCTTCTTTACCAGTCACTTTTACTTCTATTTTTACACCATATGGTTCTATACCACTGCCACTTTTTACTTCATTGGTTTTGTGTCCACAAGTATCGCAGACTGTTGCCATAATTACCACTTCTTTGAAGTAGGGGATTTCTGAAATGAAGTAAAACGTTAAAAATGTTCATTTCATATTAGGAAAAACTCGTTTGTTGAATAAAAGTAAACATACTGGTCATTTTCATATTTGTTTGACAAGGACTATTGCACTCTGGACAATTAGTTGGAAAAGTCATGACTTCTCCTTCAATTTCTTCTAGACTGTATTCTTCTTCATTAATAGGTTGTAATATTGTATCTTCATTTTCAGTGTATATACCCAAAGTGTGATTTTGCTGTGTTGTTCTCTTAAAATAATGAATCTCGCAGCCATCATCTTTTTGTGGTGCTTTTGGATTTTGAACATTAGTGTTACCAGATATATCTTCAAATATGATAATGTAAGGCTCTGTAACTTCTTTTAATTCTTTTAATTTATTTATAAACTCATCAATTTGTTCAGCTGCTTCTAGATTTTCTTTTCTCCTCCGATCTTGATCTTGTTCTAATCCAGTAACACTACGATCAATGATTCCTTCTATTGTTGTTACCTCTAAAATTATAATGAAAAAACTTAGTGATAATAGCTAATAAAATTATTCTTGATATTATTGTAATATTTTCTACTTACCTCCTTTTTGAGATTGTGAAGGTATTTCAAATTCCAAATGTGGTATAGAGACACTAGTGTAATCAGATTTTACAACTTGTCTATTAATATCTGATTTCGATTTCACATTTAATATTATTTTGACTCCTTTCTCTTCAATTTTTCCTGCATTTTGTATCTCATTATTTTGATATCCACAATGCCCACATTCAAATGACATTATCACAACATCCTTGTAAAAAGGAATTTTTGTAAGAAATATTCTTGTTTCTCCCTATAAACCAGCATACATTAGATAAAGTAAAAATGTAAAATTTAGTATTGTTATAAGTTTATATTCTTCAAAACTAATACTAACATTTTTTCCACAATTTACACATAAACTTTCGATGACAGTAGCTTCTGGTTCAGGATCATCAGCATTTAATTCTCGAAAAATTGGTTGTGATTTCCTTGTATCGGTATCTTTATCTTCAGCCATTTCGAAGCTTTGAGGTTATGCCACTGAAAAGAAATCCTTTGTTGATATTACGTAAACAAATACTAATTTCGCATTTTACGTTTAAATTAAGAATACAAATGAAAATTTTAAATTCCATCTATAACATTTAACAATTCCATATACATCTTTTATACGTACAGGAAACGTCTGTAAGCAGAAATGTCAGTAGGGTTAGCACGTTTGTAGTAGATAACTAACGTTGAATATGCATCAGCTGAGTGAACACAAAAACTATATATATACATATTGAGATAAGGTAGATAGTGAGGTGGGTAAATTTATAGTACATTTACTTTTTGCTTTGAGCTCACAAGAGTAAAAAAAATTTGATAAACATATGTGTATATACGACATCGTCCTTCATATAACTTATGTTAAAGGTTTATTTAATAAAATAAAATAAAAATTATTGTTTAGATGACAAATGCTTTATTTTGTATACATATATTGAATAATCTCTTTCGATGATTAAGACACTATCGAGCTCACTTATTTACAATACATACATATTTCTTTTTCTTCACTCCACTTCTATAAATTAGTGAAAAAATAATGCTGCTTTGGCCATGATTAAAAAATCGATACGATTATCTACTGTATAATACTTTTGTTACTATCATTCCTACTAACTTTAACATGTTTATTTTTAATCAATTATACTTACTTAGTAAGTATTAAATTTGCCAGTTATGTTAAAAAAATGTACAAGTTATTTACCAATTAAGGTCATTGGTTTACTTGAATAAGGCGATTTTGATAATAAAGGATTTTATACGCATACAATATAAACTAACAGTGCCAGTGTCAAAATCTTTGCATTGGTGTATTTCAATGGAATGTATTGCATAATGACGTATCAATGAAAAATGCCCTTTCTTTAAAATAAGTTCCTTGGAATGTAATTGGGAATTAATTTGAAAATAAGACCGTTTTCTACAATATGCCTGAAGGTATTATTTTGATTGTGAGCTTTGCATGACAAAGATATAACAATGCTATTTAAAAAATTGACTGGGATGATAAAATTTGATGATACACGCATAGTATTTAATATATAATTAGTAAAGACATATCTTATTTATATTCGTTATTAACTAGGAATAAATACGTCATCTGACGATCTGTACACGCAATCATACAAAATTAAATCTAAGGACGGAAAAAATAAAACGCTAATTGGCAATAACTTTTCTACTTCGCGCAAAGTTAAGTTGTTAATAGTTGGGTATTCAAGTGAAATACATCACTGTTCGATTAAAGTTATTATATCCACATAATATACTAACGAAAGAAATAAATGTTTAAAGTACAGTTGCTTTGTAGACATTAACCTTTTCGCTGCGGGGAAAATTCAGCATAAATCGACCTCTTAAAAAATGCAAAATTTATACATAAAATCACTGAATATCTCAGGTAGAGTACCCGACCTGACGGCTGGTCGATATATCGACCACTCCCGCAGCTAAAAGGTTAAAGGTAGCCTGTAGTCATTATTAGAGTAATATGCAGTTTTCGAAAAATTAATTGCGAAGTTAATTAATGCAGATAAATTTCTATTTATCATCGTACATTACACTTCATAGTTTATAAAAAGAAATAATTTTTGACTACAGGCCCTTTTCACAAAATAGAATCGATTAATATTATTCACGCCTAATCGATAATTTTGTAATTTTATAGAAGTATACGTAGCATGAAAATAATAGTTTCAATGCAAATAATGGTACGTTAGTTCGATAAAAATATTAACGAATGAAATAAATTCATTATTAGACAGAATTAACGCATTCGGTCTTTTTGAAAGGCCAGTCAATCGATTTATTTGTATCGTGGACTGTCTGGCGGCGTGGGCTGCGGATTGTTCTTGCTCTTTGGTCCGGTTTTGAACGACATTTTTTTTGCCGGCCTTGGCGATATCCCATGAAGAGCAGTACTGTCAGTAGTGTCGCTGCTGAACCACACGCGACTACCATCAGAAACTGCAAACAGGCAAGTGCACAAAACTGCAGGTTAACGAGGTTCATACAGCTTACACATAGTACGATAGCAGTACCTTGGCATAATTCTCTTGCGCACGCACACGAAGATTAACCAAACGACACGTGTGTGAAAAGCTTCTAAAGCTATGACTAGTTTCTAGGATATACGTAGAATGGAAGTATTACCTCTCAACAGATTTTGTAAGACTGCCAAAAGAAAAGAGTTAATTGAGAGTTAAAGAACAAAGACCGACGCCGTATTTATGATATCAATGAGAGAAGATGTTAGTTTATAGATGCTTGATTCAGAAATGAAGAAAACAAGGTACTTGAACGATTGAAATAAAGTTATATTACTCGTGGAAAATTTTTATCAATGAACTGTTAGGATGACGTGCGACGAAATGAGTGTGCAAGGCCTATGTTGAGAATGTCTTACCTCTATTTGCGCGATTGTCATTGCTAGCTGTGGAAGTATTTCGAAGACCTGGCCGACCTTGGTGTGAATCTATCAGAGCAGCTGCAAGATTTGACGATGCCGCCGATTGCACACTCGTCGTTGAACCTAGCACAATTGATATCGTTATAACCGATATAATTTTTCAAATAGAAAATCTATGTAAATATACCTGATACTGAAGAAGCCCCACTAAATGGACTAGGCGGTTGAACAGGAGAGTAGACGTTCGCAGCAAACTCTTCAAAAGTCGTTGCTTCTTTGTGATTTCTCATTATTGTATCTATGGATCTTGCTCTCTCCTCGTAACTAAATAACAAATAGTGTTATTGAGAAAACACGTTGAAGTCAAAATTACTAAAATTGTATAGTTATACATACTAGTGCTGGTACAAAGTCAACGTAGATCTCTTTGCTCTGCTGGCAGCAAGCGCGGTAGTTCTGACCAAACCGGGCAAAACCGCATCTTCTACGATACACTCATCGAATAAAAGTCCAAAGAATGGTATTTCTGATTTTCTCGATACTTGCACTCTGTAGAGCTTGTTCGGCAAAGGATAAATCACTATTAAAACGTCACAAAACTCAGTAGGAATAATGTCTCTACGATAATCGCGCCAGTGTTCCGACCAAACGATGTGTATTTCGTCGTTGCCGAGATGCCTCGTCTATAAAATAAGGTATTAAATTTAAATTCAACATTTTAATTATAACAGACCCAAGTTTAAATTTATGCAAATATAGTTTACCTTTTGTAATAAGCTCTCAGGACTATCCGAAGGCATTCTAGTAGCAACGTGAAATATAACTTCAGCAAACGACGTAGCAAAGTACGGAGTAGTCACACCAGACGCTTTTCCTGGCACCAGACCTCCCATAAAACCCGTATGAGACTCTAATTCAACCTCCCACGCAAGTTTCGCAATGAAATTTTCATATTCCTTGCTGGCAGTAACGTTACTGAGTATCGAGTTTTTGTCCTCTTGGCCTTGTCCTACGTAGATTACAGCCATTTTGTGAGTTTCCCTAGACCTCTGACTATCGAGATTCCTCAGCTCTCTCAATAATTTCTCATTTTTAGAGAGCAGATGCAGCTTGCGGCGTTGCTCCCAGCCCGATAAACCAAGATGCGAGAAGAGGAGGCGGCAGTGGTGAAAGGGTGCTGGAGGTGGACGACACGTAGGTGGCATAATCGGCGCAGCACACATACTTACGTGTTGACTCCAGCCGTTTACGTGTTCACGCTCGGCATTGCGTTGATTTAAGATTGCTGCGATTGTTTCGCTTTCAAAGTGTTGGCCTTGGGGAGGACCTGCAGGAGAATTGAGAGCTACCTCCGGATTTGTCAGAACCTCAGGACTTGTATGACCGATGTATTGAAGAAGCTATTGGTAAATAAATTATATTATTCTTAAATAAAATAGTAAATGATACAAATTTAAGTGTATTAATTGACTTTTACATCATCTAAATTGTCGATGTCACTTGCTCCATTTTCGAAAGTAGGTAAAATATCTGGATCATGATGTCTCATGGTATGTCTAGGAGGACAACTTTGTAAAGGCATCACGCTGCATAAATCGTCTTTTACAGCTTTTATGGCATAGTCTGTTCACAGGATGTAATTATTGAAATTATTATATATAGCATAATATTATCTTTGAGTATACGAAATTTAAATCACCTGGTTTGGCTTGAGAAAGTTCTACTTCTCCATTGGATGGTTGATTGTATAAAATAGAACTATCCCAAGATGCTTTACCAGCCAAATCTCTCAAAAGTACTCGCACCATAGACGGTGCCGTCGTCAAACCTGCAGTGACACCGCCTCCTGGAGCATCCAAAGTATCCAATTCTATCAAGGACATAATAATGGAATTTGATAACATCAGCAGTTGGATATTGGGTGCATGGAACATCGCCGAGGATAATTCGTCACTTTCAATACCAGGTACGTCATCTAACTCAACCACAAGTGAAGAAAGACGAGCAGCACCGATACCCATCGGGAAGTGCCCCAAATGATTCACCAGATGCATCATTACCTAAAATATAAAGATTTTAACTTGCATTGATTAATACTTGATAATTTAGTTTCGTAAGCATCCTCTCACATATAAGCTTATATGTATAAAAAGGCCTTATGCCCTTATAAATAAAAATAAATAAATTAATGAATAAAATGATCTACACGAAGAATTTAACAGCAAATACAATTTCGTTACATAATTACCATTTTTGCAGCTAATTGTACAGATTGTATGTTTCCCCTCCAAAGTGATTTCGAAGAAGATTCGTCAAATAAATTATCCAAAGCAATGCTTGGGTCAAAATCTTCCTTTTCAGGTTGAACTTTCGATAATTCTTGAGAATCTTTGTTATTTTTATTTTGTACAATATTATCTAAGACCTTTAAATTGAATATAACAGTTAATTTTGATATTTCCAACAAAGTGTAAAAACTATTTCTTTGTAAAACTTACTGAAAAAAGTGTCAAAAGAAGTGGTTTTCCTTGGAATACTCGTAATAACATACTTGGACCAAGATGCATGGCCCATTCTCCCAAACAGAAAAGCATGGAAATTGTCAAGGCGCTTTTTCTCTCCCGTATCATACTTCGCTCGAGCGTTTCGGATAAACTCTAAATTTTAAATAGCTGTTTTATAATGGGCATTGATATGGGTTAATGACTCATTCATTATAAGAAAATTTTATAACCTGAATAATTTTTGCTGGTACGTTAGGATACTGTTCAAGAAGGACATCTGCTTTATCACACAGTAAAAGAAGGCAATCGCAAGCTACTTGTGCCACTGTCGCATGATTTGTCTAAAATATTTATTTGGAATCAGATATTTATAAATAGATAAATTGTAATTAATTAAAAGCATTTTGAAAAAAGCTTATAAAGTATGTCAAAAAATTAATAATTATGTAGAACATAATGGCATTAGTCTACATTAGCGCATGTTAATTGTCCAACAATAAGGGATGCTAAGCTGCAAACATCTTCAGCGATACACGTACATTTGTTGACGAACATACGCTGCGTCACATGTAGGAATATTTTCTTTGCGACGGCACTAGAAATGGACGCACGAAGCATGCAATATTTATACCTGATTTATTAGGAGAAAATGAAACTTGTCTCTGCGTCTCACAGCTTGCTGAGCCCTTTGTCTACTCGTGCCGATGGAACACTAATTTTACCGAATTCAAGCAATAACCAACACCATTAACTAAAGTGCACTATTAATTTATCATACAAACCCAAAACCAAAATATCTTGTGCTACTTGCAGAATTAGCATGTGCTTTCTTTAATAATATATTTAAATACTTAAGCAGTTTCGCAAACTTTCCTTAGCTCAGTCTCAACATATTCAATAATATACATTTTATTCAAATTCATGTTGAGATCAAACCAGAATTCCAAGCAACGATTATATTCTTACCTTTAACGACAAAAGAAGAACGTTAATCGCCTCTGGTATCGTTCTGTGCAAAGATTTGTAGCTCAACTCTTTATAAACAAACATTGCAATGCTAGAAAGTGCAATACATCTCGCTATTCCTGTTGGTTCACGCCGACAGCATCGCATTAGAATAGCTATGATATGATCCTGAAAATTTATCATAATAAAATATTCGATTCTATGTATTCAAATTGCATGATATAAAAACTCTCATTATTACTTTTGCATATGGACAAGTAGTCGTCACGATTTCTGCTTCGTTAGGTTGAAGAACCCTTGTATTGACATTAATAACTGGTAACGACAATAACGAACCAAGAATTGATACTGCTTCCATTCTTGGGGCCTGAAAATTGAAATATTTATTGAGAAATTCAACTTTGTTTTCCAAATTGTATTAAAAAAAAAACAAAAAAAAACACCACTAACCTCAATATCCTGACTGCTAAGAATCACGTTAGCAGCTTGAATATAATCAAGTATTAAGAGGCTAGAGCCAGGAAGATTGAGGCTGAAAAGTCTCGGTCCTGTATATTTTATAAGTGTATGAAGAATCTTTGTATCATTACTCGAGATACCGTGATGGACGGCCCGATAGAAAAGCGTAAGATGTTGTTTTGGTAAGTTAACGTCCTGTGGTTGTATTGTTAAAAGGCAAATGAGTCGATATGCTGCTAGTTTTCCCGTTTCATATTGTGGAGGTAGTTGAATCGCTTTGAAGCACCAGGGGGCGATTATCGTCAGAGGCGGAATCAGTTCTGGCGCCGGAGGAGTCACTTGATTATCCCCGGAAACACCTTGATTCTGTCGAATCTACATAAGCGAATAAATGTTATTATTCGCACATAAATGGTAAATATACAACGTTCGCTTTGTACGCAGTTTAAAATTTACCTTGATAAGCGTATGTGTAAGCTGCACAAGGTAATCCATGACCTGACCATGTAACGTGGGATCCTGGATGTTGTTGACGTCTCCAAGGGCTGAAAGCATTCTTCGCCATAGAACGACGGCGACGTCGGGCAGCCAACCCCTTACGCCGCCACCTGCCATCACGGACCTCTTCTCCGACGCGTCGCTCGTGTCTGCGAGAAAAATGTATTTTGAACACTAGCCAAACTGTCATGTCACATTTATCTATAATCGTTTGTTGCAACTTAAATAAGCAAAATAAAATGTATGATTATATTTTCTTTACTTTAAAAATAGGTAATTCGCACTTATAAACAGTTAATGCACAATGCAATGCAAAGCAATGTAGCATCAAACTTTTGTTAATTACAGAGAACATGTGATATTGAAATAAGAGTTATGAATAGTCGTAGTTAAATTAAATTAAGTCGACAAAATGATGAACCTTTTACTCGTCTCAAATTCAATTAAAATCGGAGGTAAATTAACTCCATGTCGACGTAACTAAACATTATTGTAAGCCTATTTTCCTATGATTTAATCGTGTAAGTTCGAAAATAATCATATAGAATAAAATAAATGTATAAAAACGTGCATCCAGCACTTTCCTTCAGAGACCTGTGTAACAGGTCTTTGAATACATACCGATGCTGTTACCGTCAATGTTCTCTATCTGTATGGGACTGTCCTTGTTGCTGTCTACGCCACTGCTAGGTGTCGGCGAGGGGCACCTCGGGGTCGGTGGTTCGCTCTCCGGGACGATAACGCTCTCCAAGGATTTGGCCCTGCGCCCGAGCGAACGCTTGCTGCTGCTGCGCATTGAGGATACCAGCCTCGCCATATCCTGCTCTATTGATAGGGGCAGCGCTGCACATACACACCGGGTAGAAAGGATCGGGAGGGCAGGTTAGGCGGACACGGGTTGAAACATCATGATTCTTTGTTAATTTTATGTGATTGAGGGAAATGTATCTACTAGACTGGAGGAGTTTTGTTTGCAAATAAAATGTCTATTTTGAGAAACAGCAAGAGATTTTCCAGTCTAGTATGAAAATGCTTATTAATAAACAATAAAAACACACAGAAAAATACACTTCTTGAAGAAACACTCGAAACTTAAGCGCTCTGTCTTGTTTTCTACGTTTCCACTTCGAGTTTATTGCAGGCACGCGGGTTTTGAGCTCAAGTAGTGATACAAACGCATTGGCATCGAAAAGCGCAGCTCACAACAGACATATGAGCAACTGAGTATTTTTAACCTACTGTCAGCGATAGAAGCAAAAAAAATTCAGGCCGGCTGTTATATTTATAAGTACGTTCATGTGTTATATGAATACGCCGCAACAGCCAAATGACAACATTAAAATGAAATTTGTTGAATCCACTGAATTACTCATGACTGTAACATAAGCACGATCATCCACGCAAAACAAAAACTTTATACTACTTAAATAGTTAATAACATAACACGAAAATTTTTCGTCATTCTTGCTTGGGTAGTGTATTAAAAGACTTACCGGGTATGCCACTATTTCCAGCTTGTGAGCGGTTCCTGTGAATTTTGGAGCGGATTTTGCCGTTGTAAATGGAGTTATCACTAGCACTTCTTGGCAAAGGTCGGGTTTTCCTCAGCTCTCGGAATGCATTATCTATAATCAGTATAGACGTTTATTAGTATTTTTGTGTTTTCTTATCTAATCAAAATTTCGCAACATATTGATATTCGTTTAAAGTATAATGAATATGTTTTTTGATTAATAGTTTCTTATTAATATAAAGATTTTTGATCTTTTTATTTTTGATATACTGAAGATTAAAACGCTCATCAAGTAAAAGGAAGTTATTATATTGAAAATAAAAGTCGTTCAAGTCCAAAACCCACGTTTATTGATCGAACAGACGATACGTTTGCGACATCGAATAATGATTGCAAAATTCAAAGTAGGACTTACCGGTAACTTCTTTTGATGATTGAGTTGCTTCGTGATCAACGCTTCCTCTTCTTTGAAGTTGTACGCTACCGGTTGACGCGGCACGACTTCCGACTCCTCTTCGCTTTTTCGACTTTTGCTCACTGAGTCTGTCTAAAGGCAGATCATTCAGATCCAGGTTATAAACATGCCTGGCAAGAACTCGCGTCAGTGTATCCAGAGTTTTCTAAAGTGAATAATAATATTTAATATTGCCTAGAATTTATACATTTTAAGATTTTTTTAAAATAAATGTTTGAGAAAATTATGAATACAAATTTATAAAAAATCAATACTTGATTAAATTAGTTTTGAATTTACGAGTTCAATGAACTACGATTGATTCATAAACTTAATGAATGACGATGCACTTACAGCCCATTCTCGAATGAGTTCTTCCCAGTGCGTAAGTGACGTCAAGACTTGAAGAAATTGATCCCATAATTGCGTTGATATAACTACATTTAGATTAGCTTTTATCCAAGTAACAATGAGAGTTTGAAAAATGGCAGGTGCTAGCTTGCCACCAATACTATCTTGGTGTTTACGACGCGAGTTTCTTTCGCTTAATACCAAAGATGTTATTTGTAATAATACCCTAGAAATTATCATTTTGTTTACTACTTATTATCTGAATATCTTTATGCGAGATTCTGATTAAAAATATTCACCTTAGTAGTTGTTCCCAAGTGGCAGGCTCGAGCCTTGAGTGCATGACAACATAGCGATAAACATTGAGAACTCTTTTACAACTATCGGTTTGCTCTTCGAGCAGAGTAGCCGAGGCAGTGCCTCCAGCACATTCTAAGAAAAATACATTTGAGGCTTGAGTTATAAATACTTGCAGGACGTTTTGCAGTCCTGCCCTAACGAAGAGATTTTCTCTGTGTATCGCCCCCAAATAAGAATCGTTTCTGAGGCGCGACAATCTCAAACTGTCTTGCGGACTTCTGTCCGCTTCGACATCCCTTCTCTGATTCTCCTCGTAATCCTTGTCCTTGTGTCCATCTAACGGTTCCAGCATAAATGGTGGAACCTCCTATACAAATTTTTATAAAGACGTGAATATTGTAATGTAGAGTAACAGCTCCAAAAGAAAATGCAAACTTACATTCATTTGTATCCAATCTTTATAAGCACCAATTGCTTTTCGTATCGCTCCAGCGTGCGTAAAGTCCAATAAAAAAGCTTGCCTATACATTTCATGAATAAAATTAACGTTATCGCGACTACCATACAGTACCTCACGAACTAGCGTCATAGCCGTGAGAGTACTGTCTTCTTGATTTATATTATCTTGCGTGGTATTTTGATCCATTGATATTAAACTAGTATCTTGAGGTGTTTGCGACATTGAAACGCGTCGTAGTTCCTCAGTATTTTCTTCGCTTGGTGTTATACTGGAATAACAAATATTTACTTAAATGATGCAATCAATAATTAAGCAAGTCTTGGATGTTCCGAACAAACTTTACCTTTGGGTGAGATGTGAAAAAGCTCCATCTCTCTTGGGTACATGCGTAAACGTGGCGATCCATTTGACGAGTGCTACTTTACAGAGTACATAATTGCTTTGGCTTTGATTAGTTGGTTTTCGCATCGACGATAACTCCAGATTAGGTTTATACAAAGAAAAGTTTTCATTGAATTCAGGACAAATATATTTTAAGTATGTAGCTTTAAATCGATCTAGTAGAAACTGAAATGCTCTGTATTGACGAGAAGGTTTATCTCGCCATTCTATTTTCACCACCTGTCAAAGTAATACATACATTTATCAATTGTAATAAAAAATTGAGATTAGAAAATGATTTTTCAAATCAACAATCCATACCTGCGTCACTATGAATTCCAATAACGCCTCTAGAAACTTAACGGGCTCACTGTCCAGTGGCTTTTCGCCGCTCTGAGGCGGTAGAATGGGACCATTGTCAACCTGGCTGATGGGTCCCTGCGTGACACCACCATCGTGAAAGACGCATTGGTTTAGTTGCGTATCATAAAATTCTTTTTTTTCTTTATCGTCGCAGCTCGCCAACTTAGTATGCCTGGACTTGCCATCGACTTTCCTCTCAGACTTGTAAGGAGAAGGTTGCCTTGGAGGAAAGCCCGGTACAAGGCAAGCAAACATTTGATGTATGTGCTCAGGGGCATTGTCTCCGAGTGCTTGATACCATAAAATAAAATACCTAAAGAGAAAAAAGACATTTTTTAGAATATTTAATTCTCTCTTAAATGGGATCTTGTGACTTTGTAGGTTCACCTTATAGCTTGTCTGCGAAGTTTCCAACTGTTTCCAGGGTGCAAAAGTTTATGAATTATCCTTGCTAAACTGTGGCACTGCCATCTTCTATTCAGCAATTCAGGAAGAAGTGTCAAGACTTTTTCCAGAAGCTGTAGAACCTGCTCCAATTCTTCTCTATGTGCTTTGTGAACTGTTTGAAAAATGAAAATTTAGTATGTCCCAAAAGAACAAATCATTGGTATATACCGTTAGCTTGATAAATTTTAATTACTGGATACTTAAAGAAAGCTATATAAGCATACTTTAGTACTTACCAAGGTGAAACGACAGTTCTGTCAGCAGTGCAAGGTGCAGAGAAAGATGCAGAGAAAATACATATTAGTCAATTAATAGAAAAAAGTTATTAATAAATTTGACCCATGAAGCCATAAATCGGTAACTTCAACCTCAACTGAAGGAATGAAAATGTAAATTTAAAATGCTTTTCAATGGATATGTGCAAATTAAAATGTGAAATTGTTAACGTTAGTTAATGTTATTTTTTTTTTTTTAGATGAGATCAATATTTGTTTTAGTGTGAAGTCATTCATGGTTTATGTTTATTTAAAGTACTTTGGTTTCTTACCTCTCTGACGTAAATTTGTTTCTGCAGATACGAAACAATCGTACAAAATGAAGTAGACATGACTGAAATTTGCTTCGAAGAAACCTTTGGCTTCATCAGTATCAACATTATCTGGAATTGGTAAAAAGCAAGATTTTCAATAAGATGGGAGATATTTGGGAAGGCAGAGAAGTAATTTAATTTTTGTAATTTAATTAGATAAGTCAATCGAGCCAGATTCTGTCTGAACTGTTTTTGTTACAGAACCAGATAATTTAGTAATCTACCGCAGGCAAAGAGTCTAAAATAAATTCTAGTGAAGTAGATAAAAAAGGCCATGTGTACAATATAAGTATCAATAATGGTTTACAGCCAATTATCTGTCATTATGATTGTCTGGTTGGATATCCAGCTAAATTTTACAATCAAAATGTAGACAATTAGAAGCCAGTACTTTTTATCAATTAATTTGAAAAATAAATTTCAAAGCAGTGCAAATAAGCTGTATAGATGGAAAAAAGAAACATCGATCCGAATGACATATTAAAAACATAACCAGTCGCCGAATGCAGCATCGATGAGAAGTTCTCAATAATGACAGGTGTCACCAAAAACTGACACTATCTTGCTAAGAGCTTGGCAAAGTACATTTATAAACATTGCATTTGCAGCTCTCCACAGGATCTCTCTTCTATCTGGCGAAATAACGCGTATCTAAGTATATATTAGGTGTGAAAGCCACACGCACGCAACAATGCAGCGACGAGGAAGAGCTATATGCAGCGCGACGGGAGTTTCTCACAGATGCTGTCGCGCGATTATTACGTAGGTGTGCATAGCGGCTTTCTCTGTCTCTTTCTATCCCGTGTCCTACATCCTAAGGCCGCGTCTCGCTCTCGGTTCCAGGAACTCAATTCTAAGCGAATCCTGCGTGCAAGTTTTTGCACAACCGTATCCTATGAAAATAGCGACTCACCGAGTACGATCTTGAGGTGCTTGAACCTGGTGGCGCTGTCCTTCTTGACGTCCTGGATCTTGAGCGTCGACTTTTTCACGTCTACGTGCAGTTTCTTGCTGAACATTGTCGTCGGGACAGGAAGCGAAGGAGGAGTCGGGGTCGGGGTATGCCGTCTTCGTGAGCAGCCGGCAGCCGGCCAGCTCCGCGCTCCTGCAGATGATACTCTCGCGTGATCCTCTGCTTCTGTTGCCCGCGTAGACGAGCTCTAATACCCGACGACGATGAGATGCTGCTGCTGGTGGCGCGCGGCACACTGTCGTCGTTCCTCATGGATATACGAGCTGTCTGTCGTGTGCTGGACTCGGTCGCGCAGACGGAGACCTGCTGCTGCCACTCCGTGAACTCGGAGAATGAATAATCCTCTGACGTTTACCTTATTCCAGTTCCGCGACGCGCATAATATAAGAGCTGTGTACAGAGATACTTAGTACCTGTCCGCGAACACGAATGGAGTCAGCGCTCTGGCGCTCGCTCGCTCGCTCTCTGTGTACACTTATTACCTCTACTCCGCAGACACACACACACACACATAGACAAGCGTGAGGAGAGGGAGAGCTGCGATTCGCGCGAGTGTGCTGTGCTCCGTGCCTGCCAGGAGGAGCTGCACCAACACATTTACTTTTGCGATTGCAAACCGCGGTGCCGCGCGCGCAAGATCATAACGTGTGTATAGTGTTATGTACGTATACCTACATACACATACGTGGCGGCCATCTTGGCTCTTCGTGGCTCTGTCTCGCTCTGACTAGTGGCTGGCACGTGGCTGTTGTTTCGTTCGCGCTCGGCTCTTTTTTGGTCTTCCTTTGTGTGCCTGTATAACTTACGAGTTTTTGAGCGCGCCGAGCGCTATGGCTACATTGTAAGTATGTATGCGTGTGCATTTGTAGCTTTTTTCAAAAAAGTTTTTAAGTTCTTGGCGAGTACAGTTCCTGGATACTTCTTGCTACTTGTTGATTTTGTTGGTCAAGTCTCGACCATATTTGAATGTTGTTCTTGCGATCTCAGTTTTGCAAAACAGTGCACTGGCGGGTTAAAAGGAACGCGCATCAAAGAAGACTTACGATTCTTTTATGCCGTTAAATCGTTTATGATAGGATAGAAAAATTAATAATGAGGGTAAAGGAGCTTTCTGTATTGTCGTTGTAGAATTTATCAGAGCTCGAATAACCGTCGTAAAGTTGAATAAGTAGAGTCTATTTGAATTATTGAATTATAATTGCCAGTTCAAAAAACAAGTATTAGCAACCATACGATTCGAAAAGTCACTAAATTTTTATGAAACTGATAAGAGTGCCATCTCACGGCTGAACGTAGAACCACGAAGTCCGGATCACACATCGTGACATGGTTCGCGGGAAATTGAAATACAACTAAGAGCTAAGTAAGTTTATAACATAGCTATAAAGAATTGTATGGGAAAAAATGTCATCGAATTAATTTATGTGCAATGAAAGATGGATAAAAGTGATAAGCCCGAAAACGTATGCATCAATTTAGAATTTTCAAGGTCTCAAAGTCTCAGCAAGCAAGAAAAAATAAAAGAGTTTTGGAAATTTTTGGATAGTCGAAATGTGTTGAAACCATTCAAAGAGCAACCAGGTACAGATGCAAAATAGGCAACAACTATATCATATTTACTCGGTGGAATAAGCAGTTATAAAGCACATTTCCAAACAGTAGTTTTATTAAAAAATATCAAAGTGTAGTAAATTATATGCATGTGATGGATAGGTTAAATAACCTCGCGTTTTCCAGTCGTTCAAGAGGAAAAATCTTTCGAGACAAACGATAGATGTAACTCTCCTTCACCTCCTGGTAATAATAACGCATCGAGTTCGAAAGTAATTTCGACCAAACCCAAACAAAATATGAAAATAAGCAAAGTGCGGCAGAAGAACCGTAACGATGATCTATGCAAATTGGAAAAGTATTTCAGGTAATCTTTCGTATATAATCGTTGTCTTCGTGCGAGCAATTTTTTCATAAATTGCATTATGATACATTCAGGGAAGATTTGAGATACGCAGATACCGTAGAAGTCAGCTACGACGAGCTCAACGCTGAAATTGAAGAGTATCAAAAACAACTACTTAGATGCAATTGCAGAACCAAAAACTGCGACTGTAAAAAGAAATAGTTCATATTATAAACGTACTTATGAACTTTGCTGTTTTCAAACGCGCATCAATTTTTAATAATTTTTTCTAAATCGAAGTTCCTTTTCTATACCCGTTTATCTTTGATGATGATGAATTTTTATTTGCATCTTTCCAACAACGACGACTGCAATTTATCCAATAAATCTTCTAACTTTGAAATTCGATAAAGAAGCTTAGTTTTACTGATTTTCTTATATCTAGACGAAGAAAAATGTGCTTAGCCTCATTTCAACCCCCAAGATGTGATTAGTGGAATTCAACTAAAACACACACTGTAAGGACAATAACAATAAATCACGGAACGCTCGAACCGCCGAGAGATCGTGAGCAACTCTGAAGCATATAAAAGAGAGTGTCTCATTGAAATATAGTGAAAAGACGAGAAAGCGTGCGTTATATGTGATGCGGATAATAATAGTACTGATTGCTCGTTTGGGTTCAAGAATAGCCGGGTATACGCGCGCACGCGCGTGGCTAATGGGCCGCACCGTTCGACCTGCGGCCCCGTACGCTTCAACGGTTTATATATAGGTATTCTCCGCCAGTTTTGTCCTGTCGATCAAGCGCGGGCTGCGCTTTTCCCATGAATTTTCGATCCTCCTTTTTATTATCCCTCCGTGTTTACTTCTTCCGAATCGTTTATGTAAAATTATCTTTACGATTCTTCTTCTTCTTCTTATTCTTCATCATTTGAAGCTATGTTACTGTAGTAAATGTTTTCCACGAGCAGAAAAGGGGAGCGAGGTCGTGATCGGTACGGCGAGACGGGTTTACGCGATTTTCCAACGCACTCGCGATACTTAGACTTAGCGCAGAAACTGGTTGTCCGCTGGTATCGTGTTTCCTCTTCAAAACGTATATATATATATATATATTATAATAATGCAAGGTGCAACTCGCCGCTCGGACCACCGCGAAGAGAGACGAAACAGCTCCGCGCACGACATCTGCTCTCTCTCTCTCGCTCTCTCGATTTTCTCGATCGGCCTCCTTTTTTTCGCTCTATCGATTTCATTGTTCTCTCCTCTGCTGCTTTTTTTCTTTCGTCGTGTGTGCGTGTATGCGACGGTATAGAGCAAATTTCGGGTTTCGTGTTTCCTGCGTTCACGCTGCACATATCGCTCTATCGCGATCGCGTCGTGTATACATATATATATGCGTATCCTCGATAGGAGTTTCGTTGTATTATATGTATAGCAGTGGTTTCGATCGAAAAGAGGCGTATGTTTTCCGTTGGGATACGTTATTTTTATTGGTAAATACGCTACAGTAAATATAGCGCTCTCTTCGCCCGTTTTCTGTTATTGTAAATATCGGACAGAGGTTTTCGTTCGATATAGACAACACAAGTGCGCGCGTGTGTGAGCACACTATATGCACTGGGCGGTATATAAGAACGTCCTTCATTCATCCGTCGACGCGTGGTGTATATATCTTGAGTTGCATATACTACAACGGGCCATTTATCTTTGAAAGCCGGACATCGGACGCTGTTTCCGGTTCTCGCACACACACATGCATATATATATATATATATATGCTATACCGGATGCATCGACCGCACCCGAGAGCTTTTTTTTCCGCGGTGCGATTTTCTGCGCGTATATAAGTATATATATATATACAGCCTATAAGAGGCGAAGTGACCAAAAGAATAGAACGGTCCCTCGGCTGCTCGCGCGCATAATCACTTCCAGCTGACTAGTCCCGCGGGTCCTCGCGAGCTTGTCCGATGTATGCATTATATATTAGGTGTAACCCGAGCATTGCTTCATCGACACTGCGGACTCCCGAAAGTTCTGAAAAAATAAATAAACGCGAAACTCGCGCAACCGGAGACATCTCGACCTCCCGTACGCTCGAAAAAAGCTCGAAGAGTTTTTAAAAGTCCAAAAAATATACAAGTGCTAAATAGATACATATTGCCGTATACAACATCATCTATTCGTACAGGACTGAAGACGATAAAATATATAATGAAATTAAGAGAGCTAGTATATATATATATATAGATATAATATAACAAAATCAGAAGAAGCGAAGGGAGGGAGCATAATGCAGCGATATATACAGGAACAATGGAGGCGGGATGCTCATTTGTCTGCGGGCATTGTTGCTCGTCCAGCCGGAAACTCGATCGCTGTAGCTCTCTCTCTCTCTCTCTTTCTCTCTCCCTCTCTCACTCTCGTCTCGTCGTAGATTTCTCTCGCCCCTCGCGCGCACGCGTTCGTCATAATTAAAATGCAGGTCCGCCTCCCGCACGCGCGCTTGTATTATATGTATATTATCCTTTCAATTACATCGATTGCGCGCATTACAACGGCGCATTTCGATGCGTACATATACTATACTTTATATGAAAACAGCGACGAAAAATGGAGGGGGGGGGGGGGAGAAAAAATATTAACTCGCGTTTTTTTTCCGTCTTGGTCCGAGGTGCGCGTACGTCGGGTTCGATCGGTGCAGCGTGTACCAGCTATGTAGCGGTGGCTGTCCGGTCAGCCGTTAAGAAAGAAGCTCGAGCGATGTTGAAGATAAAAAGAGGAGCACGCGCGCGAACGTACCGAACTTTTCGGTGGAATACGAGGCGAAGAGGCCCGTTGTTGTATGTATGTATGTATGTATATATATACGAAGACGATGCGACGACGTCGGGGAAGGACGTCGCGACGAATTTGTTCGGCTGCCCAATGAGCCAGAAGCCGCCGCTGCTGCCTGCTGCTGCTGCTCTTTCTTTTTTTCCTTTCGTTCATATAGGTATTCCTTTTTTTATATATACTTACTTTTTTTACGAGATGCTCTTTTTCATTGTGCGCTGGTTTTGGCTCCTTTGTATACGGCTGGGAGTATAGGCTGCTGTTACCGATGATTTAACGGATATTACGGATTGTATATAAAATGAGTATATGATAAGTCAGTGATAGAAAAAGAAGAATGTGATTAATTATAGAAACACTGGTTAGTTTGTTAGACGAAGTAACAGGTTGACGGTAGATTTATAAAGTGCCTATATATGGTAACAAGACCGCCATCCACTTAATCTCTCCATAGAGGTCTCTATTTCTACTATTATAGCAATAGTTTGGCTAGCGACGCTAGGTGGCGCATTGGAACCTTCGCATTCCCCTCATCACATGTCTGCGCGCAAAATGTATATATGGAGAGGTACGCACCTGTGCCAAAATAACCATATTGGGTCTGCTACTGGTTCGGCCGCTCATGCTATAACTGCCTTTTGGAACGTTTTTGAAATTAATAGTTCATTTGCATCTGTTATTTGGAAAAATACTTTTTCTTTGATTTCTTACTGTTGAAACAAATGTCGATGAAATGTCACACACTGTAATTTTCATTTCACAACATGGCAATTCTTCTTCAATACCTGATGTAATACTTTATCCTTTGTCATTTATTGAGCAATCGAAGTATTAGCACTAACTATAACTTGTTAAAAAGTTTCAGTCATAACTTACATATATTTGAACACTTATATAATAAGCAAGTTCTAGTTAGGTTCCAAACAATTTCGTCCTGACGTGTGTCAAAAGACTTCACGCTTGGTTTGAAATTCTTGCGGAGCCAGTACAGACTCCTGCGCGTATACTCGGGTCTTACAAAGTCGATTCACTATAATTACAGAGGTTATTCTCAACTTAATTTTTCTATCAGCATGTATATTTACCTATACATGTAAAAAACAAAAGTTTTTTTTCTCAAAGACTGGAGAGACACATCGCCTGAGTACATACACGTATATATAATATACCGATGAGACACACGAGACGCCCGAGAACGAGCGCGACGCGCCGATTTGCTTCGTGAAGCGTGAAGGAAATCGGCGTTCCGTGCTGCCTCCGATCTCGCGGCTGTGTATGAAGAATGGGAATCGGCCATTTCCCTGCGGTCAGCGGCCAGCAGCTATATAAAAGTAATCCGAGACATCCACGAAAATCGTGTCTTTTCTATATAACACGATCTCTATATTTCTCTATATACTTCGTTTTATAAGTGTTTTTCGTAGGAGCTCGCGCGAGAGTATAAATATATTATATAGAAGCCGAGAGAGAAGGAGAAGAGGAGGAGGAGGAGGAAGGCGTGTAATTTGACGGGCGCGTAATGCGATGTTAATAGAATGGAATATTGGGCAGAACGAGTATGCGAGCCATAAATCTTGGCTAATTTGGCAGAGCCCATTCGCCACGCTACTCCCGGCGCGCACCTTCGTTCCTCTTTCTCTCTCTCTCTCTCTCTCCCTCCTTTATTATGTATTATATATATACCTTTTTCTTTCTCGCTCGCGGCGGCTGCTGCTGCTGCTGCTGCACTCAAAGTTGCTCGTAAAATCGAGTGCTGCGCGCGAAATGCTCTTTTCTATATTGCTTGCCGACCTGAGCGATAAAATGATAATTGATTTTCGATGCGAAGAGGGAAAAGAGACCGATGCTGCTCCTTCCGGTTAACTGACTTGAAGGAGAATTTCTATGTAATACGCACTTTTGCCAAACTGCTGTTTATGTGCATAGATGGTTACATGTAGATACTTTTTGTGCGCGCACGTATTATATATATATATATATATATATATATATATGAACGTTATATTATAAACGAGTTACTGCACTCTGCAGCATGTTTTATGCATTCACTTGATTGCTGCATTTATTAGAGGCTTTAGTAGTCTCTACTAGTCAGTTAAAAATTTTATGACGCTGCTCATTGCGGCGAGGTGTCCCGCTGATTTACATTATGTTATTCTTCAGTGCCTTTCAGACTTGTCTCTTTTCCAGCCGAGTGTTTTGTGCAGGGAAATTAATTAAACGTTCGGTAAATTATTAAACGAATGTGTGTATGTAATTACGCCAGATTTAAAGAATTATCACATGCGCAGATCCTTGTTAAACACCTACTTTGAAAATATCCTCCTCGTCCTGCAACAAACGCTTACTGACCCCTCCATTATATCCTCATAAGTAAGAATTAGGCCACGTCGCTGGAGAATCATCTCGCATAATTTTCCCATGTGAATTCAGCGATCGACGAGCGTCTCTATGATCAGGTATAAGGGTCGCGTTCTCGGACCGACATAGACTCCCAAAAACTTTCTACTTCCTTATCCATGTTTACAGCTCTTGCGCGTTTGAAATTAATTTTTGAAACGCATCGATGATGTAATGTAGTTTATCGCGATACACACTCGTAACGTATATATATATATATATATATATATATATATATATATATATATATATATATATATATAAGGTTCTTTAAAGCATGATTTTAATATATATATATATATATATAAGGTTCTTTAAAGCATGATTTCCAACATGTCCCTATATACGCTCACTTTTCTGACTAAATTGTATACCCATAAGAGACGGGTTCATTAATACAGGCGCTGCTCACAGTCTGGATCCCAACATTCGATCCAGAGCAGAGAGAGAGCCTGTGTATATATATATATGTATACTTTTTATTGGCGATTGATCGATCTAAACCGACGCTCGACAGATTCGCACGACGGCAGATGGCCTATAGGGATAAAAACCCGGCCTCTCGAGGTCGACTCTCGTTATTAATGAACCCATATACTATATAGTATATAATATACATATAAAGGTTACAGGTATATATAGACAAGGTGAGAACCGGCTGCATCCGCGCTTACGGATGAAAGCTTCCAAGGAAAGTATATACGCGCGTGTCTATATAACGTGCAGATAAAACGTCGGAGATATTTCTAGGAAGATTATTTCGTGCTCGTGGAAAAGATGAAAGCGTCGACGACGAGTTATTTTGATGAATCGGTGGCAGCTCGCTCAGTTTTACGCCTTGTACATTTCGAAATAATGGCTTTCCAATCACTATATATATATATAGTATAGTTGTTGCGCGAGCCTCCAAGAACCGACAACATTATTAGGCCTTCTTTAGATGTAGTGCCGCCTTGTGGAGATGTGACACAGAATTAAGAATATTTATTCCTCGTATCGAATGTATATTATCATTTTATATATACTAACGCTCTTTGATGTCGAAATCTCGATATGTATAGCGTCTTAATTAATAATCAAAAGAGATTATTCAGTATATATTATTCGAGCCAAGTAGTAATAATGATAACAATGCCTCTAAGTGTATATTCAGAAAAATGTTAAAAATTGATTACTATACTGTTTCTGGAACAACACAAAGTCTATTTTGGCGACAGAAGCGATATACCGCTATACATAATAATGCACGCCGAGCTTCAAGATTTGCATGAGGAAAATAAAATATCTTCGCTGTCCGTAAAACTTCGGATAGTCTTATAAGCGGTGAGACCCATGTCGGTCAGTACAAAACGTCTTTGCTTTATAGTGCCTATATATATATATATATATATATATATATATATATTACGCAACCGCACCTGCAAATTTAAATGAAATTCGGGGGAATGTAACAAAGTATATACACACAATATATTATGCTGTTGTAAATCAGGCGCATCGCCGACAAACAAACAAACAAACAAACTACTCATTATACAGTTGCGCAGCCGAACGGCATCACAATTATGCAGAGGCCAGCGGCCGGCACCAGCCAAAAAAAGCATAATAATAAAGCGCGAATATAGAGCCTACTCTGCGCAGTATAGCGCTTGGGTAATTAAGCAGAACGTCGCGCGCGCAATAAAGCCAGCAAGTTTGGCCAGCTGAGCGTTGCATATATATATATATATATATATATATATATATGTGAATGCAGCTGTGGACGTGCGAGGCAGCCAGACGGAACGAATTATTCTAATTCGCTGAGTATTCGGGACACCGTCTAGGAAGAGGCCATTAGCATTTCATACGTATTCCTGTATATACATGTATATATATTGACACCATATATAGCTTATACACTGCGGGATTCGAATAAACTCGATTTCCGTCAATAAACCAGCGGGAGGAGACAAAAGAGTCGCACACACGCGCATAGGAAGTAAGCAAAAGGGTTGCGCAGCCACATGTATATATAGTTATATGTATATGGACGATCCGCGCAAGTTAAAAGGCATTAAAGCGTCAACGGCTGCTCGTTCTTTAGCGCAGACAGTAGTTGCGCGTCCGCTGTCAGTCTCCGCTCTAATTAATCGTAATTGACGGCCGCCACCGCTGCAGCGCGCGAAGCCTCGCACATGCAGCAAGCAAGCGCGCCTCCGCGTAAAGTGCATCGTATATGCATAATATATATGTATATATATTTAAGGCGACGACCGGCGACGCAGTGTGTGTATAGAGTGTAGTTTATCGACGATTCGTGAAAGATATTTCCTTTGAAATTAGACGAAAGCCAATGCGCGTAATTCGCTTGTAGGCGCAGTATAGCTGATGTATGTACATATACGATACGCGTCATACAGTCGCTATACTCTCGAATTAATGACTCGCGCGCAAGAGATGATTAAGGAATTATGCGCGCGAAATATAAATTTATGAATATTGCGCAATTTAAAAACACAGCGTATTTCAATGAAGAAAACTGCATGTACTATATTGTACGCGAGACTGCGGCGCGCGGCTTACATAATCCGCCGGCGGCGCTGAGCTATTTAGATGAGTTGACTCCAATTCAGCCGCTTTACCGTGAGAATATCATCCCGGGCTCGTGGATTTCGTATTTTTTATTGTGCGCGGCGGCGATAGTACTATATACGCGTCACCGCGCGAGCGCGCGAACAATACAGCGATAATCCGACGCTATAACGGCATCGAGGAGCATAATACGGAAAATATAATCGGGTTGCGAATCGCGATTGTGACGTACAGGCGCGTATTATAATACGCAAAATATATACAATTTAATTAATTCGCGCGTGTCCCCGAATCCGCTCCTATATACACTCTCGCGCGGCACAATGATTTAGCGCCGATAAAAACGTCTTTATTATTTATTCAAATTCCCCGGGGAATTAATGGCGGCGATTAAAATTTACGTTTTCAGAATCACGTCTCCGATCAACGCACGCACACACGCACACACATAAGGGAGAGTAAACAACGGGCTCTGAGGAATCGCTCTCGTCAACTCAACGCCATTTAAAATAATAAAATGTAATTACCCGATAAATCAGCGCTGCAGCCGGCTCTACTATATATAAGCTTTTTTATGAATTATACTTTCCTCGATCTTCCGGGGATGCGTGAGAACGTTTTTCGAGACTGATGTATCTCGTGCGATTACATTTTAGATTATACGAGAATAGCATACTTGTATCGCGTGGCAAAAATTTGTCAAATCACTATGTATATGTATACATACGTTTATAAAAGCGAGATTTTATAAATTCCAAGGCATAATTTGCATACACACAGCTCATCCATATATAGCAATAATTGGAAATATATTCCTCCGCGAAAATAAGGCCGGTTCTCGAGATTGATGCTCTCTGATGTCTCTGGCTGTGGACGAAACGGATCCGGCGGTGGCGCGTAATGCGCGTAATGACATGGTTTTCGGTTTCTGTATTGAAACACGATTCTCACTGGGGTAGGTCGTAGACGCCATCGGAGCAGCTCTTCTCTGCAGTATATATAGATATGTGTGTGCGCGGGTTTATAGCCGACACGCGCTTAGGCGCCTGATATATACATATAAATACACTCACACACCTTGACCTCGAGTTGACTGGGCCGGGGTGCGTAGATGAGAATTTTCTATTATATATACGCACACTTGCTGTAATCGAACTTGTATACATATATACAATATACTGTTACTCGTATACAAGTCATCCCCCTCTCCTTCCGGTCATTTTCTTCCTCGTTCTCACTTTGGCTTCTTCAAGGTCCTCCCACGTATATGCCCCCCTTCGAGAAGTCGCGCGTCATCTTGGGTGTCACTCATTCATGGCTTCTGCGCGGAAACAATCCTCAATGAACTCCGCGCTCTCGCTCGTTTCTATATATATATATACATACATTGACACGCGGAAAGCTATTTTCCGAATTAAGACACCGCGGTGTCTCGACAAAAGAAAGAAAAAATGCTATCTTCCTCGAATCGCAATTTTCCAATCATTCACGCGCAGAGGTGATCGCGTACACTCGTAATCCGGCGTGTAATTTCGCGCGTCGGAAGTGAGGCTAATTTGCCCTAACGGAATTACGTCCGCGTCACCGCGACGCGCAGCCCCCGTCGAGGGAATCTTTCTCTGTAGCATCCCCCCATTGGCGCGACAACCCCTGCAGTACCGGAAACTCGTCGCCGACTCCCATTGGCGCTTCCGGAGCCAATCGCCGCTCGCGCGGCGCGGGGAGGGTTGGTCTTTTTTTTCCACTGTGCGACATATGTCGCGCGTGCCGCGCAACGGGGGAGAAAGAGACAAATAGATATATATATATATATATATATATATATATATATATATATATATATATATATATATATATATATACGTATGCGTGTGTGTATATATAATATCCGCGGCTGCTGCAGCATTGAAATTGAATTTCGGGGGACGTTGCGCACTTTATTTTTTTGATATGTATAACGACGTGTATATTACAAATGAGCTTTTATAAGCGAATTTCGGATAGGTATATACATATGTTGCGCACTTCGGTGAGTATGTGTGTGTGTGTGTATATATATATTGTATTTTCCTTAAATTCTGCCTGTCGCGACGACGAGCGGGAGCGGCGGTTAGGTGTTAAGTGCACTTTGGCGCATGAAGCGCGAGGGGGTGTATATATCCCCGCAGGACTCGACGACTTATATCTATCTATATATATATCGCACCTACCCCTGGGATATTATAATCGAGAAGCGTGTTTTCTGCGTATACTTATACTCGCCTTGTATTATATATACATAATACACGAGAATTGATCGGTGACGGGAAACTATATATATATATATATATATATATATATAATATATGGAGCAATATTCGATTGAAATAAACGTCATGTTCAGTAACGCTGACGCGATTATAATTACTGCGCGTGCGCGCGTATATATTACTTATGATAAAATCCATTCTTTTGTGTACATAACTCACGCGGGCCATAATACAGAGCGACGTATATCAGCCTCGAGAATAATATCGAGGGCAATATACATACGGGATTATATCGAGCGATGCGATCGACCGGTACTTACTTAGCGCCTTATTTCAATGCTCGCTCGATCGCTATCTAACTATCTATATATACCTATATAGAAACGCTCTCGTCCCTCGAGGAGGAAGGGGGAAGGGGGGGATGGATGGAAGGTTCTCCTTCTGCGCTCGTTATATACCCCCGTAAATTTATCGCGGCAGAGGGGCAGACATACGAGAGATAACGCATCAGCACACAATCCGTCCGACCTTCGCTCTCTCCGAAGAAGAGAAGAAGAGGAAGAAGAAGAAGAGGTGTATAGGTACGTGGGCGTTCGCCACGGCTTATTTTCGGATTGATCGAGCCCGGCTAGACGGGCATCAATATAATATATATTATAAAAAAAGGAAGTGGCTATATACCTCGGCGATGCCTATATATATATATGTACACATTAATAAGAACAATTTTTCAATGCCGAATTCGTACGCGGTATATATATATATATATATATATATATATATATATATATATATATATATAAAGTTATTCTTTGACGTTTTTTAGATTTTCCGACTTTCTCAGTAGTAAAAGACGAAGAGGGAAACGAGGCGGATACACAGGAAGGGGTGGCATCAGCGTGTAAGGTGACACCGTGCTATAGTCTCTCTCTCTCTCCGAGATAATCGTCTTCATATAATTCGCGAGTTCGCGGAACGACGCCGGAGAGAGAAAGAGCCCCACACACACACACACACACATACTCGCACGAGTTCCTGCAATCATGCGCGAAACGACGGAATGAATGAAGTTATTATTGTTGCAATAAACCGCAAAAGTACATAAAAGCTATGTGCTCTTCCGCAAAATCCAAAGGGAGCTATAGCGTATCTATATGTACGTATACAATATATATGCGGCTGTTATAATCTGGCGGATTATAGTAGTACACTATATACGTATGTCAACCATCAGCGGCTACTCTATATACTGTATGCGAGCATTGTCGTTATTCGTTCTCGGCGTTGTATATATATAATACGGTTATGATTTAGTCCGGGGAAGAGAGAGAGGGAGTGAGACGAATGCTGCAGAGGGAAAGAAAGAGAGACGTCGGTGTCGGGTTACCTGCAGGAGCCTCACCCCGCGACGTACTATGTACGTACCTATATATATATATATATATAGTGGCGCATGCATACAACTATATACTACCACCCGCCCTGCAGCTTTTTTCTCTCTACTCTTCCGTCCGTTGTGCGCTACTGCGCGCGTAAAGTCCCCACGTCTTCATTCTCCCTTTATACGAGTGCTTTTCCATTAAAAAGTTATCAAGCTATATAACGCACACGCGTACGATGTATATCGAGGGCATTTGTCTTTTTGATAGACTCGCGAGCGCTCGACTTGAGAAAAATCCGAAGAGCGATGTTTACGAATACCACTACGATGCCCGAGCTACGTAATCAGCTGAAATCGACACTTCCATATACAACATACTTTCCGATGGCGATAAGAGACTGCGCAGTTTGCAGGAGATAGTGCATACACTGCGACAGCATTGCCCGTGCACACCTCTTCGCAGAAAAGTACGTATAAGAATGAAATACAACGGAGAGAATAACCATAATCATCGCAGGCGTTAATTAAAGCAGTGCTGCCGTATATTTCGCTGCAGCTGATGATCCTTTCTCTCTTTCTCTCTCTCTCTCTTCGGAGCTCTTTCGTCGGAAGGGCATCGGAGTGATTTTCGAGCGAGGTATATTTATGGGCAGGCCGGTTGAAATTAATTTATGCAGCCGCATAGACTGCCACGTAATTTATTCGTGGCAAGCGCAATCAGTCAGTCTCCCTCTCGCGCACTTCTTCTTGGCCATCTATATGCTCTCTCGGTCTTTTGCGCGGCGTATTATACGGAAATCCTTTCGCGGCTACGATTACTCGTACATCGGCTCACGTGTTTGAGAATCGTTATAGATATTTTCACAGAGCCGGTAAAATCTCGCTTACGCTTATAATCCGGGAAACAATTTCAAATATTCGCGCGACGTTATATACGCAACTGAAAAGGAAGAAAGTCGCGTCAAAGCAGCGATCGAGTCCGCAGATACGTAGGCTGAACTAATAAGAGAAAAGGTAGTATAAAAAATCCTACTCTACTCGTATCTTTCTCTCGAGAAAGAAGAAAGTCTCTGCGCGTGCATATTACGAGAGGAAAGAGAGAGAGAGATCCGAGTGGCGAGATTGCGGCCAGCGAGGGGTGTAATGGACGGACTAATTTGTGAAATTTAAATTCCGTCCCCGAAGCGCACGCGCGGCGTCAGCTCTCTACCTCCCAAGAAAGCTTCGCGAGTTCCGCGGACTGCGTGTCTCCCTCTCTCGTGCATTTATTTTTCATCTCGTGTATATATGCGGCGACTATAAAAAAATTTGTCCCCTCGAGGAGCTCGCTCCGCTTCCTGGAAAAATCTGCGCTGGCGCGTGCCTCCTCGTACGTCTTATCTCTCGGCTCAAGAGAGAAAGACTAAACAATTTATACATGCATCGCGTGCGATTAAAATTAAAATTCAATTAACCCGCGCGCGGCTCGTTCCTTTATGCGAAAGCAGTGAGTTTGACGCGTATAATACGCGAGGTATAAGAGAGCATCGGCCTATTCGGATGAAAGAAAAGATAATGTATAAAGGGGGCAAGCCGCTGTCAAGATGCGCTTTATATACTAGTACTTGACTACCATACGCATTACCTCGTCCTTATTCCCGCCCTTCATCGCCTTCTACATTGTGCGAGTTGTATACGATTTCTTTTTTTCTCTCTCTCAACCTTTGTATATATATTCTCGCTTCCCGCTATAGTCCCTTTTTAAAAGGACCTCTTTTGTCGGCTATTTTACGGATACCGCTCTGAAATTTTCCAACTTTCTGTCTGTATATATATATTACACACATATTACCAACTCGTTCACAATAAACGAAGGAGAAAAAAGAGCGAGACGAGATCCCCCAGAAAAGCAGCCGAGCGGTCAGCATAATTTACGTATAGACAAAACAGACGAGTCGGAGCTTAACTTTACGATCCGATCTTCGCCTCGAAATCCCTGCAGGGCCTCTCTTTGCGCTCTTACACACGCGTGTATAGGGCCCGCGAATTATAACAGATCGATGAGCACGCGTCGACTGCTCTTATTCCGCCTGGCCGCTTCCTCCGAGAGAGAAAATAAATAGAAGCGAAAACCTCGGAGGGTCAGTCTCTCACGAGGACGGTATATTACGCGCTGTAAATTTTTCGACATTTTTAACGGTTCTCGCTTATTAGAAGTTTAACGATCATTCCAAGATGTTATATACAGACGCGCACACATACGCTGAAGCGTATAGTCGTCGGCTGTTACATTCTATATAGTCAGATCGCGCGATAGGGGCCAAACGAGAGCAAGCGCCGACGAGATTTGCCGATATACCGGCGCGCTGCAGTAGTAGTAGTAGTATCCGATGTGTATCTCATCTTTAGGTCGATCCACACACGCGTTCCTGATGGCTGTGATGATCGTGAACGGGGATCGAGAGGAGAGCTGCTAAAAAGCGCATCTGGCCCGCACGGTTGGCTCTTTTGTGCACCTTTCGTATGCGCCTCGCTGTGTCTGCGTGTGTATAAACCCTACACGGGCACACTTGGTGCGCGCGCGCGTGTGTGTAAGCGCCAGCGATGCGGGGGAGGATGGAAAAATGAGCGGGCCGCGTGTGTGTATATGTATATATACATATGTGTGTAGGACATTTGGTGCGCCGCAGCTGCACGAGCTTCTGCCCGTTTTTCTCGAATTATTGTATACTTGTAGGCAAAGACATGTATATACTTACGATCAGTTGTGTTATATCTCTATCTATGGGAGAGAAGAAGATGAGCTTGTTGAGTGCGGTGGAAGGATCGAAGGAATATGCAAGGTGTACAAAAATCTGAACGAGCGTTTATCTTTTTCTTATTCGGCGTTGCACGATATATAGATATACTTATATATGTACTCCTTTTATTAATTTAAATAACATCAACTTTATTCGATACAATCTTACATATCGTGACTTTTTAATCCTGCGCATTGTGCATCGTTTAATGTTGGGCATTTTTCTTACGTGTTAATAATACGCGACGCCGATCGTCTTCGCGTTGTAATATATCTATATTTATAACTCTATACTTATAGACATCGCCTCCCTCGCACTATTTACGCTTTCTCTATCTTTCTTTACACATCGAAATTATACTTTTACAACGGCCAGAAACGCGCTTCCTCTATATACCTATTACTCCTTCTCTCCTCACCTGTGTGCTCGCATATATATAGTAATATATACGACGTATATATATATATGTATATAATAATATCTATATTCACTTTATGTATATATATATATATATATATATGTATAATAATATATCGCATCCTATGTGTTTTTTCTTTACTCATCTCTAGATTATTATGTAAACGCGATTTGCGCGCAAGACTCGAGCGTGTCGCTTTTTGTGCAGAAGTCGTTTTGCTTTTGTGTGAGTGTGTTTTATTTTTCGCTGTTTTGCCTCATTATTCACTATTGTATAATCCTCGCGTGACACGCGATTCTTAAAAGTTTCACGGATACACGACAGCTCAAAATTTTTGCGTCTTTTCCTAAAAATCTCTCGCAACTGATCAATAATATATCGTATATATATAGTGGCACTGCTTGTACGTTATCGGCAGTCTTGCTCCTCTAAAAACGGATCTTCTTAAACTTTAGTTTGTATACATTCAAGTCTCCTGTTGCTGCAGCGCATTTACCATACGCTCTCGTACGACAATGCCTCGTGACTCGATGCTATATGTATATGTAAGTTATAAGTCGTTTGCTATAACACAAGAGAAATGGCCATACGTAGAGACCTAAGCAGGTCCCAATACGCAAACGACCGATTCGTCGGAATGTATAGTAACTGTGTGTTTCAGTGTGCAAAGTTGCTTGGATTGTACAAATCGCGTGGATGATTCGTTTCACTCGTCGATCCGACGCATGCATTGTGCGTGTGTGAGATGCTTGAAAACGCGCGGAAAGAACTCGTTGCAAAAACAACAGCAGCAGCAGCAGCAGCAGCAGCAACGAAAAACCGATTTCGGGTGCGATCGAGAATAGAAAAAGAATGAGCGAAGTATATATAATACGAGGATGCTACGTTGAAACCGGAGTCGCGCGTAAATCTGCGTATGTATACATGTGTGTGGTGTGTGTATATTGTTATACGGACACTCGCGACTACCGCATTTTTTTTCCCTTTCCCCCATCTCTACTCCTTCGATTGCCGAGTTCGCGAAGTATCGGTTGAAAAAAAAAAAAAATTTTCCCTACATATCGACATCGCTTCGTGAACAATACATATATAATCACACTACTATCACTCTAATATATATACGACTCTCTCTTTCTCGCGCGCGCGCTTAGAATACAAATTAAACGTCGCGGAGGCTTGGCTATTTATAGCCTTTCGTCCGCGCTCTTTTTACTCTCGCGCTTCAGCTACTCTCGTTCGCTATTGTATACTTTCGATTGCCTGGTTTTGAGAGATGATTTTCCATTTTCGACACCGCCTTGAAAATTTGTCGATTCGAGACTCGTGAAATCGCGAAAGAAAAAAATGTTTAGCTGTCCGATTCGGATCGGCTTTTCCCTCGTACAAGCGCGCAGCCAGCCCATTTCTGTACATATATTATATATACCCTGTATCATTCGGTGCGCGGAGATTGCTCGCATCGTTGCCGCGTTTCACACTGGCTTGACTATATCTTATAACGTACGGACGAACAAGTAGAGGAAGAAACGAGCGACGAGAGAAAGAGGGAGAGTTTCGTCTAGCGCTTCAGGCATTTTATATATATGTATATAATAACCCAGTTGGCCGGCCGTTACGACCAAAGGAACAGAACGACGATCGAGCTCTCGTCGACTTCGCTTCGTCGCCTCGTTACGCGCGCGCCTCCTCACACTCTCCAATGTGAAGTTTATTTTAGCTATTTGCTTCGATTATTTTACTTTTTCTTTTTTTCTTTCTTATCTCTTATACTCGCAACGAAAATCCATCCGAGGAATCACCGGCTAATTATTTTTTTCTTATGTGTGTGTATGTATAATAGATACTTTATATTATTAGGTTTCAATTGCCACTTAACTATGCGTATGCTTTATATTTACAACCAACTGTCTTTCCTATACTCTTATGCTTAAGATGTCACACTGAACTGCGGCGGGGGGTAGGTAGACGGGCAGATCCGATGTTATTAATGCGTACTTTAAAAATCCATGCGCTTTTATTTTTCGGTATGTATACTTTTGAAAAAATTTGAACATTGAGTTTACTTAGGTGGTATGTAATTTGTGCAGAGTCGCAAGAGAATTTTTATACTTGTAGATCGAGTTGGGTAGAAAGAAATAAAAAATTCAAAAGGCCACCTACTCTCTCCACTCGTTTCGTTCATTCTTTAAATTACAATCCTATATATATATATATAATATATACCATAACATGCGCGAGTCGCCAACGCGTAAGCCTCGAGTCGCTAACGTATTCTCTTTATTATTATTTTTTCTATCTACATACATGTACAAGAAGATCGAGCAACAGAAACATTTACCCGACTTTTGCGGGCGGGTTCTCCTCAATCAGCTTCGTCGTTTCTAGTTTTTGACACAACGTATACGCGTTTCCCATAGAGAAAAAGGTAACTATATGATTCTGGCGGATGCTTCATCAGTCCATTTATCCTTTTTCCTTTCGCTTCCTCGAGCGCGATTATCATTATAAATTATGGCGACGACAATGAGACTGAACGCATCTGAGATAGAGCAGTCGCTAGGTAGACTCTAGTAATATATACAAAGTGCCGCCAGTCTATCTTTTTTTTGCGGTTTTCGTTCTTTTTTCTATCGGCAGGGCCGATTCTACGGACTTGCTCTCGCTCTCTCTATGTATATTGCTGTGTCCGAGCTCCGTCGCGTCGTCGTGTGTCGCAACCGAGAAAGTATACAGGATTAAAATAATTTAAAGATCGGAGCGAGTAGCGGACACGCTTTCCTAGCCTCCTAATATACGTGCATAGTGTATAACGAAGATTCCCGCGAGTCTACTCGGTGAGACAGTAAATTCGCGCTTCAACGATAGTCACCGGTTTACTGGGATTGCCGTTGTGCTGTTGCTGCGGCTGCTGTTGCATCGAGGACGTCTGCTGATACTCCCAGCTGGGCTTGTCCTGCAGCTGCTGCTGATGATTGGTATGATGATCGCTGCTAGTCTGATGATGCGAATGATGATGATGATGATTCTGGTAGTGATAGGACTGCTGCTGCTGCGGTTTGCGCTTGTTGCTAGTAGTGGGTCGAGCCCAAGGTCACAAGGAATGATACTCGCCGAGCACTAGACTGGCGCTGTGGTAGCCGGCATGCGAGCCGGGCATGGCCATCGAGCCCATACCCTGGTAGGCGCCCATACCCATGCCGTTCATGGACATGCCGTTCATCGTGTGGTTGACACCCTGCATCGAGCTGGGCATCATCGAGGAGTGGCCCATTGGACTGAGGCCGCCCATCGACGGTGCGATAGCGCCCATCTGCATCGAGGTCGCCGTGTGGGGTAGGGACTTTTGCAGCTCCGACGAGCTCGGTGTGCCTATCAGGTAGTCCTGTGGACAGACGATCGCGCGGATTTGATTTTTATTAGTTTCGAAAAGATGGCTTTATCACTCGTCTGTTGTCATTGAGGTTGGAAGTAAATAATGGCATTTGAAGTATATGGTTTTGGCCGACGAAAGAAACCAAAAAAGTTTTAATTCAGTCAACGGAATCACAATGAAATCTTAAACGAATAAAAATGATATCAGAACTTTTTCGTAAACATTTCGCAAGCTCTCTTTTTATTTATATTAATTTATTTAAAATTTTAGCGATTATTTACTCCCAATGCTTTGTATATATTAATTCCACACTCGCACTCATGCTTGTTCACCGATGGCAAATCTTTGAAATTGACGCGCGCAAAGCTAAACGAAACCCACCTGCGAGCTGTAGTACTGCATGTAATCGAGCTGGCTCTTTTGCTGGGCGCAGCTGGACTGGTGGGGCAGCGTCGCCGTCGGATGGACGAGCCCGTGAGCCGCGGCGGCAGCTTGAAGATGATGCTGCAGCTGGTGCTGGATGATCCTCTTGTCGTCGCCGACGGCGCTCTCGTTGCTGCTGTCGTGGTGATGCTGGGGCTGCATGTGGTGCCCGAGACTAGCCGCGTGGCTCTGGTGGTAGGAGTGCGGACTCGAGGAGACCTGCGTAGGTAACTGGTACATGCTCGAGCTCTGCTGCTGGTGCTCGACCAGCTGGTGCGATGCGCTTTGAGCTGGCGGCTGTTGCTGCTGGTGTTGCTGCTGCTGCTGCTGCTGCGCCACGGCACAGGATGCCGAGGATTGTTGGGACTGCTGGCTGACCGACTGGCGCTTCGTCTCGTCGCCGCTCTCGTAGCTCGAGTCGCCGGGGTCACCGTTGTGGCACTTGTCGCCCTTCTGACCGCTGAGAACACGGGAGGAGGTGGTGTAACTTGATTGATCAGGAATTTTTTCCTTTGTAGTCTTATATGTATACGAGCGTGTAATCGAATGGAGAACGTTTTGAATGAATTGAACGGCTGGCGCTAAGAGGTAAAACTCGCGGATATAATCCGCAGCGGCGCACAGCGCTCATTATACCGAGATAATGCGCGTATAAAAATGTTGCACCCAAGTCGAATCAGCCGCCGCGGACGCGTAGAATTAATGGACCGCCTAATAAGCCTCTCTCTTTTATTTGCCCGCTTTAATAACTCGATGTATAATCTAAAAATACACGCTCGAATCGGGGCCTTATAGATATGAGGGATTATTCTCCGACGAGCTAATTCATGCGGCCATTTGGCTGCGTGACTCGAAACTGCGTTCTGTATATATATATATATATATACATACATACATGTGTGGGTAAAAGGAAAACGACGATATGCTAAGAGAGGAGGACGGCGAGTGGCGAAGTTAATAAGGATGCGCGACACCTCGGATGAGCAAAGAGGAGTCGAGAACGACTGTCGTATAATATCGAGAGAGGGAAGGGAGCCTCGTAAACATAAAGTCAATTTAGCAGACCTCCTCGGCGACTAGTCTCTTCTGGGATCTCCCCCCACCCCCTTCCCAGCTCTTCCTCTATAACATACGCGCACTTGTACCGCGTATATTATATATACAGTATATAGTTTTACAACTTTTTCCCTTCGATTTAACGATCCCGTGTAAATAATACAATAAGTTACACAAACACGCGGTCTATTGATTCTCCTCTTAACGGGCCGTATAGTTCGATATCGACAAACCGCTACCACAGCGCTGCTGAATTATCGCGCCTCAAAAATTTAATCGTCCTCGCTTGAGACGCAAAGAAAAAAAGCCGGCCGCTCCAATCGTTAATCGCTTGTCCGACAAGCCTTTTAACTTGCGATCGCGCGAGCCCTCGCGCGCGTGTATGTATATATATATATGTATATATAGGCTGCTTTCCATCGCACGGAAGAGCTGCACATAAACCGGTCGTCCCCTACTACACGTCGATATTGCCGAAGTGCATCGCGAGAGAAGCTGTTGTAGCGCGATAAGCGCGGAGGCTTCCGAATTCAGTCGAATTATATATTGCGCAAGAGTATATATGTATATATATATATATATATATATACACAGAGCGAGATTGTATAAACCATTTCCCTCCCGTCCAATAAATCCTATCCGTCGAGTCCTGCAGCGAACAAAAGGAAGTAAGGCCCCTTCTCGTCGCGCGCGGAGACAAGAGTTATTTCCACGAGACGCGACGAACGCCCCCTCGGTGTGTCTATATAGGTACAAGCGAAGCCTAAGCATTACCACGTGCTCGATCTCCGGAATGGCCCGCTACGACAATGATTTTTCCTCAAGGCACATTTTAAAGTGTAGGAGCAATTTTTTCGCGATATTTATATACATGGAAAGCATAAACGCGTCGAGCGGTGACGAGCGGCTAATTATAAGACGTCGCGTCGCAATAACTGGTCCGCGAGCGCTCGCGCGGGCGCGCGCGCGATTAGCATAATTCCTAATTTAATTCCTCGATAAATTCCAAAAGTGGCCGATCTTATCGCCGGCAGCGCGATTCCACTAATTCGCGTCTAACTTTATCGCCGGTGATAAGATCGCTGCGCCCCGCGCTATGGTCCGGCGAATTTTTGGCTCTCTCGTGTCCTCTCGTAAAAGCGCTCGTCGATGCGCATTCTTTTCCGATTCTCTCTCTTTCTCTCTCTCTCTCTCTCTTTCTTTTGCTGCTTCATAAGCGCGCCCGGTTTCGCTAATTGTTTGGGCTTTATTCGCGGTAAACATTTAATTTGCGCGCGTAGTCTTATCGCTGAATCTGCGGCTGACTTTAAGAAAGAAATGCCATTGCCCGGTTATTATTGTTATTATATTATACGCATATCGAGAGGGTCTTGAGATTGAGAGATACGGATTTTTGCGTATAAAGAATGTTGATTGGCCGCACCACACGCGTATGCATGCGCGAATTGTTAAAAATAATCGACGGAAATATATTATTGCGACGATCGATCCTTCTTCTGTACACACACACACACACACACATACGAAGGTGAACGGGCGCGAGCTGCGAAAATTAAAAAGCGTATAAGCGCCGTGAGATCGCCATAAATAATAGCCGCGCGCGATGAGTCAGCCACAAATCCTAATCAAAGTAATGGCCTGTGCTTGGATCGTGATCGTGTAGTAGGTATATACGCACAGACACACAGGGCGTGTGTGTGTGTGGAGTGTACGGTCTCGCAGCGGCGGCGGCCGCGCAGCGCCGAGAAAATTTACTGCCCGATCGTTGGGACGATAAGGCATACCTGGGAGACACCTCTTTCGGTTTATAGGCCCGGGATATATATGCAGCGGGTGGCCCCATCGACGACGACGAGGACGACAAAAAAGGAGGAGGATGAGGAGGAGAGGAAAATATCACTCTTCTCGCGTCGTTTCTCTCTCTCTCTCTCTCTCTCTCTCTCTAGCTAACTTGATTTTTTAGTCGTCTTCTCGATTCAGCTGCTGCTCCTGCTGCTGTCCGGAGAACACTGGTAAAAATTTGTATTTTGGGGAAAGATAGTGCCGGACAGATAAGCGTACGGAAAGCCGCGGGAGTTTTGGGGAGATTTGACATTCTTTTTACGGTGCGGGGCCTTGTTTAGACGAGTCGTCGTATATGCGGCGGTGATTAGTCCTGGACAACGTGCTTTATTCGCTTTTGTTTTATGTCTTACCGTTATGCCAATGTATATATGATCGATGCTTCGCTCGGTAGTGTAGAGTCTGCCTTGCATATAAAAAGTAACTATATATTGAACAAAGGCTGATTTTGAATCAAACTTAAAAAATCATTTTACAATGCTATGTCTTTTTGTTCCCGTTGGAAAGTTTAAGAGTATACAATATTTTGACAAACCAGACGATGTTTTTGATATTATTAGACCGCGCCAACTACACGCGATAAATCAGGATTAGAACAGTTTTTACAACCGGGCGATAAACGCCTGAGCTTCTCTAAAGTCGCCCGAATGAATTAATTTGCAAAAACCTCTCCGTCCGATATCGATTCCCTATACATACACCCACACTGAATTGCGCAAAAAAGGCTCGACTATATAAATCACGCCATCCATTTCCACGTTCTTATAACCCTACACACACACACACGCGCGCGTAACACTTAGAATCAATTGACCGCGAGCCGCAGACACTGACGCTCGGAATTTCGGGGGCGTAAACGCGATTTATCGGCGCAGTACGAGCGACACTGTGCCATCGCACGCTTCACGCTCCCCGACGCGACGGCGAAAAAAGAAACTCCCTCTATACCGCTGCCCTCGGCATGATTCGCCTCTCTCACGCGCACTATTCTCGGCGAACAAGCTGTACTCCCTCGGACAATATTATTAGATATATATGCGTGTGCGCGGACTATATATATATGCGCCAAGCTCGTGCTTTTGTTTTCAACTACTCCGGAACGTATTGTGCGCTGCAGAAACGTCTTCGTAATTAACGCCGCGCGACGACTGCCGTTCAACTGACAGCTTGTGGAGAGCTTTCGCAACGGTTATTAATCATGCGGACGCTTTGTACGAATTCTCGATCTGTGTATATTTTCGTTGCATATATATATACGGCATCAGCTCTGGTTTTCGTTTGCCGGCAGGTGATATTCCCGGAGAGGCGCTTCCCGTATAAAAAATGGAAAACTCGGCGGCAGCAGCTGATTCCATAAACAGATAGGAAAATTTCTCCTGAGAGAGAGAGAAAGAGAGAGAGAAAGGTGTACACACACAGTTAGCTCTGTTTACAAACTCTCCTCCCCGCGCATATGCACAGTTGCAGGAGTTCGTCCCTCCCCCGTCGTGCACGCGCGTCCGGTTCGCGCAGGTCAGACTTTGAATGGGCTTTGGGTATATATTTGTATACTATATATATATATATATATATATATATATATATATATATACACGTCGATCATGACGCGGCTGGTTTACTCGGAGAAAATTGAAAATTTACACCGCTGGTGGTAAATTAGTATAGGAAGTATGATAATGCGTCGAGTTGGCTGCGCTAATGATGAAAAAGCAGTTATTTCGAGATATGTATAACGTGTGCGAAACGAGGACCGACGTCCAAGTGCACACACGGATCACGATGGCTTTTCTATTCGCGCAAAAGTAGACTGATATTTATGTCGGTGACGAAACGACGCGGCGCATCTCACTGTCAGTCATCAGTCCGTCTGGTTTGGCCGGTTGACAGGGAGAAAGAGCGAATATTGGCTCTTCTCTCGCGAAACTCAATTATTCCCGACACAGAGCGTTAATTTGACACGAAGCCTGCGCTTTTGAAATCTGCACAACACATAACACAAGGAAGCGCTGTATTCCACGTACACACACATTCCGTTGAGTGGGAGTCACTTATATCCCGCAGAAGCTAAAAATCCAGGCTCGCACGGGTAGATCCGAAAGAAGAGATAATAAATTCATAATCCGATTCCACGTATAAGAGCGCCACCCCAAATCCGCGTCGCGCGCATTATAAGCGTCCGGATTAAGAGGTAAATTTGACAAGTCAACGAAAAGGATTCTCCGACGCGCACGTGTCACAATACGATGAATTCGTCGTGTGAGGCGTGAATTTTTTATGTATAAATACGCACTCCGCGAGTGCTACACTTCCAGAGCTTTTCTCATATGTATATATATATATGTGTGTGTTAGAAGAGGATAAAGAAAAAGGTGCAAAGTGTTAAAACGCTTTCGGTGTTCCCTCGATGCCTGATCCGGATTATTATTATATCGACGAAGCCGCCGTTCGGTAGTAGTTCAACCCACGCACACACACGTGAACTCGCGGGTGTATTTATATATATATATATGTATAATACAAAAGAAATTTGTTGAATACAAAAAAATACATAAAGCCCCTATACGAGCCACATACGGCACACGCAGACAGCCGATTATCGAATTTGTTGCCGGTTAAGGGATTTCGTTGCCGGTCGGACGCGCGAGTGCGCAGACTGTGCATAATGCGATGAGCTGCTGCAGCGGAAAAAATGCGCAGCACGAGGAAGAAACTCGCCACCCACGGAGAGAGAGAGAGAGCGAGCAATCCTCTTTTCGTGCAGAGGCGCCTCTTTTTCTTCTCTTCCATCGGTCGACCACCGGTATACACATCGTGTGTAACCTGCAGGTATACGTGTGTGTGTCTATATTTATTAGAGAAGAAAATCGGTCGCTCGAGCGGGAAACTATATTATATAGGTACACAATGCGCGAGCGCCGGCGCGTGCGGATTCGGGGATGTATGGGAAAACTTCACTCTGAAAACTTAAGTAGACTTTTATGTGTTTTCAACGATCGGTTCCATCGCGTCAATCCGTACTGCGATTCGGTGCATCGTGGGCACTAAACGTATATATTTACGTCAGCCTTGTGTTCCAAGAGGAGAGTCAGCTGTAACTCGACCCCGCGTAGATATCGTCTGTATATATACATACATACGTATATACTTAATGCTCGGTACGGAAGGCCGGAACCCGCGGGTGCGTAAAGGGCGAGCACGCGCGGGTTGTTTTTATATTTTTGCAAAAAAAAAATTTATGTTTTTCTCCGTGATAATATTTTTGGAGAAAAATTAATCTCAATAATATTGCTCCCCGACTGCGTTATACAGCCGCGCAAACAAACGCGCACGTAAATGGCTTTCGTTAAAAGAATATATATATATATATATATGTATATGTCGATCGGATCAGTCGAGCTGATGTGTGTTTGCCGAATATCCCCCGCGTCGGAAGCTTCTGCACTTGGCTGATTTCATCGATCTTTCCCTCGTGCGTTCAAAAGTGACTCATAAAGCACACACGCATTCTGTGCCTCGAATCGAGGTAGACTATTGCCAGAGAGATAAGAATAAGAAGAGGGATTATTCTATCTTTCAGCGACTCCTTCTCTCTCGCTCTCTCTCTCTCTCTCTCTCTCTCTCTCTCTCTCTCTCTCTCTCTCTTTCTCTCTCTGTTTCTCTAAAACGAGAGCGAAGAATTGCCGAGCCAGACAACCTCAGAAACGGCTAATTGCCATTGATATTAATGGCTCTATTATGTAACTCGAAGCGACTAGCAGCAAGCTGAAGAACAAACGTCGCGAGAAGAGGGTAAGAGTCGCGGTGTAATCTACTCTCGCTGTGCTATATCGCGGGGATATAATATGTTAAGTAAGAGCGTCTGGGAGGCTGTTTAAACAGACGCTGCCACTGTCTCTTTTTCTCTGTGTTGGTGTGCGACGGTATATCGTAAAACACAATCGTCATCTGGCCAGTTTCGCTTTGATAACGATGAATTATTATATCGCGTGTTTTCTATATACCTTCTATTTACGCTTCGCGTGTATACTATTCAATTTTCCGCAAGAGGGATGACGAGAAAATAAGAATATATTCTTCTTGAGAAAAAGAGATCAGCGGCATGATGGAATGGCCGCGCGCGGAGAGAAACATCTCGCTACCATATTAACACACACACACACACAGGCGGTGAGCACACAGACGGCCGTTTCACCATATAGAGGGGTTATAATATAAAAAATGTCGGCGGCGGCTCGGAGACTATATGAAAGAGCCATGTAGCTGCGCGCGTTTATTCGCCTCCACGCATATATATATATAGCGAAGGCGGGAGCTCACTCTCTCGCTAGTGCTGCGCATTCTGGGAACGCGTGCATGAATGAAAGGGCCCCCTCTGCAGTCCCTACCACTATGTATATATACAGTCTCGCGGCCAAGGAGAGGATTGTTCCTGCGCTTGTTTTTTTCGAGCCCGAAAAAGGAAGGCCGCTTCGCCGCGCGAGAGACAGAATGGCACTGATTGTGTGCGCGCGCGCGCGCGAGGAGGAAGGCGGGTTCGCGAGAGTGAGTGAGCAGCCATGTGCCGGGGATCCCTCCGACAAGCTGTCAACGTTTGACAGGATCTCTCTTTCTTACATACGGGACGGCTTGATGAAAAAGGGGCCTTCTTCGCGTCTGCTTGCGGGGCTGCGTGTATAGAGAAAGAGGGAGAGATAAAAAATGGAGGACGCGTATTTTTCTTCAACTTGTGTGTGTGTATATATATATATAGAATTATTCAATCAATTCTGAAGATCGAGCTGTAAACGGCGAGTTTTTGAAATTTTTGTGGTATAGAGGATAAAGACTAAGAAAGCTTACCGAGCAGAGGGGCAATAGCTATACAGCGCCACCCTCTCTCCCTCCTCGTCGGCGGAGTACAGCCATCCCATAGAGTCAATATTGGAGCAGCCATCCCCTTGTCAATTCGACTGTACACACATACAGAGAGTCTCCCTCTCTTTTCCAGCACTTGGAAGGAACCCCACACACGCGCGTTTCCGGGAGCGCCGCCCCTCGACTTCCCCCCAGCTGCTTCCACGGCGCTTTTCTCCTCTGAGCTACTGCCATCTTTTCCGTTCCTGATATAATATGTCTACGATAAAAGTGTATATGCATACGGAAGTGGACGTCGCGGTGCGGCTGCACGATAATATTCCAGAAGACGAATGTCCGTAGAGATCGAGAAAGGATCATCGATTCAGTGATGAAGCCGGTACTGGTCCTTATATTATTTTCAACAAATCTTGCACTTCAAATCGTATTCGTCGGTTTCAATTTTTATTTTGAATAATAAAATCTGTTTCCGTTTTGCCTCTCAACTCTCGGGACACACTATACCCAAAGACTGAAGCCGAAATAATTACCGTGAATTTTGTTCTAGATATACGTGCACCGACCTATATTTAACTTATATAGCGAATTCGATACAACCGCGGCGCCAACAGTCGGCGACTTCCATCTTAGATTCTGGGTAGAGCAATAAGAATAAATAAAACCTAATCCTCAGTATACATCCTGATGAACGCTACTTACAACGGGTGAAAAATTAAACTTTTGTCAAGCTATATACATAGGCAACAATTTCTTGCCGAGTATACGGTATATAACTGCATTCACGTCATACACCCAGCCGCATAACAGAGTAAGGAATGAAAACTTTCGACTCCTGTTTCACACAACAGCCGCGAAAGCAAAACCCGTCTGTTTTTAAATCGCCGGACAAACAAAGCTCGCGAATATATACACACATCGCATATGTGTATATACATATACAGCACACGAGCCGTCCTTTATCGTCAGCGCGTTCCTATTCAGATAAAACGCCGTCTTCGTTCGCGGAACGCACATCATCAATCGCGCGTCGGCCCTGCGAGATAAGGATTTTCTTCGATGAACCGCTGCAATGGAGCTGCTTAACCATAACAAAGCGTAGATTATCGTATATTATAGCTCGCGTCGGACGGCGGATGTTTTTATAAACTGTTTGCTTTCTCGACTTGGATATATAATAAAATGTAAATTAAAAAAGAATCTGAATTTCCAAGGGAAAGTGGATCGGCATTATCGCTTTTAATTCGTGTGTGTGTATATGTGTGTGTGTGTATAGTGAACGCCCCTTTCGAGCCGTACATATATATATGACTAGTCTATTATATATACTAGAGAGAAGAGCGTATATATGCACGTGGCCCTGGCAACGAAACGGTTCGCGTCCTGAACTATATATATATATATACAGCAGAGAGCGCGCAGGATGTGTCTCTCTGTATAGGTGCATTAGCGATGTTTTGTTTGCATGAGGAAAGGGAGGGAGTGAGGGAGGGAGAAAGTAGGGAAGAAAGAAGCCGAGGGAGAGAGACCGAAGCCATTACTGCTCGCTTGCGCTAAAACCATCCGCCTCGATCTATATTGTGTGCCGCATATACGCGGTAATGGGGAGAGAGACGTACTTGGTCCTTATATACTTTGGTTTGTTTGTCCTTTTTTTCTTTCAAAGAAGACTAAATAAAAATGCGCTGTCGCCGCGGTTATTTCCATCAACAGTGTACAACGCGGCTGTATATACGTACCTTAATCGCCGACAAGTTTTGCACGATAAACGTGCCGCCGGGACTCGAAAGAGCATATGTCGCGACGCTCTCTTTTTTTCAACTATACACACGCGTATGTAACGACGAAAACGCCCACCATGACGCCCCCGTCCCGAGGGGACGAATTTTCAGCGGGTTTTGCTCGAGAGATAAGATATGCGCTCTGTATAGCTGCTGAGCATTTTTGTCTCGATTATCACGTACTATATCTAACTATACCGTAAGATTCTAGATCCCCTGTGAAATTCGGTCATTCTTAAGACTCCGAAAAAGCGCGCATGGCAGGGTAGAAGAAAAAAATTTGCAAAAAAAAAAAATCGTACAAAGCGCGAGTGTATCTAAAGAAGACAAAGCGAAGGAGACAAGAGGAGGCAGGCGAGTGTTATAATAGTTGTTCGTTCGACTCTCCGGTGTCTATGGGAACATATATATATACATATACACATGCATCACAGAAGCCATAAAGAAATTCGATATGCAGCGCCGTCAGAGTCGCGCGCTCGCGCCACGGTGGTGCTTCCCACTTCCTCTTTTCTGTCTCTCACTCCTGCCGACGCTCATGATACTGTATACATGTATATATATATACATGTATATATATATATATATATATATATATATATATATATATATATATATATATATATATATATATATATGAAGCAACGAGGATGCGTATGTAGCACATACTCGTTTGGGGAATACATGACCCGCCGCTCGTGGCCGAGCAACTCTGATGCGCGCGAGCTTATTGCTCCTGCGATGATATTGCGTGTGTTATATAATTGTCTTCCGCGAAAACGCGTATACGTTATCGATCGCAGAATTTCGATTTATAAAGCAAATGCGCCTATGTGTATACATATACATTATATGAGAGTAACTCGAACAACGCTCATCGTCGTGCTTTTCAGTTATTTCACTCGACGCCCGGCTGGCTGTGTATATAATTATAATAACCATTTTAATTAAGCATCGCTGCGACTGTATAATTTTACCGCGCGTATATCGCGTATGCACATCGGCTTAATTAAAATCGCATATCCTTATATATATATATGTGTGTGTGCGAGTGTTACGCAGCGAACGAACGAAGCGTGACGCTATCATCGAACGAATTATTATATTCAGAAGAAAATCAATCGCGCATCATCATCAAGCTCGGGAGTATAAACTGTGTCGTCGCGCCTCGTGGGAGAGACGCAGCACACGTCACCCGCGCGCGCGCGCGCGTTATACGCCGGGAGTTTAAGCTCGCGGTCTCGGATCTAAAATCGGATCTGGAGCAACGACCTTCGAAACAACACGAACCCTATAACGTGTGTCGCGCCTCTCTCTCTCTCGCGCGCGCGTATAGTCTCTCTTCCCCGCGTATAGTGGGATAAAAGTCTCGACGGTCGAAATTTTTCGACGCCTCGAAGAGCTGTGAGAGACTTTTAAACGACCTGCATATAATGGGTTCGTTAGAGGAGGAAAAAGCTCGAGGGAATATCGAAATTTCGTCTTGATGAGATCGTCCTTTGCGTTAGCAGTTGTTGCATATTTTCTTCACCGAATATTCTTCAGCAAAGAAAAGCGCTTACGTGCAATAAAATCACGACACACGCGCGTTGTTGTTTGCCGACGATGGTCTCTCTCTCTCTCTCTCTCTCTCTCTTTCTCTCTCTGTTTATGATTCCCAGCCGCGCGGCGAAACCCAATGCTTTTAAATCTCTGCGACTATTTGTTTCCGGTATGCGGCATCGGCCAGTGACTATACATATATATACTAATTTTCCCGCAGTCGGAGAATCCGTGCGGCGGCGTGTTATTGTTGTTTCAAGAGGGTAACCCGGCTTTTCCTCAAAGTCAAACTCGGGGCGGTTGACTCTTGCGGCGGTAGAAAAGCTTGTGTTCGCGGGAATGACCATGTGTACACAGGCATATATACATATAGCTTACTTGTGCTCGGAGGCTCGATCCCGCTGCCGGCGATTCTTGAACCAGTTGCTGACCTGCGTCGTCGTCAGTCCCGTCGTCTCGGCGAGCTCCTGCTTTTCCCTCGGCGACGGATAAGGATTCGTGTCGTACCACTTCCTCAACACCAGTCGCGACTTTTCCTTGAAGCAGTAGGACGTCTCCTCGCCGTCCCAGATCGTCCGGGGCAGTGGGAACTTGCGCCTCACCCGGTACTTGCCTTTGTTATTTTCATTTCACACACGAGATCAATAAGGACCGACGCGATCGTCATATATACGTGCATATACATTGTATACTAACCAACAGCCCCGAGGGGCCTACCGCGAAGCCTCTCAGCCTCGATGTAGTGGGCCTTGAGCCAGAGCAACTGGAGCTTGTTGTGGTTGTGCGAATTGAAGGTGTTGCTCTCGAGGATCTGGTAGAGTTCCTTGAAGTTGCCGTGATGGAAAGCGACGACGGCCTGGGCTTTCAGGACGCTCTCGTTCTTGCGGAGACGCGTGCACTCCGGCAGGGACCAGAGGAAACGCGCGAGACGCTCGACGCTACCGGCCTGCTGGAGCACCTGGACAGACGCAACCATCGTCTTCATAGACGATAGACAGGGGGGGGCACACTGTTAGTCGGCAAAACTCATTCCGCTCTCTTTCTCTTTCTCCTCTTATATCTAGTGTATCTTGTATATTTTATAATCTACTCCCACTATTATTTTTTCATTCTACACGAGAGCTTTCAAGTCTCGAGGAAGTTTCTTCCCTTTCTTTTTCCTGCTTTTTTTTGCTCCTCGACAATTCAAAGCTCCCGAGTGCGATTACTAGCCAGTTTATCGATTACGTGACATTATTACTCCCCTCCGAGCCTCGAGCGCGGCAGTTATAGTGAAAAATTTTGAAAAATAGCCTAACTCGCTGATATAATTATACCACGGCTACCAGGAGAGATACAAGACAACTAGCTCCCACGCCTCACGGACACGACACTGATGGAATTTGTCTCTTTATTTCGTGCGCTGATGTACGCGCGCACTGCGTGGTCCGTGTGACGAGGGCAAAAGGAGCGAAGTTTTTAGAGCCGTGCACACACGCAAAACACGGATCATTACGTATGCATTTCTGTTATACGTCGCGGAACTTGGCCTCCTGCCGTTATTTCATCGACAAAAAAATCCGCGGAACATTTATGGATGCATAATGGAAAAGCTGAGACTTTCTGCCGAATTAATTAGAATCAGATCGAGTAAAAGGTTGGGTCTCGCGTTGGGATACATAGATATACACAGCAAAAGCAGTAAACGTCAGTCGCGCGCCGATGGATTTACGCGAAGCGTAAAAAAAGTAAGCCCGACTGTTTTTCAAGCCCGAGCGACTGAGGCAATTATTTAAGAATAATATACGTCTGCGCGGGAGCACGGCGGAGGAATGTTTTTCACGTGCTTCTTTTGCGGCGCGAATTTTTCGTCGCGACGGACGGCCGAAAACTGTTCGCACGCTCGCGAGTGCTCGGTCATCGAAGTCGATGTAAATTTAACGCGGGCAAAATATGCACGGTTTTCAAAGCAGAGTAAAGTAGTACAGCGCACACGCAGTATTACAAGGAAGAAAGACGAAATCCACAATTTTAAATTTTATATCCAAAGCCACATAAACACTCGGCATAATCTTACCTCGCAAACGCAGGCGACCTGCTCCTGAGTAAAGGTAAACCCAGGCACTTGTCCATTGCTAGCAGCAGCAGCGGCTGCGGCGGCCGCGACGACCGATCCAACCGGACTGTCCTGCGGACTGTAGTTGGCGGTCGGTCCATAACTCGGCGCAGGGGCGTCGATCGGCAGCGATGAGTTCGGCGTAGCCTGAGGACTGTAAGCCTGTTGCTGCTGTGAATTGGTACCTGCGAGCACGACATCACCGGAGGTCGCGCTTCTCGCGGAACCGGCGGGTCCCCCGTAGGCCATCATCACCTCATTACTGCTTGCTCGCACTCGGTTCTGCTGCAGCCGCAGCTGCACTCAGTCGTACATCCGACGGTCTGTGCACGATGATGAACGGAAAAAAAATGAAAAAGAAAAAACAATAGCGTCGCGCACTGCGCGCCGGAAGACGAGTGCGTGTAATACTCCTCGTGTTACTGCTAATCGGCTTTGCCTCTTGCGTTACGGCTAATCCTTTCGAGGATTACAATTTCTCTCTCTGAATGAAAGCTACTCGACAATGTGTGTCGGAAAAATCCGCGTGCGAGGTTTCGTGTTTCGCCGGTGAGCTTTGCCAAGAGAGAATATCCGCTGCTGCTGCTGTTGCTGCTGCTACGCTGACGGACTATTAATAGCGCGCCTAATTTTAGAAGAGCCGAGCGCCGCTAATACTCCTTCTTCTTCTTCTTCTTCTTGTGCTGCTCGTAGCTCTCGCCGCTGTATTGCAGCGCATTATTCCATATCGCGCACTTGTCCGTGTACTGTACATATATATATATATATATATACAGTCTTTATATATTATACAAACTCGATTGGCAAGATGGAAGCGCGCACAATATATGCACTGAATCGATGTATATACATATACCCTTTCACTTCGGTATAGTATATATATATATATATACTCACACGCGATGACGCAAGACTGTGTGTGTGCGCGCGTGCAGGCCGATCGAGAGCTGCAGCACTCGACCGCGCGGTTCCGAGCAGACTGAGAGCTGAATAGCTGTGGGATATAACGCGAGATGCGAGAAGAGAGAGAGACAGAGAGTGAGATGCGTATAGACGGGAGGTCGGAGTTCGGATTGGTCGGAGGCGTGGTTTCGGTTGACAGCTTTGTGAAAGAGACGCTTCCCCATTGGTTCGACGCCATGCCGTTAAGGGATTGGACGCTTTCCGGCCACGCCTATACTTCCTCGCGAGAGGCAACTTCTTTCCGCGATTATTATATTGTACATATCTATATATACACGTATATAATAAGATTTTTCGCGAGGCTTTTTTTTTTACAAGCTGATGCGCGATGAATTCTCGCGGCGAGTTTTCCTTTGTTTTTGAAAAACTTGCGTATATATTATAATATACATAAGGAGCAGATCGTATTATATATACGCGCGCACGTGTGCGCGAGTGACAGGACCCACGTCAATCAAAGAAGAGCGAGCGGGCCCGAAAAGTACCGAGGCGCGCGCTGAACAAACGCTGTGTATGTGTGTGTCATGTGTGCGCGGGCTACATTATTTCAGCTTTTCTCGGGGTTGAGTTGGTATACCGAGAAGCGTCTATTGCGGGAAAATGTGCGCGACACGTTTTTCCGTGAAACATTCGATATCCAAGCCGGCGTATATACGTGTATATTAAAAAAAATGTCGGTGGTCGAGCAATTTATTTTAGATTTTTATACTGTTACGGTATATGTATTCGCCGATATACGAGTATATATATATACATACAGTCGAAAAAAGGCCCACATCTCGGTCTCAGTCCACAATGCGCTTTATGACGGAGACAAGAGTTGAAGCCGCGCAGTTATAAGTCGTCGGCCGTCGACTGTCAGCGTGACAATAAAATATTTTCCCATCGACCGCGTAAACCCTCGTAACGCTACTGCAAACGACACTCGCCCCTTGTACACATCGTACAGAGTCCATTATTACGTTATACGAATTGGAGCAGCGGCAGTTGTTCTTATATCATTCCACGAGTTGACATCGGCTGCCCTTTTTTCTACGAACAGGCTTTTGTGCGCGCGCCGGCCACTTTTTCACGTCAACGTGTTGCCTCTCTCTCTCTCTCTCTCTTGAATCAAACTGAAAACCCGTCACGAGTTTATATCGCGAGCTATGTATATATATATGCTTATTTTCTTATTCCGAATAAATTATATACGAGATCTGAATATCAGTCGAAAATCGACAAAAATATAACATTATACAGCAAAATTACAACGAGGACAAGAGCGAAGAGCTACGAGGAACCCTCGTATATATACACGAGAGTCAAGCCCACAACACACTCGAGTATATATATATATATACAGAGCCGACATTGATTTCTTCATCCTCATTGTCGCCTCGACACAAAGCTGTATATGTAACACCCATAGGCCTGCGACACACTCAGCGGCCAAGCCGCAAATTCCCATGTATATAAAGAGCTGTGGGGCGCCAGACCCCATACGGCGCTTCAGGACGATTTGAAAAGCCCGCGTGTAATTGCCTAACGTGCCACCGATGCCGAATTGACATCGACACTTATATACTTATACTCTCGGCTGTGAGAGAGAGGGAACGACCGGATATAAGTGAGCAGCGTTCGGGAATGCTGTTATGCATATATATTTACAAATTTATACACGAATAATTTTTCTACTTTTTTCCTTTCTTCGGCGTTTTCCCACCGCCGTTCGGCTCGTCAGGCTGATACTTATGCATAGGTACCTTGCACTTTGCGGTTGTGATACACTCCTCGATTTCCTGCATCTCTTTCTTGAAAACGTCGCTGCTGCTCTTGTCTTTTTCTCCTCCATTGCGCGAATCGCACTCTTTGCCCAAACTTTGCCCGGAACTCAAGGACCTGCTCGGTTCTGCGGCCGATTCTATATTATATGCGATACGCGAAAGCAATTATTTTTCATGCACGAAGTATCTTATATAAAAGATTTTTCAATACTAACGAAAATTAAGGATGATCCTCGAAAGCGTCGTATAAGACCTCTTTGATCCTCCATCGCTGCACCGAGGTTTTCCACTAGTGCACGACTCCGAATTCTTCGTGCACGTCTTATTCTCCTTCCAGCCGTCGTCGGGCTGACACTTGTCGCCGACGATTTTACTCTGCTTCCAGGCTTTCATCCTCTTATCCTCGTGGGTCCTCTCGAGCTCGCGGTAACTCGGCCCGAGCGTCTCTGTGCACTGAGGCTTGTCTATACTGCAGGTCTCGGAGCCCCGAGGGTGACCCAAGCAGCGCTGCTCTTTCCAACTGACGTCGGGCTCGCAAGACGTGAATTTCTTGCTTGGTGTTTTTTTTGCGCCGAAGCACTTTTCTCGAGGACCTTTTGTGCATATTTCTTTGCCTTTGCGCGTCAATTTTTTCGCCGTTTTTTTGCTCCTCTTACTACGAATATGTACAAAAGTGTGCGGTATAGTGTATACATGGTTTGTATAGAAAGTTTTTTATCCATGCTTCAATTACTTTTATATGATTTTAGCCAAGATTTCAGTCTGAATTTTCATTTCATAAATCGAGTTTGGCGATAAGAGCTTCCGTTATGGCGAACAATCAATTCATTACGAATTCACTGAGTATTTCTTTAATATATAAAGAATTCAATTTCTTAATATAGTTAATACGCGAACTTAATACACTATTTTTGACCTTTCATTACAATTTCCAGCATGTACAACTAACTAAAAATGTAAACAAAAGTATTGTTTACATAATTTTAATGCAGCCGTGAAGTTTATATTTGAGAAATAATTATATGCGAACAAAAGAGGTTAGAATTGGCATTTTTAATTTATTAACTTTAGAACTGCAGTTAATCTATGCATTAATATGAACAATACTTTTGTTTACATTTTTAGTTAGTTGTGGATACTGGAAATTGCAATTAATCTTCAATAATAGTGTATTGATTTCGCGTATTAACTATTAACGAATGATATCTTTATAGTAAAGAAACACTTCTCTCAGTGTTCGAACAAAGTATACACCTTATATTTGAAAATTAGTTTACGTTTCGCAGCTGAATCGTACACATTCAGTTACACAGGCAAGTTGTCGAACAAAGTTTTTTCGTATACCTGTTGGATTTCGCATTAGAACCTCCTCTCCCCACTCCACTTTTCAAGCCTGACACGTGAAGTCCGCGACTCTGCAAACGACTCCAATTCTCGCGCAATAACCCACTGGCAAAGTACGATTTTTCCGCGTAGGGTTCGAAGAGACAACGATTCCCCGTTGTCGAACGACTCGATCCCCCACATGGATCATCCGGAACTGGGCAGGGATCGCAGCAATCCGGCTTCTGTTGTATATTTTCAAAATATACGCAACGATTTTCCACTCTCCTCATATTTTACGGGAGAAACGAAATATCACACGTTTTTGTTTTTTCAGCGCAGAAATAATGTTCGTTATAAAAAAAACACACGCACAACATTGTTCCCGTCCGCGCAATTAGAGTATATACTATATATATAAATCTGAAACAGTGAACATTTTCTAAGTCAGTGAAAATACATTGTTTTTGCAGTTATAATGGTGCAACAAGCGTATTTTTACTATTTCAGATTTACAGAGTACACACAAATTAAGAAAAAAAAAATCGTTTCCGCACACCTCGATGCAACTCGGCGAGCACTTTGGTGGAAATTCCGGGGCGCGCTGTCGGTTCCAGGGGCCCTGCGGCACCTCGTCCCTGATTAATTTATCCGGCAATCGACAAGCCCGCGCGGACAAAAGCCCGGCGGAAGGTTTGTCCGCTGTGTTGAGAGATGCTCGCGTTCGCATCGGGGATCCTGCGTCTTGCTTTATGCTCGTTCTCTTTGTCACGAGGGGACAATCGTTGTCGCGCCTCCTCTTCTTTTCAGACTCGGCGCTGCCGCAGACGAGTCGGAGCAGACCGGAGAATCGTTGCGAAATACCGGTGACGTGCAGCTGAGATCTCGGCTGCACTTGCGGGCGATTCTGAAGCGGAAAAATTGAAGCGCGTGTGCTCGTAGGCTGGATTTATGGGTTTTAACGATTTTCGAGAAAGCGGTGAGAAAATATTATCTATGTGTAGATGTATACCAGGTAGGAGGGACTCGTTAGCAGCAGGTGCGGCAAATCTCGACGTAGTCGGTTCTGCAGAGCCATTTCTTTCTTTTTCAAGGGGTTATACTTGTAAATTTTTTTTGGATACTTGCGGTGAGCGTATACGTCAAGCCATCATTTACGCCTCGTGGTAAACATGTTTCTAGGCTACATATATATATATATATATATATATATATATATATATAATCACTGCCCGAGTTGACGATCAACGGACGACTTCAGAGTTGTTGTGATAATATAGAGGGCATTACATAATTGTGCAGGATTTTCAAACGACAATTATATTGTTTTCGCAAAAATTACGAGAGCAGAGAACAAAGGTCTGCGGTACATTCGCGAATATTGAAGGGTCGTTCTCTCTCCAATACATCCGCACGTTATGTTATATATATATATATACAAATACATAACAACGAGTGTATATAGAGAGTGCGATAGAACGGCTCGTCAGGGCAAGGCCGATCGATGCGACCATGGAAACCACGAGCCAATGTCGAAAGAGAGCGCGAGGATAATTCTTCCTTTTTCATTGTCGGCTCTCTCTCTCTCTCTCTCTCTCTCTCTCTCTCTCTTTCTCTTTCTCTTTGCAAATACACGCGAGAGAAGAATATACATCTTCGAAGCATCAAAAGTACACAAAAAGTTTCTTTAACATTATGCATACCTAAACGAACCAAAATCAGTCTATAAATAAACAATCGAGTGCCTCTATCATCTTCTATATACGTTCTATAGGCTCATGATCGATTAACAGAGCGAACCGCGCCGTCTCTAATTAATCGAGGAAAACTCGCGCGGGCTATATGCGTGTGTGCTATATCTCGCGATGATAATGAATCGGATGCTCCGACTGCAGCCTCTCACATGCACTCGGCTGTGTACACACACACACACACACACACGTAGACGCATACACAACGTGAAACCCGATGGGCGTAGCTTTGCGAACGTAACGCGATATGTTTGTGTTTCGTGGCACGCACTCGCACGCACACATGCGGCTGTGTACGAGCGAGAGAGAGAGAGAGAGAGAGAGAGAGAGAGAGAGAGAGAGAGAGAGAAAGAGAGAGAGAGAGAGACGGATATCCATCTGTCAGCGAGCCCATCGTTCGATGCTGCTGACTTTTACCGCCGCTGCAGCGGTCATATATATATATATATATATATTATATGCAGTATGCGGTTTATACATATGAGGGCCGATTCTCGGAAAACTACGAGCCCTGTTTCTGCCGGGCTTTTGTTTTCCGAAATATATACATATATATATATATAAGCGTGTGCTTTTTCACGTTTTCGCAGTTTTCTTTAGTACATATTATAACACGCCGCGGAAACGGAGAAAAGTTTCGTCTATATATATAAATATATATACAGTGTATAGTGGGGGGAGGGGATAGAAGCAAGGCGAGCGGTGTTGCGTTACCCGCTGCTTCGTCAACGCCAGCCCTTTATCTCTCTTATAATTAATTCGCCGCGAAGCGCGCACGCCGCCGCGCTGCTGCTGATTATCCGCCTATATTTTTAGGAAGACAATGACGCGCGGTAATCATTCTACCACGGATATTCGAAAGCGCGTGATCAATTCCTAAAAATGTGACGATTCAGAAAATACGATGACAGGTATATATACAGTTCCCTCATCGTTATCCGCGAAACCATAGTGCATACAACTATATAGGTACACGTCTCGTTTGTTAATAACGTCGAAGTCTACACCTTTTTCTCTTCACATTATATGCGACGGATACAATATGTAGAACTTTGTGCAATTTTCATCCGTAATAGTATAATGTAGTTCATACGTTTCCTCGTACAATTCAAAAGCCGGCATCTCTACTGTAGTCCGTATTGTATACGCGCCTACAATACACTCTATAACGTGGCAGTTTCGAAAAAGCCATAACTCTGTCCACACGTGCGGGTATATATACATATATATATATAATTTGCGGTCCAGGGATGAGGAAGTGGCATCAGGAATAAGGGGCCAGCTATACTTATTGCATTGCTTCTGAGGGATACACGCTCCGACGCCTCTCAGCACACATATATATAGGTATATACACTTTCGAGTTCTCTGCAAAACCCCGCGGGACGTCTTCTCTCTTCTTTTGTCTGTGCGCAGTACTTACGCGACGATAACGACGCGCGCGTGCGAGAAGGGCGTCGCAACTGTTGAATGTCGTAGCTCGTTATACTCTATATTTACATACCGCAGCGGCTTCGCGATTTTTCCATTATACTTGTCATTCCCCAATCAGTATACATATATATAAAATAATCATCGCACATCGAAAGAGCACGTTTATAACGTGCGTATATATATAAAATTCGAGGAGCTTAAATTATGTCACGATAAAAATTTTTATACGAGCCTCCGAGCCTCGCGTTCATTAGTCCGGATCCTGATTGTATTAATCCCGAAAATAAGTGTACAAGCTACTGTAAAATACCAAAGCCAGTCGCTCCGTGTACCTTGCATATATACATGTATATACTCACGCTGGGAAGTTTATACGTAAGTCATTAGCGCGTTCGATCAGATATATGTAAATATCACGCGGAGAAAAAAAAAGAGAGAGAGAGAGAGAGAGAGAGAGATGATATTCCTAATGAAGGGGGGGGGGACAAATAATCGCACTGGGCATTCCCGAAATTCTCTCTGATAAATCATAAAGATAAGACACGCGACGCAGCGCGTCAAATCTCTCGTGCTCGATCTTCACTGTAATTTCTGTAAGAAAACGTAAAAATCGTCGATATATATGTACGATCGCGCATCGTGTCCCTTATATATATAGAATACGCGCTTAAATAAAAGAGTCAACGGACGCGGTACCGCGCGTGATGTCATACAGGCACATAATATAGCGCCGAAATCGACGAACGAGCAGGAGTACAAAAAGGACGACTGCAGCATCGCCACGCGGTCTGCCTCTTTCCTTCTCTCTCTCTCTCTCTCTCTCTCTCTCTCTCTCTCTCTCTCTCTCTCTCTCGATATATAGGAGCACATAGTGCGGAGGAGAGAAAACACGCGGCAGAGAGTTCTTCCTTATCTGAACGACGGAATCTCGGAATTCGGTCGCGCGCGACCGGTATTATCACCGAATTCCATCGTAATTGCTTATCTACGAGCTAATGCGTGACTGCGGCTCTACACCCCCGACCGTAATTTTCTTCGACTCTCGAAGCTCGCTGCATTGCCTACCCCCAATATATACTTCTTTATATATATACGCAGTTTCGCTCTCGCACTATATATACAAAAGGATTATACTAATCCTCTCGGAAGAATCACTCAATCGGCGGCAGCAGCTCGTCAGAAGCAATCGAAATTCCAGCAAAACACCTCTCGAGCTAGGGGTTGTGCGTGCCAACAGCTCTTATAAAACAGCCTCTCGAGACAATAATAATTCCCTCGAGAACAGCAGCAGCAGCAGCAGCGGCAGCTTGGCACTAATAAACAGCCGGCCCCCTGGCGCAACACGGGATGCTGCTGGCCCGCGTAGTGTATCGGGTTACGGTGTATACCTACATATATATATACATAATGGTTGAAGAGCGTATAGTTGGGGGCGCGCGAAAGGGCCAACGGAGGACCACACACGGATCCGCCGCTGATGCTTCTGTCCAAGAGAGACACGAAGAAAGAGGTGAGGATCGATTCCCTTTCGCTGAACCTGTCCGATGCTCTGTGGATCAGGTGGTTATTGCTATACACTTCCGTTGGATGATTTTTCGGACTTTTGTGCAGCGCGTCTCTCTTTCTCTCTCTCGCTCTCTCTCTCTTTCATAAAATAAGCATCGACAAAGAAACTATACCACCTTGTAGCATGACAGTCCGTAGTTAGAAGAAGGTATATGCTTATCCGAAAGTTTGATTAAACGCGAGCCAGGCACGAGCCATTCGTCTGGTGCTCTACCTACACTATATATATATATATATAGGTATAGAACACAATGCTCAGCGAGGCCCGAGGGCTACCACGAACCACGAGGCTTTTCTTCGAAGCGAGTATATATACATATATAGAGCCAGCGGTTAATTAATGAGCCATTTCCATCGACGCGCGCGAGAAATCGAGAAAAGGTCAGCGACGCGCGCGGGTACCTGCAGCACGACTCTCTTTCCTTTTTTTCTTCTTCTTCTTCTTTTTCTTCCTCTTCTTCACTACGGGACGTATTGATAGAGGAGACATTAATTCGGCGCGACGCGAGGCTTCCTAGAAATCGAGACCGTATGGGAAAGCTGCTGTTTCTGTAACTAGAAGTAAGCGTGTCGCTCATATATATAAGTATACGTATATAAGTAGGAGGATTTCGGCTTATCGGTATTGAGATCGTCATCGCGAGAGAAAGAGACAAATTGATGTCGCGGAGAGAGATATACGTGAACTTTGGTGGTCCGAATAGTGTTCCACGGTGATGCTAGCCTATATACATATATACATTTAGTATATAGTTAAAAATAATATTTATTGAAGTTATATAATGTTTATCAGAAATTTTATCTTGAACGATAGAAACTTCGTTTTTTTCAATTCGATTCTCATGTGTATATGTTATCAAAAAGTTGATTGAGCGGAGGAGGATACGTGCAGTGGTTTTTTCAATCGTACCCGATGTGCGCATATCAGAAATTAAAACTTCAAAAAGTTATTTAGGATATCGAACTACTGAAGTCCTAGATATGTGCGTGCAGAACGAGTTTTCTAAAAATAAAAATCTATTTCGCTGAGTAGACCAGTACGACAATTACGTGTTGGTATATAATACACCGGTGCGAGTCACAGCGGATAACTGTACATTTCACTCAAACAGCTTAAAAAAAATTCCATTCGATGGGACGAGCTGATTACCCCAAAGTACGCGCAATTAATTATATACGAAATTAACTATATAGCTTTAGTTTTACTCTGGAAAAAATGAGTATCGCGCTAATTCGTATACAAAACGATAAACTATTCCGCGCGCGCTTCTAAACTCTCATCGTGTATATATATATATAAATGCGGGAAAGAAGAAAAAAAAAGCAGCTTGCGAGTCGCGCAGTCTGGCCAGTCGATAATTTGTCGGAGAGATCGGCCGTTTGTCCCCTGTTGTATACGTGTCGGACACCGATGGCTATCAGCCGCCAGACGTGCATACCTGTGCTGCAGGTGGGGCTGTTGTGTGTAAAGCCCACCCCGCGACACCCACGCGCTCGCCCGCGGGATCGAAGAAGCTCGTTACTCACTGCTCAAACGATACTACGACTGCGTGCGAGGATTCGCTGGGATTTCGTTAACTTTTCACCGCTCGCAAGAGTTTTTTTTCTGTTTGAGGACAACGAGCATATTTTGGAAATGCGCCACGTTTGAGAAGCCTGTGATTTGTGGTAGTTTCAAGTGGACGCTGAAGCCGATATTATGCGGGACAAAGCGAGCCGCTGTCGATTTAGTCGCGGAATAATAAAAGGCACTCGAAGAAACATTAAACCGGAGACCCGCTTGTTTGCAATGTACAATTATAACAAGGCGCATTTTGATATATACAACTACTTTGAAAAAAAGGAACGTTTCTCGCACTTGCGCCTGCGCAGATAAATGCCCAATTGACGCGTGAATAATAAAGCTTTCAAAATTATTGCTCCTACATCACACAAGAGCCTCCGAACACCTGAATCGCGCTGAGGCGCCAAGCGGAGACCCCAGAGAAGAAAAAGAGAAAGAGAATAATGGAACACACCGGGCGTGTAAATTATGAATAATAAATATCCGCGGCCGACTAGCCCTATACACCGGCTTTTTATCGGGTCGGCAGGATCGAGGCTATATATATATACACGATGTGGGCGGGCCTCGAGACGCCCGCGGGGGCCTGTGCGCTGTGCCACCTTTTGTATGCAGCCGTTATTTCGACGATCTCACTATACATATATAACACTACGCGGATGATGCACCCGAAGTATGATTGAGGCTGATTGATCGCTGATTTATTAGGCGTTTACGAGGGCAGTTTTGAGCGCTTCATTGCGCTGAAGCGCGTCGACTATATATATACTTGTACGGATGGAAAACTTTTTTGAAGGGCTGTCGAATTCAGATCGATTGATTTTCGGGTTATTGGGTATCAGAGGGAAATTCAATCGGCGCAGTGCGATGTACGTAGAAAATCTAAAATATTCATGTACATACATTCGAGTTTTTTAAATATTTTGTTAGTCTATCGCGGAAAAGCAATATTCCGGTGAATCATTTTTCGAAAGGCAAATGATATACACATTGGTTATTTAACACGGATGCCTATGTGGGAATATTGTATTCGCGTGAAACTCAATTTCGTATAATATTATTTTATTAATTGGTCACCTATATAAAAATGAGCGATTAAAGAATCTTTTTTTCTCAACTGCGTATACATATATATATACACCGTATATACCTATATTCATAATAGAGAAATCAAGAGATATGAAAAGGACTTGTAGCTTGTGCTGTCTGTATTCTCGTTATCCTCGAGATGATCGATCGTGACAAGAACAGCATCAATATGCTGGAACTAGTCTCTTTATTCTTCATACGGACGAGTCCCATCGACATATCGGAATCCGATAATTGATCGTCAACTAATGTTGTCTGCACCGCGACCTAATGGAATCTTTGACCTAATAAATTAATTCGTTTAGAATTTTCCTTAATTTTGTATCAAAATATATAAAAGTGAACATTATATTAAGCAACGAAATCGATTAAAATAATTTGTCCATCGTGCGATGAAATCTCGTATTATACATACTCGCAACAAAAGTGACTTTCTTTTAACGACTAATTAATCGAAAAGCGAATACTGTCAGCTGAACATACGATTCAAATTTCCCACCATTTCACATCAGTCTTACATATACTCATCCCAATAATAGCGCGCAATAACTCAGCCAATCAGCGCGTTCACCTCGCTAAATCCTCCTATATATAACACACACCAGTGCACTTATACACAGGCCGTGTACATTATATTCAATTTCATAAATTGCCCGCAGCTTATACACACTTAAAATCGATCTCGTCCCGCGTTTTTCGCACGAGATAAGCGAAGGCCATGCCTGTATACACTATACACATAATACGCGCGCGCGCGCGCGCTTCTTGATCTACTTATTCCCTCTGGAAAAAGGAGCGAGACAAAAGCCCGCGGAATACATAAAGGTCCGCGATAATCGAGCGCGTGCTACTTAGCTTATACCCGACGTCGACGGCAAAATAAAAAAAAAATAAAAGAGAGCGTGTGCACCAGCCGAGTATACGAGCGAGTGTGAGAGAGAGAGAGAATGGAGCTGCAGAGAGCGGGGTAATTCAACACCGGAAGTGTCTTGAGCGTGACGCCACCCTGAAGGTGCGCGAAGCAGGATACGCATCACGAGGAAAGAAGTGGAGAAAGAAGGCGGAGGTGCCCGGGTGCGTACACGCGCGCACCGCAACTTTTCCTCTCTTATATACGAAATTTTCTCACAAGCAAGTGCGGTGTCGTCGGATTGTTTCGAGTTGATTTATATGTACACCTATATATTGTGTAATAGTCCGCGCGCGGACACTGCTGCAATTTCGTCACTAATATTCAAGAGACCTGCGCGGCTGAACAGCGTCCTTATGTACTTATATATATACCTATGCATTCATGGATTATATTACGCCCGTATATAATATGAGGCAACTCTACTTCAGCTCGGCGTGTACACACACACACACGCGCGCGCGCGTAATACAGTGTACAGTCTTTTGATCCCGTCCCGCGCGGAGCAGCTATGTATATGACGGAGGAAAGTGTGTAAAAGCTCGCGTAGAAGATGTCGACGAATTTTTTAGTATATTTTTATGGTTAAAGTCGATAAGAAAAATATAGCCGACGCGTGTAGCTATTTTTCCAGCGCAGCGTTGCGACATTCGACACGCGCTGATACAACCGATATGTTTGGCTTCTGCGAATAATGCGTATGCATATGACGGAAACAAGTGGAATCGTTACGAGCAATTATTACAGAATACGAATAATCTCTTCATCTCGCGCGCAAAAATTTTATTTTTTATACTAGTGCACACACTCGGGCGTTTATATAATCTTCAAAGCTGCATCTCCCTTCAGCGAACAAGAGATAACGCGCTGTCTCTCTCGACTGTAGGTGACAAAAAGACGACAGAAGTCGTCCGCGCGCACAACTCTTTCTTTCCATCCTCCCATTCATATCCAACAGCAGCAGCGACAACCGCACACAGACGTCCCGTCGCACAAAACATCATCCTGCTGCTGCTGATGGCAGTGCTGGTGGTGCTGGTGGTGGTGGCAAAGTTGCGGAGGCGCACTAGTGTATATACATATATATATGAACGAAGAGAAGGAAGATGAGGTCGGGGGTAGTAACCTGACACCCGGTTCTGCGCGCAAGGTAACCCGAGACCGCGAGCGCCTCCCTCCTCCTCCTCCTCCTCCTCCTCCGTGGAGGGCAGCCCCCTTCGTTGCTGCTGCTGCTGGATGAAGAAAAAGGTACAACAACGAAACCAAGAGAGAGGACCAGACGCCGGGCAAATTTGAGAAAAAGCCTAGCGAGCCGACTCAATTACGAAAAATTTATGGCTCGTTAGCGGAGAGTTGGGTTTCCTTATTAGACTATATTTCGGGAAAAATTCTGGATGCGGACGCTTTTTTATAATGGACGGATTTTTCTTTCCTACACCCCCGAGAGAGAACTGTGTGTGTATATATATATGTATATATTGCGGATTGTTTTTACGATCCTTTTTTTTGCAGTCGAGGAAAGGTTGGGCGCGTATATATTATAACGAGGCGAGGGTGATGCTCGCGGGAGTCGGGGTACACCTGTTAATTTTAATTGGTTTTGTCTGTTGATTTAATGGCCACGTGCCGGATGTAAAGTCGGCGCGATGCTGTTGCTGCTCTCCTATAATCCGGCGGGAATGTTCATAATTAAACTTTCATCAAGCGTATAGTCGGAACAAGTAATTTTTGTTGGAATGAAAAAGTTGATGATCAACTTCTTTCGTCACTATACACTACTTTCCTGTAGCTCACAACTCGGGTCAAAGCAGTAACTTCTGAACGATACATTTCATATTTTGTTCCATCATCCGAATTTCTTCAATCAGCGCGCCACGAATGAATTACCCATTTTACCAGCGACTTTTCGCTACATCGACTTATCCACTGCGTAATAAACTAATACGCTCCGCGTCAAGCCAAAAAAGTTAAGAGCGCTTCATCGCCCGTAATTACAGAATGAAAAAACTCCCCCGCATAGCTCGGCCAAGGTATAGACGCGCTCACATTAATGCCTCGCGTTCACTAAACGAGCTCTATCGCCCTCGTCCATTGTTATAACGCCGTTCGCTGCCTGTATAATCAATACCATCGTCATCGGCTATATATATATATATATATATATATATATATATCAGCACGAGGGTCGCCCATACAGCGTAATGGGAAACACCGCAAAGCCCATCTTCTCTCCCCCTACACAGTATACGCATACAGCACATGCACCCCTCGCTTTGGCTCATCAACCTGTAAACAAGACTTGGACACGTGGACTCGGCTCCGTATATATGTATCTATGGCTTTTTGGCCAGAGGTATACATATATAGCCGGCCGTGCGACCCTTGACTTTTTACTTGGGCCTTTGTATGATAAGCAAATAACGCGGCTAATTTAATTACAGAGCCAAGAAGGATACGATGCGAGAGCGAAGCCGTATTCTTATTTTATCGATTGTACATTTTTCATATACGGATGAAACAATCGAATCGATGCCTTCTTTCTGTAATAGATATATTTATACACGCGGCTTGTTATCACGAAGACGCAGCATCATCATCGGGATTACCCGCAGACACGTGTTGGTCCATCAGACGTGCGGTGGCGCACGTGCAAAGGCTTTCGTCGGGATTTTCGACACATTGTCAAAATTGAATTTATATGAATTATAACGACGGATACGCCGATGTTCCTCTCGCATGTCCGTTAATAAACTTAGTTGCCTCGCAGTAAAGTAAGTCGATGAAAAAAGGAGCACACATGTAGCTGCGCGAGGCTTATAAGTAACGAGAGAGCCGAGTATCGCTTTCGCGCGCAGGGAAAACTTCGGCGCGCGCGATAAGCAGCTATATACACATATTAGTGCCCCTCGATCTTTAGTCCTACTATGCACTTCACTCGAGACGGCGGCATTGCTCCAGTTTCGACTTTTTCTCGACTGACATCGTTTCAGGCCGCGACTTCTGCAACACTACTCCCCACACACACGCGCGCACGTATAATCGAACTACCTTCATGTTCCGATTCGCCTGCGAGCGCAAAAAGGCCTCCGGAGAGTTATTTTTTTGATATCCAAGTGTAGGTGTTTCTTTTTTTTCTGAATACACCTATAGCGCAGACTCGCTCGACCGATCATGCGTGTTGACAGTGAAAGCGGCGGCTCCGTATATAATAACGACGAGACTAGCCAGGGAGCATTACCGATGGATTTTGAAAGCGGAGCAGCCTGAGGGGCGGCAGGAGCGTCCGCGAAACGAAGATTATTGTTTTGGCAACGGCGAACGTGCGCCGCAGCCCGTGTGCGAGACCGGCACGCGTCGCGTCTCACTTTTGCCGCTGTTCACAGCAGCTCTCTCTCTCCTGCATGACAACCCCGTCATTATCGTGTCTCGACAAATTAGCCTCGTTACGCGGAAAATTATTATCCCACGCCCCCTCTCGATTGTTCGCGGCTCTGTATGCGAGATGCTTCTGTGAGTTATAGGGATGATGCATCATGACGCCTGATATATATAGGCGATGAACGTAATGGCCTTTCAGAGAGCGATAGCTTTGACAGGTCGCTCGACGGGATTTTTCGTGTTTTCGGTGCGGCTATACGATGCGCGTGTACGAGTTTGAGTCGCGTGTACATTTTACCGAAAAGCGTGGGGAACCATATTATTTGTATTAAAAATAAAAATTTATCAACAATAAAGTATGAATTAATTAAACGTCGTTTCAGGATAAAAACTCCTTATGAACGATGATTGATTAGTGTCTAGCAACACTATTCTACGTAGCTGTAGAAGCATTTATTGTTTATAGAAAACTAATCCAAAAATCTATATAATCCATCTCCACATATAAATACAGACAGCAAAAAAGACTCTGCATCGCAAACGATTTGTTGCGATTCCAGCATCCACTGCAATATATATATATATATCATTACAGAATCTGTTATGTCACCCACGTGCAGCGCACAAACAGCAGCAGCACATCAATGATTTCGTATATAGCGTATATATGCGGTTTCTGTGAGCCAAGGCAGCAGCGGAGCGGCGCGCAAAAAAATTATTTTATCTGCGGTTTCACCGCAGCGCTGCCACGCGATGGGATATCGTATGATATCGCGAAAAAACACTCGTATATACGCGCCTATATTCATATATACACGCGACGACGACGTTTCCACAACGCGCTGAGTGTCGTTTTTGCAAAACTTGGCCGCGTGTTTTTTTTGCCCGCGATGACTCGAGAGGAGAAAAATTCGTGCGTCGTCGTCGTTCTTTGTTTTTGTCTAACAGCGAAATATGTACGCGATTACGCGAGCGTGAAAATGCTATGCGTTGTGTTGGAAATACTAGCTTTCATATACAAAAAGTAAACATTGAGCAGACGCGGAGTTAAAGCTAGAAAGAAAAGGCCCTTTTTCAGTTTTATGTGTTTATGATATATTTATGACTAGCTCGGGTTTCTAGAGTTAGCATGTACTCCAAAATAAGGAATCATTGTTTTAGGCTAGCGGACGACAAGCTGGCTGCATTCCTATGCATTGCCGATAGTCTGTCGATCACTCCAGTCCTTTAGTCCTGGATTGCTTCTCCTAGAGATCAGACGTGCGTTCTTCCTTGTGCTACTCAGAATAAATTCTAAGTTAACATTGAATATTCTGAGTTTATGTTTTATTTCATTTACCCATTTCCAATACGTTGCGATGTTTTCTGGAATAGGGTATACTATACGTGGATTGCGCATATTATTAAGGTAAAAGCGATAGGCCCATTGATTCCAGGTGAAAATTAACGGTGTTTTACGAGCACCGATTATATGCTCCGCGGCGGCTTGTGTATATTATACCTATGGTGCGAACGCACCAATTGCCCTCGTATAAGAGCATTAATAGGAGTCCTGTTTCCTTTCCATGAATAATCGATGAGCTACCGCTCGGACTCTTCTGCTCGTTCTTTTCTTTTCATTCCCGAAGGAGCGAGTACAGAGCATAATGGGATCGAGTATGATTTAAAGGGACTTTTTTAAGGCCACACCGAATATTGGATTGCTCGATAGTATTACACTCGAGTTAAATGAGTTTGCGTATTGACGTTTGCAACGAAATTTTTTTCATCGGGAAATTCACGAGTAGACAGGTATCCAAATAAAGGTATTAGAAAGTGATCTGAGCCCAGCCGATTTAACAATGCTTTGCGCGTCATTTATAAGAATTACCTCTCGGTTTCGCAGTTTCGCGAAGAACAAGGCAGAAAGCAATATCGAGTCCGCGGACTATCTCGCGCGCGGCACACACATGCAGCGATGAGTCTCTCTCGGGCATCAGACTCTAAGTACCGTATATCCCCGAGTCTCGCCTCGTGAATTTCCCCTCGTATCCCGATGTAATCTCCTTTTCTCTCTCTCTCTCTCTCTCTCTCTCTCTCTCTCTCTCTCTCTCTCTCTCTCTCTTCCTTTTGCTCGGTCATTCCTTCCCGGAGAAATTCAATGTATACGAGAGAGAGAGAGAGAGAGAGAGAGAGAGAGGCGCGAAAGGGTCGCTTGCTCGCGAGCTTCGACGCTCTCCGAAGAGAGAACAAGTTACACCCTATAAATACGCCCGAGTAATTGATTCAGTAATAACTAACTCAAGTCCGAGTTTGTGTCTGTGCCTTCGGCTCGCTCTCTCTTTCTCTCTCTCTCTCTCTCTCTCTCTCTCTCTGGGTATCTGTGTGTGTATTGGAGACTCTCAGAGAAGAGAGAGAGAGAGAGAGAGAGAGAGAGAGAGAGAAAGGGACTGCTTTATGTGCACCTCGTCATTTCGTTTCTGCCTTTTGTTTCTCCCTTTTTCGCTGCTCCTCTCGCCTTGTTTATTTTTTCCCTTTCCTATATACTTCAGCCGAGTCGACTTCAGCGTCCTTAATCGCACTTATATATATATGCTTCTTTATTTTGATAATTAACTTCCGCATCTATACTATTATATGTAAACATCAGCGCACGAGTCTGCGCCCTTACCTCTTCCGTAGATGCACCTTGGCTAATACATATAATACACTGTATATATAGGAACAATTCCTACCCGATATATGTGTATATATATACACACACACACACATACAACTCAGGAAAAATTATAGCCTTAATCAATTAATTTTTCCCTCCTCCATGCCGTGCGGCCACCACCTCCGCACGCGGACTTTTATCGTTTATCTCGGCACCTCGTTATCGTCCGCATCATCTCTCCCGCGCACTGCAGGCTCGCTTCTCTCATTCCCATATGCGAGCGCGCTCTCCGAACGGCCATAAATATGCATGCCGGTAATAGCGCGCCGCCGCCGCGAAATTCTGATCCTGCGCGCACCGCGGGGTTAAACTCGTATGTCACGAGCTCTGCACACGCCCTTTTTCGTCGCCCCGCTCGCCATAAGAGAGAGAGAGAGAGAGAGAGAGAGAGAGAGAGAGAGAGTTTCTCTATCTAACTTTCTGAAACAATAAGTCTCGCGCCGACGCCCACTTGGCTTCCGCATAGAGCCCGGCCACTATGTTTATGGCGCGGACTCCGATATATATGGGTACATGTATATATATGTATATATATATATATATACACATACACTAGCGTGACACGTTCTGCATCGAACTTCAGGTATCTATTTTGCTAAGTAAAACAGAAATACTTGAATAGTCAAGGAATAAGGCACATTTTTTTCAGATTGTTAAATTTTAAACAATTTGCTAAAATGCCTACAAAATTGCAAACTTTTTAAAAATGTTCTGACCTACTCTGAAGCGGTCTGATTGAAATACTTAACGAAGTGCTCCACAGAACTATGAACGTCATTTCCGCAGATTGTCCCTACCACAAGTTTTCTTCGTAGATTTTATGGCAGGGTGCGCTTCGTGGCCGATGGAGATTCAGACATATTTTGAATATATTGTTTTTTAACTAAAGAAGGAAATACTAAACAATTCATAATAATTGTACAAATACATCGAGAACTTTTTCTGAAATGCGATAGAGAAAGTTTGAAAAAACTATAGCCCTGGTAACAATTTCATCAACGAAAATGACCAGTCCGCGGAGTGTTAGCCATATTTACTTATAGTAGATACTGCTAAAATTGACCAACGGTTGACCGATGCCTGGTAGATTATTGATGCGTGAAAAATGTAAAAGTAATAAAATCAATTTCTCCATGACTGTATGCTACTTTTCATAAGTGTATTGCATTATTATTCCCGAGATTATTCCTGTGCATACCGAAATCAAGTAAACAATAAATAATTTAATTTTCATTAAAAGGGGGTTATGGTTTTATACGCTATTGTATATATACACGAGTAAATATTACAGACAAACAGTGGTATATGCAGTATGCCCAAAATAGCCATCGATGGACTCTGGAAGTAAAGGATCTTAAAAGATGTTTCCATATATATTTATAAGAAATATAATATCAGAAGCAATATCTTTCATTTAATTAATACTTATTATGGTATTACGTACAGTGTATTAGAGTTATACATATAATTTTTGGGACAGAAACTTGTAAAATTGTGTGAAAACAGACTACAATGACAGTTTTTACTTAACTGTTGTCGTTAGATCTCTCGCATCACACCCTATGGCATGAGTGTCCAGTTTTGCATATAAGCGTCTGATATGGAAATCAAAATTATATCAGATAAGATAACAAGTTGATATGTTGTTTGAACATGCCAAAACAAACTTACATATAAAATTTCATCTCTTTAGCTATGATAGTTCTTAAATGAGAGCCAACAAAAGTTTATTAGTGATGACTTGTTTTAAAATTCTTTTTAATTTTTTTTCTTTTCAATTTGACCGACCCATCAAAATTTGTCTAATCTATTTTTGTCTGGTTAATCCGAATGGGAGGAGTGTCGAAAAAAATGGCAGGTTATTTGTTATTAACAAATTTCCCAAAATCGTTACAAAACTGTTCCTATATTTTTTCGTAAAATGCATTATTTATCTTTAAAAAATATTTAAAGTTTTGGAAATTAAACGATTCTTATACTTTTCCGATATGAATTTTCGAAACTTTAATAATTTTTTAGTAAAAATTATGTAACAATTTTGCAGAAAATTGTTTATAACGAATAATCTGCCAATTTTTCGACGATGCACCCTTAAAATTCGGATTGAGCAGACGAAAATACATTAGAAAAGCCTTGGTGGTGTTGGTCGAATTAAAAAGGCCAAAAGTCAACGGAAACCTACCTGGCATCTGCACTATAGAAGTATGCAGTATACCCCACGGGTTATATGGTCAATACTGCTAATAATTAAATACAATAAAGAAATTTTCCATTCCTTTAAACACCTCCGTATATTAACAATTTATTTTCCGTCGACAGGTTTCTCAGTGAAGCGAAGGCGTTGCAGCCAAATGGCTCTCCACCTAGCCGTGATCGGTGACAATTACCTTGTAGCGAAGTAGCTCTTGAGTACGCCGTGCGCAGCTGCTGCCAGCGCGAAAGCCTTGCTCTAAATCGTATCATCTATCTCCTTATTCGACGTGGTGCCAACGTTAGCGCCTCAACCGATCACGCCGAGACACCCTTTCTTCAAGCCATGAAACATGGCTCGGAGTACCTGACGCGGCTTTTTTTGGAGTAAGCCGGCCTCGTCCACCGGAGGAATAAGAACAGCGAGACTCCGCTACATTTGGCTATACATGAAAGCAACAGGGACATCGTCGAGATTCTCCTAGAGGCGGGAGCCTGCGTGGACAGTATCACGACGAGCTTTGTATCTGGCTGTCTCCGCGGGCAAATGCGCGGACATTGTGAATCTGCCTATTGAACACGGGGCGATCGTTGACGCTGTAGACAATGACGGTGAGTGTTTTCCTTTGTTTCGTAATATTAACAAATTCTCCTATCCCGATCATCTTCTTCCCTATAAGATAGACTCAATAAAACCAGACTGTGGACTGAACATTTTGCACAGCAATCTATTTTGGAGGGTTATGAGATAAAAAGCTGGTGCAAGCTTGCTGTATAGATTTGAATCTAGCTGCAGTAGACACAGTCATTATTTACGATAGTTGCAGTATATCGGCTGTGTACTAAAGGTGTTGTTGATGAAGCTATAATTAAGCGTGCAAACGTAAAATGATTTTTAGAGAAAGCTCTGATTGACAAAGAAAATGGCTTGGTTAACACAGAGGAAGGTCTTTCAAGATTGAAGAAGCTTTTGGAAGAAGATTGTTTTAAAGTCGCTGATTTGAAAAATGAAGATAATATTATTCTTGAAAACTTAAGTTAGGGAGTGACATGGTCTTATCAACAAAAGCGAAAAAATAATAATCACAATCATTTAGCAATGATTAGTATAACTGCGTTTATTTATTTGAAAAATGTTTTTACAGATTTATTCTTGTACACCCGATAAAACAAATAAGTAAACAATTCTGAACACGCGTCATAATAATTTTAGTTAACCTATACAGTAACACAAAGGGAGTTGAGAATTATTTAAAGTTATTTATTCCGTCATGTGTATAAAGATAATTAGATGATAAGTGTTAAATAACAATCCTGAAATAAGACATTATTATGTATAATTTAAATTACAAATCCATGTAGTACAAAAAGAATACAATCGCTCTTTTAATGAATTAACTAATTCAATCCTACCACATATATTATACACCTATACGTGTTTAACATTTTTTTGTGTACGATACTATATATATATATATACATATATATATATATATAGAGAGAGAGAGAGAGAGAGAGAGAAAGATGGAGTGTAATTACTTGCGGAGATGATATTTACGAGGGTTGTATATTATACATGTTCACTTTGCGAAAGGATTCAAACTCGCGTAATATTGTTAATTTCGCGACGATCGATTTTCTCCGAGTCTCTCTATATATAAGTTACGTTATACTGACGTATAACTGCTGCACTAATGACGCTTCTTCGTTCCTCATTATGCGCTACATCCTTGCTTTTCTCGATCCGAAACTCGCGCGGGAGAACTGTATATACTATATCTACGCAATTTGTTGTTGATAATTTTACTAGTTCAAACCGTGCAGAATACAATCCGAGCGCTCTCGCGAAAGTTCAACCCGCGCGAGGAACTATTAGCAGACGCTCATTTTCACTCGGATGTTCTTTTTTTTCGTACCAGTCTCATTAATTTACTTCTTGCGAAAAATAAATAGTATGTACATCGTTAGTCCACGGAACATCCGAATTACGTTAAGTATACGAAGGAACCACTGTTCATTCAGAATTTAAAACACGCGCGCACATAAATAATACGATTAACCCGAGTGCCGATAATCTGCATGCAAATGGACCTATATATATATATATATATATATATATATATATATATATATATATATATATATATATATATATATATAGAGAGAGAGAGAGAGAGAGAGAGAGAGAGAGAGAGTGAGCTTTTCGATTCTAGCGCACGCTCAATCTGCATATACACTTATATTATACGATAAGAAGAAAAAATACAACGAAGATGACGAAGGAGAGTGAAATCGGGGCATGGCCCGTGCAGAGGTGTTAAAACACGGTATAATCAAGAACAACCCGCGTATATATATATATATATATATATATATATATATGTATAGACACGCACAGCCTCGCTTATCTATATACGTGCGCATACTCATATACGCCAAAAGAAAAGATATAAAAAAAGAAGAGGAACGAAGAGAGGACCACCTTCTCGGCTCGCGCAAACGGCTACCAGCAAGCTTCGGAGATTTACTGCCGAACGTGCGCGTATTTATGAACTGAGCAGCAGCAGGCGCGCGCGCGAAGGAGGAGGAGAGCATCGAGTGTTAACCAACCATCGATCATGTTTTCGAGAACACGACGGCATGAAACATTCATATATGCGCCCTCGACTGATGCTGCTATACGTGCGCGGCAGCCGCAGCTCTTTATTATTATCATTTCCATTTTGCGCCTCCGACATTTAATTGCCGGCGATTTGCACCGATTTGCATGGCTACCTGATAATTGTGTATATATACGCATATACCGCGACGGCTATTACTTGGCTTTCTCTCTTTTTCTACTTCGAGCTCCTTTTGATCGACTGCTTTTTTTTTCTCTCATCCAAGCCTGTTATTATTATACCTACATAAATGCGTGCAAAAAGAAATGTATATTCAATTATTATCCCGAGGGAATTTTCACGACTATATATCTATATATATATTCATTCGACTTTTCGACACCTGTGTGTAAAAGCGAATACAGCCGCGCGAAAAAAAGCCGAACGAGAGAGTATATAGGCGATATTCTCCGTTGCAAAAAGCTCGGGGTCGTCATAAACAAAAGCAGGGAGTAATTGATTCTCTAATAACTTAACGCGCTCTCTCTTTCTCTCTCGGCCGGCTCCTAACAGCCTTAGGTAGACATAATGTATTGCCCCGCATCCCCCTTGCGGCCGCCGCTGGAGATTTAAGGCCCAAGCCGACGAATAATAAACCCGAACGCGTGCACCTCACGAGCTGTATTATATATACGCTGTGTGTATGTGTTATATACGAGTTTTTTTAAATCGTATTACAACGAAAAGAGGAGAAGTTATATCGTGAGCGTACATGAAAAAAATGCACTTTCTTATAAACACAACACGCGGTCCTTACACCCGCGAAATTTCTACATCCCAATCAACGATGATTGCGGCGGCGGCGGCGTTGGTGTATAGAATAAGTGTGAATACGATAATTTCAATACTAAATTTTAAGCACGTGCTAGAAGTAACGATAATCTCTCTCACGTAATAGTTGAATTTCGATCGGCTCTCGCATCAATTTGAGAAAATATTTCCTAAGTGCAGGACTCGAAGCCTCCGCGAAGATAAGACTCTGCACAGCCTATCATTACGTCCGCATCTTCTCTCTCGCTTTCGATATGATATACACCTCTCTTGTGGGAAAAAGCAGTCGCGCTTGTTACATACGCGGGTTTATTTTCAGCTCGATCGCAAATGACACTGCCGCAAAGGCCTTCTATTCTTATATACTATATATATACATATATTAATCGAAAATTCGTCAGGATTCTTGCAGTCTCTCTATTGCAGTGTCGAGCACGGGCCAAAAGTCCAGCACATCAAAGCTGCGATTATCAAGCATATAATATATATATACACTCACACCCGAGCACTCGCTAAAGAGGCCTCGTTACCGTAATAATCGCGGCCCCTTCGTTCACCGGCCTCCGCGCCGCGCGTTTACGAATCCGGTCATCATCTCTCTCTCTCATATATGCGCGCGCCCATGTAATATCGAGATCGATCCTTTTCGCACGCGGCATCTCGTAAATTCGATGATGAACGCGGCTCGTATATATTACGCTCGCGCGAGCTGTTTTCGCCGAAAATGCGCGCATATATGTATATATATATACGCCGCTGGTGCAGCGGCCGAGAGAGTAAAAAAAAGGAGGGACACAAGTCGACTTGTATATATGTATATACGCCGCGTAATTTATGGGAGCGATCGATCGTCAAAGTAGCCTCGAAATTATTTTATAATGCGCGAGCGAAAAATTTATCGCGCGAGAGTTATATGAAAGCGCTCCCGCGGCTGTATATACGCTATTATTATAACGGCGGCTATGCAAATTCATTTGTGTGTGTATAATAACTTTTAGGAAAAAATGTATATATACATCGACGCGCGATTAGAAACGAGCGACGAATTATCCGTACACGCATATACATATATTACGTATATACAAGGAGGTAGAATCAATCGCGCGAGAAAAAGAGAGTCGCGAAAAAAGATCGGCCGTAGAGATTCGCGCGTGATGCATGCGGGAGGGGATATAAGGTGTACGGGGCTATCGCCGATAAATCGGCTCGCAGCGCGCGCGGACAAATAACGACAAGCCTCATTACTATAAACACGTCTCTCGCGGCGCGCGGGCTCTCTGCGTGTGGCGCTTTCTTTTTCTTCTTCCCTCGCTCCACCTCCTCCTCCTCCTATACATATACGTGTTCCTTTTAACTTTATTTCCCCGCGAACCCCGCGCGCGCGCTCTCAGCTTTTGTAAAAAAAAGGAAGAAAAAAAAACGTTCGGCCTAAACGCTCGAAAAACGCGGACGAATTCTCGCGAATGCGTTGTTCTCTTATTATTCTCTCGTATATATTATAAATATATACATTGGAGGCCTACTCGCGCGCTCACACTAATAAACAGCGATGACTTATGGGGTCCGCGTGGAGAGATTGAATAATCCTAAATTAAAATCGATGCAGCGCGCGACTGCAGAATTATGATTATTATTATTCGTTGAATAAACAGCTGCGCGCTGGAAGAGAGCCGAGTTGGTTTTGAAAATTGAATGTCAGTCGTAAATTCCCGCGCTTGTATATGGAGAAATCCATAAAAAAATATTGAGTTAGCGGGCATATACCTGATTGAACAAAATCAAGGGATACAGCATTTTTAAGAGCTTTTTTCTATTCGTAGAATTGTATAGTACCGGAAAAGAGCTTTAATTTGGATAAAGGATAGTTAAAATTTGTTGCTTATAAAAAAGGGAAGAATCACGAAAATATTAAAATTTTGTTAAGTCAAGTCTCTTCAACCGCAGACATACTTTCATCCTATAAGTATACATTTTCCGTTTTCGCCCTCGATAGATATATTGCTGAACTATAGGGCTACCTTTCGTATAATTTTAATGTTGCTAGAAAAGCGTGTGCAGTGGTCGATTTCGCAGGATCACAATTTTCTAGTGTTCTAAATAGCCTTTACAACACTAAGAAAAAAGTGACTTCGCACTTAATTATTTTTTAGCCCGCCATAATTGAATATTTTTTATGGATTTCCTCATATACATAATCGTATTAAGCGTGTGGGTTTCCGTTTATACCACCGAGAATTGCTTTTCGACTTTCTCTGTACAATATGTGTGCGGTAAATCAATCGTCGGGTATTCTCGTAAGCGAGAATTTTAACTAATTGTTGAAAACACATATAAGATACATTTAAAGCGGTATACATTGGAAGCAGCGTAGGGCTGCGCGGTGAATTAATCGAAAAGGGTGAAGCTCTAGTACATAACGTGCACCTGGCCAATAATCGACGTGACTATATGTTCAACAGGATGTAATAAGCTTCAGTTTAGTGCAGTCGAAAAGTGGCTCGTTAACATTGCGCGGCTAATATATATATATATATATATATATATATATATATATATATATATATATATATATATACGCCAGCGCTTAATCATACTGATGCAAAAAAGGTCTGTTTCAAATAATTTTCTTCACAAACTCCTGTGGATAATATACAATTTCATAAATTTATCGTTCTATTTCCACATGCTACTTGTATAACTACAATTTCAAAAAGTAGACTGTTTTCTGAAACCATCGAGTATAAACAAAGTTTTTCCAGATACCTATATTTATACATTCGAAAGTATACCTTGACGCGTCCCATCCATACAGGGGTTGGGACAATTTCTTCTCCTGTTATTAAAAATGTTAATCTGCAAATATTCCCACTCGATGAAAAAGTAAGTTTACAGGGACTGATAATACCAAAAAAAAAATTCTATACCGCGTACGTTGCACGGCCGACGTAAAGCTGAAATTTTCGAGCGAACGAGGCGCACGCGCGTCCCGAAGACTGTAGTTAGCGCCTATTAATATCATCGCAGGATCGGGATCGATAATCTCGCAGGAGGCATATAGCAGCCGAGGCGTCATAATGATAGCCCTTTACTTTTCTTTCTCTCTCTCTCTTTCGCGCGCGCGAATTGCGATCATCGCGCGCCAGGACTCGACTGTATATGTTATACATATAGGTATAGATCCTGTAGACGCTGTGTAGACTGCAGGGCACGTACGAATAATAACATGCTATTAATATATTGGCTGCTCTTCCCGCGGCTCTTGCGTGGATACGCGTTTTCTCTCTTTCTCCTCGTAGTCCTCTCGCGTGCTGGACTGTCCGAAGATCGAAATGCGCTTTTTGCTTCTCGTTATATATATATATATACGTTGCACTGCCCGCGAGACGAGAGACGAGAAGTGAGGTGGCTGCTGCGCAGATGAGAAACGGTAGATGACATTGGGAGCCAGTTGGAGTCGTATGTGTTACCTCGTGTTCGTATAAGAAATGCGAAGAAAAAATAATAAATAAGGAAACACTGGATCTATACTTTATTGTAAGTGTACTTACGTCAAATGCCTCTCGAAATGTACGAGCTCTCACGACCCAGATAACATCGCAGCCACGCGTCTTGAGCGAGCGAGAGCAAACCTGTCGACTGAAAAGTCACTAGATTCGCTACCACTTGTGGCCGTTAACCTATAGCCCTTTTTCAAATCGACTCACTGACTCTAAATCCAAAATGGCTAAGAAATATCAGAATACGCATAAACTCCAGCAGGCAACCAGTAGCCTTTACGTTATAACCATACCTACCTACCTTATAAACACATCCGCGGATCAAAATAAAAATACAAACACCAGGCTCACTCGAGTAAGTAGTGTGTAGAGGGCAGCTCTTCCCAGCCAGCCGCGCAGATATCAGTTCGCGCAAAATATACTTACACGCTGTGCAAATCGGCTCGCGATCGCCCTTCTCTCTCAATCGTGCACGCATGCGAATGTGCGAGACTGTGTATAACTTATATAAAAACGTATATACTTAGTATACGCAGCCGCGGGTCGCAGCAGCAGCTCCGTTGTCTCCGCGGAGTGAGGGTCAGAAAAAAAATAATAAACAAGAGAAGAGTGCCTGCCCGCAGTGTACAGTCGAGAGTGAGAGCGGCGAAAGAGAGACGGAGCGAGAGAAGAGAATAAAGAAAGAGTTAGTATATAGCCGGGTATTCTTCCGCCAGTACATAGCATATCCGAGCGACGAGATTATATAGTTATAGACGATGCGACTGCGACGCTTTGTCGCTACTTCTTCCTCATCCAGCAGTTCAGCAGCTCCTGTATCCGGCCGTTGCCTACTTGTAATCAACCGCTGCTGACAGTGGCCAGGATCGTAGTGGGTCTCTGCGCGATTGTCTACGCACGAGGAGCTGCTCCGTATTTGTATTATTTATATACCAGAGTCTCCGAGAGGTGGAGAGAGCGAGAGAGGTGAGTATACAAGTGCACTTTTTTACGAGTAAGTAGCGCGCGCCTGTGTCTCTTGTTTTGCACACAAGTGCCTCTGCTGGCTTCGCGAAATCGCAAGTGCTTGTGCTTAGCACTTTCTGTATATACACAGACGCACGTACTACTTACAATTAGGTATACGTGTGCGCGAGTGCCGTCGTTGTGTCGTCCTCTTCAACCCTCTCGCTCGATTCCCTGAAAGTTGCGACCCGTTCACCGCGGACGTATCTACTTAAGTATATACCTGTATTCCTCGCTCTTTCTCTTTCGTCTCGCGCTCTATTCCTCTCTCTACTGCTGCAGACGTATATTTGGAGGTTAGGTACGGGCAGCAGATATATGGAAAGAGAGAGAGAAGGGATAGTGAGTATCTTGGTCCTTATCTTCGTAGATGAACCGTGATTTCGCACGACGTAAGTAAGTACTCGCCCGCGTTTTGCTCGGAAAAAGACGCGTCGCCGCTGTGTATATACGTAACTAATGGATTAGCTCGTTGGTCTTAGCCGATATATGTATATGTACGCTGTAATCGCGAAAACAATAGTACGCAGTCTAATCGAATCACCGAGACCTTGCCGGACTTAAGACAAAATGCACTTAACTACTTTGCCTTGAGAGTCCGCGGCGTCAATGTTGTTTTTGGTTTGCAGGTAGCAGAACCAGCTCCAAAATGACCGAGGGAACACCGCCAGTGAGGAACAAGCGCAACGGCGCAAGGACCTTCAAAAATCCACCCCAGCCGCACATGTGCATTGTGGACACCATTGTGGTAAGACTCTGGGATATTTGTGTTTTTTGTTTTCTTTTTTAATATATAAATGATCGCGCTCCGCACAGTTTTAATGCTACTTTGTAATATTCGCAGGGCTCGCCACTTCCCTGTTACATTAATGTGTTGTCTTGGGAGAAGATGGACATGCCCGCCAGCTCCGAACAGCCACTACCATTGTACGGGGGAATGAAATTGAATCCACCCAGAACCGAGGACAAGAATACATGTGTGTTCGCTGTTATTGCCCATCCTGAAGTTCTTAAACTTAGGGGGAAGAATGCAAAGGATCCAAATGTAAGTTACAAGTGTTATAAAGCTTCCTGTGTACATGAACAAAAGAATGTAGATATATTGACATGACTTGTTCTCATGCTTGCTTTATAGGATCAGTCAAGTCTGATAGAAGTCTTGTTAGATTTTGTCGAGACTATGAACAAAGGAATAGTGTTCAATCGCGTTTACTACATCCTAAAGGATCGAGATATCACAGGAGAGTTGAAGGAGGTGTGGATTGCAGTGCAGAATCAAAAAGACCGACCAAATATATCTAATCAACAAGAAACTTGGATAGACCAGCAACCAGTTCCACAATATTCACAAAGTGTAGACCAACAACAACAGCAACAACAACAGCAACAGCAGCAGCAGCAACAACAACAACAACAACAACAACAGCAGCAGCAACAACAACAACAGCAGCACTTGCAACAGCATTTGCAACAACAGCCACCAATACAAATACCGCAACAAGTGCAACAGCAGCAGCAACAGCAACAACAACAACAACAGCAACAACAACAACAGCAGCAGCAGCAACAGCACATGCAGCAAAATCAGCAGCAGATGATTCAAAACTCTTACATGATGTCTCAGCCGCCTGTGTATCAGCCAAGTATAGTTTATAACTCTGGTAATGATTATGACAGATATAATTACCAGCAGCAACAGCCCGCGCCCGTACCACAAAATGATCAACCTTATCAGCCTAGTCCAATGCTCGTGCGATGTTATAATAATGCTAACAATGGATCGCGCATGGACCCCGATCGATATAATTATCACGAGCGCGGTAGAACATTACCTCAACAACCCTTGCCCAAGCAGCAACCTCTGCCTCCACAACAACAACAACAACAACAACAACAACCACAACCACTACCACAGCAACCACCACTTCCTCAGCAGCAACAACAAAACTGCCCTGCGTACTCGGCCTCACAGTATCATTTTCAGCAGTTGCCTAGGCAAATGATGCCACAATATATCAATTCGAATATGGGTCCTAATTATGGTAGTCAGGTAAGAGATATGAATAATTTTATTTTAAGGATATGCGAGTGAAATTCTGCTTTTCCACTAATCTCATTTGTTTAATTTTACTCCATTGAAGCTGAATACTGTCGTCACGAATCAGTACTCAGATTACATGATAATGCAGCACCAGCATATGACATCTGGCATAGAGCAACGCCAGGTGGAGAACCAGATTCAAGCCGAGGTGCAACGCATACAGCAACAGGAACATCAGATGCACGGACCACCGCCGCCTCATATGCAGCAGCCTGCGCCACAGTATCAGCCGTCCACTATGGGCGTAGGAAGTAATATTCCAATGGGCGCTGAAAAGAAAAGATATTTTAAACCTCATAACGTGGGAAGAATAACCCAAGAGAGGACCAAAAATAACAGCATTGGAAAAAGGCAAAACAATTCACCTACGCATTTCAAGCAGGATTCTGCTGTGACGGCGGGAAGCTGCATGCAACAACCTACAGAAAGTGTTACGGAGCATTCTTTAAAATCTCCGGTTAAGGTAAATTTAATATGAATTTTTGCGTACGATGAATTCTGAAGTATAGTCATCATCGTATTAAAATATACAATGATTCATAGGTTCTCCAGAGAGATCCGAGTATACAGAATAAACAAATGTCTACTCAGTCTTCTCCAGAAAAGAATTTAAAGAGTTTGGAGAGGAACGTGGACGAACCATGCGAGGCTGCGAATGTGCAAGTGACGGATCTCGATGAAGAAGAGATCAAAGCTAAAGACGTTTTGGAGACCACGAGCGAAGTCGTCACAAAAAAGCCAGAAGCCTTAAATTATGCTGCCGCTTTAAAAGAGCTAAGGGAGCTCACCGATTATTCAAAGGAAGTTAAATCTTCAGCTGTAGAAAACCCAACGTCATCGTCTTCCGAATCTCATGCACAGGAATTGAAAGAAGTAAAGCAACAGCATCATTCTAATCAAAAACAGAGATCTATCAAGACGGTTCTGAAACGCAATAAGTCGTGTGCTAATGACGTTAAAGTAGGTTGATTTTTATAGCGTTTAAGTTTTCGACGAAGCTTTAGGAATGTAATATTTTTAACTATCTTTACATCTAGGTTTGGGCAAAAGATGCCAATAAGGGACCTAAGAACGGCGTAAGAGCTAATTTTGTACAAATGAACGCAAGCGCAGTCGAAAGACTTCATGACAAAGATGCAGATGAACAGTCTAAAGGACAGCAGTCTGCAGCTGAAGTGAATGCTAGCACAGGCTGGAACATTCATGTGAAACAGAAACCATCGGATAGTCCAAAGCGTTCTCAGTCTACTGTAAATAGCATTATTAAAAGTGTATTTAAAATACATCAAGGGAATAATGCCACAGGGGATGACGCCGGAAGCGGCAAGAAGCCCAAAACCAACGGGCAAGTAAAGGCAAATAGCAAAGTATCCACGAATGATCACGAGGAAGCCAGTCAAGGTATTTTTCCCGAGAATCTCTTTTACATAAAATGCAAATTATTCGTAATTATCGTCTATTGATTTTGCCGTATTTTCCAGGCTACACTATTTTGAAAAAATCGGAACTCGCAACAGGAATGGGCCCATCCGAAGATGTGGTAGTAAATGAGATCGCACAGCTATCGATTCAAGACTGCAAAGATACGACGGAAACGAATGTCGTTCTTTCGTGATAAGTATAGTTTTTAGCCAGTAATTAGAAAAAGAAAAACCTGACAGCCCGCTGATAATAACCGGAGTAACATCAGTGTACATAGATAAGTTTACCGATTAAGAAGAATAATTTAGGCAACTTTCAATTAGCATTTTGAAAAAGAAGGGAAAGAGAAGACGGTTCAAAAATGAAGAGGAATGAAACGCAGCAGTAATGGTCGACAGTTTCACAATTTGATAAAAGATCGACGTTGTTTAACTTATCTTCGATGTGTTTAAATTGAAGATTAATTTATTATAGGATTTGCTGGCGAGGCTGTGAAAAACGATTTAAACTATTTCCTCAATGGAAATAAAAAAGAAAATAACAATAGATAAGTTTGACAGAACAGGGGAATAAGAAGTTGCAGATAAAAGATGTTCCAAAAGAGATAAAACTCAGTTCTAAATGCTTTTAAAGTACGGCGTTTAAAGTCACGTGCTCTCGTGCGATGGACTGATATTAATCTATTTTTTAAAACTATTATGCTATAAAGAAAAAAATGAACTCCTGTCGATTTTAATATGAGGAGGATGGCTCCACAGGGACGCCTTTTTACGTTCCTATGCTGATTACGCACTATGAATTACTGAATATGCTAAGTGAAAAGAAAGCGGTAAAGAAAAGCGTTTTGACTTTGGTAAAATTTATTAACTTAAAATTGACACGACGCATCAATATGCGAAATCACGAAATATCAGCATAAAGGTTGACGATTATCAAGGAATAGAAGTTGACATGCGATATCGTACTCTTTTTTGTATATTTATAGACGCGTAGCTTTGACATTTCAAAAAATTGGCGCATTTATTTCAAAATAAAATGTCAGAAATAACTATATTAAGTAAGTTTAAAGGAACCGAAAGTGTATACGCAGATCATAAAGTCGATAGCAAATCAATTTCAATATTTAAAAAATATATTCCAGTCCAAGTAAATCGCAAACAGTTTAATTAGTCGATGAAAGAAAAAAGAAGAAAAAAACAGAGTTTTATCTTTAACCAAGTGATTCCTTACGAGTACCAAGAGCTATATTGTAGCTTATACATATAGGCAGTGACTCCCCAGTGATTTTGAAGTGATGTAAAAAAATGATAAAACAAGCTATGTTAAAAACAGTTACATAACTAAAGTAAAATAAAAATAATAGGGGATAATAATAGAAAAAGGAAGAAAGGAAAACTGAAAGCCAACAATGCACTATGATATACTTATAAAGAAATAAGAACACACGCAATATATTGTAACCGTATAGATTCGACGAGTTCTAAGACTATACAGGATAAGTAGTACTTTGAGGTTGAAAAATGATATCCTCTACCGTGCGTTCAGAGAAAAGGGAAAATAGATGAACGATAGAAGACGATTTCCGAAAGATGAACGAAACGTGCGCTATGGGTGCTTTTTTATTGCGAAAAAAATGATTCGATTATTTCTCATTAATACGCGAGAACTCAAGCTTTGAAATCTAATAGTACTACTCCCCTTTCAAAAAAAGTTTTATAGTATTCCCGCGGCTAATGCAATGAAAATCTATCCACTTGTTGAAATAAGAACACGTTTTAAGTAATTCTTCAATTAAAAATATAAACTCTATACATTTCATTTAAAACAAAATTAGGCGTAGTAAACAAATAGTAGTGTATTTTCTTTTTTAATTTTCATTTATTGGTCGTTTGTACTATGAACTTTTTCTGTAAGGGATCGTCATCTAAAGACGCGTCAACTAATAAGATACAACGCGAAACGTTATTTGCGATCTAGCGAACCATAAAAATGCTCTATAGAATTCACATTGCTGCCATATTGTACGTGTGTATAAAGTAATAATTTACTCAATTGAAGTAAAAGTCCGCGATATTTTTTCGGGTTAAAAATATGTCGATATTAGTAGTTTGCCACATAAAACATCAACTTAGAAGTGATATCCAATCAAAGCCGTGGCCACCGAGGTTGTTAGAGTTTTAAGGCTGTATAAAATCTGCTTGTCTTTGAAATTGTTGAAATTTTATTTTTGAATATGTAAGCTAATGACTTCTCAAAGTCAATACGAAACTCTAATGTCTCAGACGAATGCGACAAGACAATTTTTCACCCGAGAAAGTTCTCAAAGTAATCCGAAACTATTTAAATGAAACTACATTTTATCAGGATTCATTGAAAGTAGTTTGATAACTTAATCTTTCCTTGTACATTGTAATTTAATCAATTTTTAAAAATATTTTTTAAATACAGCGATTCTGTAAATTAATTGTTACAACAACGCTTCATAAATACTGATTTTTATATTGAAGCTCTACGTTGCCTAGACATTCTAATGTTTTACGGGAATTTTCCTTGACGATTATTTTATGTATTTGATTGGCTACAATAATATATTTTAGACTGGGAAAGTATCATTTGTTAAAAAAATACCTTTGCTAGTTTTATAGTTAAGAACTTTTATCTTGATTCTAATTATCTTTATACAAATATCACAAACTTGATTCAACAATCATTTTATTTAAAAACAGATCGAACAGCTTTATTAATTTCCACACAAATTTTACAGTAATTTATCTATTTGTAACAAAGGTTATTGATTGCAGAACGTTGGAAAAAACACAGATCGCCAGGTGCTTTAAATAATGTGTAGCTTTTAAGGTACTCAATTCGTGTAACGATACAACTCTGTATAAGCGTAAATAAGTAAAAGCTATCGCCCTCGAAAGAACCAATGCTCTTTAGCGAATCGAAGAGAGTACGAGGCAAACGACGATGAAGTAGAGAAAAATGGAGTTCGACATCGGTCTCCGAGTTTTATATGAAAAGCGAATCACAAAAATGAAAAAAAAACTTACAGAACGCCGGAGCTTTAATGCGAATTTTCTTTCTCTACGCTCTAAGCTAAGAAAGATGTAGACTAGTTCATTTTTTGTCATCTCTGTTTTTTTACTGATACGAAACAACGGAAGATACGAATGTGTATTATAATACAACGTAAGCATGTCTAGGAATTGAATGAAGCGGTTATCACTCGGCCCTTCATACGTGCTACGATGTGCGATTCATTCTCTTCCCAAGCTTTATTTTGACTCTGATTATTATATATTTGTTAATAAGTATGTAAATGTATTCAGTATTCTCGTTACTTTAGAATATTATAATATGATTTATTATGACAATTCTTTTTTATTATTACTACAATTTGTAATCAATATTATTATTACTGCAATTATTATTATTATATAATACACGTTCTTTTTTCCAAAGTCAGAAAAAAGTAAAATGTTGATGCTTTTATTTGAATAAATGAGTTGTAAAACCAATGTGCTTTCTCGCATTATATGTGTTATTCGACGTTTCCTTGTCTTTCTGTGCAGGCAAAAATCCATCGGTTGAACGATGACGATGTCTGCGCGAGATTGCATTTTCGTCTGTATAGAAAGTAACGATCATAATCAAACCGCGTGACCAAATCACAATTCCAATTTACCGCCGAGACGTGTATATCCGCCAGTCATGACAATTCTGCAGTAGTATCTACATTAGGACCATTGCGGTCGATGCTGCTTTTGAAAGGCTCGCGAAAAACGCAATCTTATACATACATATACATATATATATATATACACGCATGTGAGCGGCGCACGGCGCCGGCAACGTGACTTGAACGCATTAATAATTACTCTTCGATTTGAACTAAACGCTTCGTGCTATGACTTTTATTCGATAACAATAATCTGCGAAACCCGTGTATACTCCTAACGAATAGACTTGGAAAAAAGGTCGAGATTCTCCCAGCGAGATAACTCGACGCACAAGATAGTATACACATAACGTCATTCCAAATGTATAAGAGCGAGCGTTGCGCGCTCATCCTTAAACAAGCTTTAATATCCGAAAAATCCATTTCCGCCGTCAGCACACAGCTGTAATACATTGCACTGCCAAAAGCAGTATGTATAGACTTTCTCTGGGTCCCCCGGCGGCGCTCATATATATACACACGCACACAGCGGCATAGCTGCCTAGAGAAGCGAACTTTCCCTTTCCGCGCGCAGTGCCGGGAGATCGCTTTCGCCGAACGGACACGATTCTAATCGAGTATAGCGCGACACGCCCGCGCGCACGGACCGCAAGCTCATCCTCCGTAACGAGTTCTTTCCTTTTTTTTCTTCCAATTCAATTTTTTTTTTCACCGGCGAGCTATGGCGACGCCGCGTTGCTCGTCAGTCATCGCGCGTGTGTCGGCGAAAACTGCAGCGTGACGACGATGATGTTGCTCTACTGTGAAAGATGTGCCTCGAGGAAGAGGAGACTGCCGCGATCGGAGAATCGAACGCGGTGACTGCGTATACTATATTATTATATACGAGCGGGGAAAAAATCGTTCGACGATGCTGTTATTTGCACTTTCTATGTCGGTATACGTCAAATTTTTTGTCGCCGCGTCGGAAAGTAGGCCGTTATTTTATTGGAAAATCGGCGCTGCCTCGTAGCGTCTAATCATCGTCGACGTTTTTTTAATTAAAAAAAAAAAAGTCGAGCGCCGCAGAAAAATTTTCGTCACGTGCGCGAGTCGTACAACTGCACACATACACTTGTTTCCGACAGTCAAACACACTCGAGTGTCAAGTGCAAGGGTGCCCGCAGTCGTGCAAATATTTGCGCTTGCTCCGCGCCGTTTCGCGTGTTTCTGTACACAGGCCTTTTAATAAAATTTTTTTTATTAAAATTAACAAAAAGGAGGGGAAGGAGATAGAGAAGCATCGCAGCGTATAAGAGCACGTAGGCATCAACAGGTGAGCGAGTAAAAAGTGGGAGCAAAGGGACGAAGTGGCCGGACTGTCTCCCTCCACGTATCCGCAGCGCAGAGAGTCATATCGAGAGTATTATACGCGCGAGAGCAGCAAAGACGCCTTTCTCTTGAGAGCTCCCCGCTTTCAGCACAACTTCCAGCGCGTACTTTTAGCTCGAGAGAACAGTCTGTCGGAGGCAGTTACATGGGAGTCAGTCGAGTGAACCGCTGGACTGTCGGCTCTTCTACTAGTCCAGAAGAAGCAGAAGAAGAAGAAGAAGATGCCGCCCTCTAACTACAAGGACGGCGAGTTTGCCAAGGCCGCGGAGATGGAGTCCGGCGGCGAGATGAACGGTGAGGAATTTTCACTAAACGCATATTGTTAATATTCGTTATACTCGTGTGCGCCTACCCTTTTGAAGTACGTCGGTTTGCTCGGCAGTTAGCGAGCTTCAATGCCCATTAATGCGCGTAACGCCTAGGCAAATACCGATGAAAAGTCTCAAATATAACGGGCCTATCGCTCAAATATTCGAATGTCCCGCATCAGCCGCGCCTGTATAGAACGCCTCTGGTATTTATATGATGCGTCTTTCGTAATGTCTTTTCGAAAGGCTATGCAGGAGTAGGTAGCGACAACATATATATATATATATATATATATATATATATATATAGAGAGAGAGAGAGAGAGAGAGAGAGACTCTCGACGAATCGTTAATTCAATTTAGCCGCACTGTTATCTCATCACAAATATTTAGACAGAGTTAGTCTTTTCCATATATACCTACGTAACATTATTTAGCGAAGGACCTCGAGGATCGGCGGTAGCCGCGGCCGCACCGCTCATTACACCGTTTAACGAGGCGTCGCGAATTGCGGAGGAACAAGAGAATCCGAAGAATATACACGCGCGAGTGCGCGCATCTGATGAAAGTGCAACTATGGATGCAACTAATATTACACACGGCCTCGGCCAACTTTTCGACTCGCTTTCTTCCTACGCTATATATAATATATACACACACATATATATATATATATATATATATATATATATATATATATATACATTTACGCTCTAATGATCGTTACGATATCACGTATACCGGCTATAACATTCCGAGATCGCGCGAGACGAGATGAAAGGAGCGTCGCGACTTTTTCGGAATAATCAGACACGATATATAAGCGCGACCGAATTGCCGATTCCACGCGCGCGCTCGACTGCACAGATGTTACCGGTTTCGGCGGCTCCGCATACTAATCGGGCCGCAGCTTTGCCGAGACAATGTAAAAGCGTGTAATCGACCCGTTACCCGCCTGCCAATTAAGTTAAGCCCCGGAAGAGGCTGAGAGACTTTTTTTGAAAAAAAAAAAATATATATATTTTACCATGTACCTACGCAACTATTCAAAATTAACCCGTTATCAGTGGTGGAGGAGCGTCTCCAAGAATTGCTGACGGAAGGAGCAAAGACGCCGGCGGACACGGACGTGGACGACGATCTCGATCTTCCGGACTACTACGATCCGAAAAAGTTTCGCCTGGGCCAGCGCGCCTTCTTCAACAACGTCTTCACCATGATGATAGCCAAGCTCTCGGGGTTGCTCACCCTTTTGGCCGTCCCCTCGATCCTCGAGATACTCATGTTCACCAAACAAAGCGGCACACCCTGTACCGCTTTTCGGAGATACGTCTCGACGATACTCCACACTTTCGTCTGGTACGAGAAGGAACCAGGCCGACAGCTCGAGTGAGTACCATCGTTCCTTTTGTATAATGCTGTGTACCCATTATATACACTGCGTTGCGTGCAGCGTCGATAGTTTGTAATTAAAGAGCGAAGGCCGACCGGTCTCTCCGCGATGCGCTGTCGATATAGGCCTTATACGATGAGTTTCACTATATACTTCAACAGGTTCCTCAAATCACTGAAGAACGTGCGCAAGAAGCACTGCATCGTGTCGCGGCGTAGCTCCGAGGCAGGCCTTGGTCGCATATCTCAATTGGACATGGCGCTCACGCAGTTCGGATTCATCGGTTTCACACTGATCAGCGGCGATATGCTGGGCGTGCACACGTCCGACGAGGAACTTCACGGTCTGGTACACTTCTGGCGTGTGATCGGACACATGCTCGGAATGGATGACAGGTGATGCGTCGATTTTTTTTCTTTCTACGATTTTCGTATGTATACAGGGGAGAGTCGTTCGGTATCGTTCATTCGCTGGATGTCGATTCGTTGAATGTCAGTCTTTCTTGTCTTCTTTATAATGAAAATCATGTTTTTGAGAGAAAATTACCGATTTTTAGCGAACGATAGCTTTCAGATCGAAAGTGTGATTTTTAATCCAATTATACATCTGTGGCTTTCCGGAACAAGCGCCTAAGTTCAGTGTTGTCGCAAATTGAGTTAGGAGCGGTTTTCGTATTTTAGAGCATGTACTTTTCATCCAAGAATAGCAAAACCTACCAAGCTGTCCTCATATTCACGGAATAGCCACGTGCACAACCGTCTAAGTCGGCTTGAATGTGGAATAAAAAGTGTCCTACATGCGAATTCCATTGCTCATCATCGATTTTGCCATTTTTAGGCATATCAAGCAAGATAGAAAAGGTCCGGAAGTCGAAAACGAAAAATAAAAATTTCGAGATCCTATACGACAGAGAAAGAGCATTTTTTATCTGGATTTTGTCAAATTGACAATTTTTAGAGGTCCAAACTAGTGCAGTTTCATACATTTTGAAAAAAATTCAGGTAAAAGAAAATGAAGAATCAACGTAAAGCACATTTCCCGAAGCGTATGCCTAAGTTCAGAGTTCTCGGAATAACCAGTCCACATCAAGGGTTTGCTGTGATTACCGAAAAAGCAAAACGAATTCAGCATTAGCTGATTGAACTGCTAACTTATCGCGCCTCCATTCCGTAGCTCCGATCTTGGAGATCAGTGCGAACATCAAAGTCGGATTTTCTCGAAAACATGAAAAGTGGACTTAGGCGGTTGTTTCATAAAAGAATCACGTCAAATCCACTCGGCAAAGCGACGCTATTTGATTTCGACGAAACTGCATAAATTGCACACTGCGCTCCTATATAGTCTAAAACCTTCGCATCTTCGCCCACAGATACAATCTGTGCAACGGCACAGTATCCGAATGCCGAGCTCTCTGCAGGCGACTGCTCGACGACGTCTTCCTGCCGTGTTTCGCCCGGAAGAACAAAAACTTCGACGAAATGGGAAGAATACTTCTGGAGGGTCTGTGGCCGGTGAATCCTCACCTGGACCCCAAAGCCTACACTGCCTTCACGCTCCATCTCGCGGTTTCGGCGGCCACGAATAACAATCACTCCGTTGTTATCGGTAAGAAAATTTCGGATTTTTATACGCGTATTTTATGCATACGAGTGTTGATTCGTGCCGATTTTTTTCAATTTTCAGACACGTCGAACATGTCGCTGTACAGTAAATTCATGCTGAACCTGCAGCTAATGGTTCACCGATATCTGCTGCAGCCCAAGTACTGGTGGTCGAGATTCTTCCGCGGATTTTTCAACGTCGAAACGAGAATCGCAATCTTCCTTACGGAGAAGTTTCCGTTCCTGGCATACTGGCTATTCGGCAGGAACAAGTCTCACGTTAACATTTACAAATTCCACTACGACTGATAATATTGTGTATTATACATACGTATAAGCGCCGAAATAATTCAGCCTAAAATTTATGCATATATATAGGTATATACCTGAATACTCCGACGAATCCAAAGGACAGTGAGACGATGGGTGAAAATTGTTGTACAAAAGGAAAAGAATAATCGATAGTAGTAGGTTAGTTTGTGAATTTTATACTTATCGATATAATGCAAGCACCTTTTTATACCGCACCGCATTGTATATTGTTGTAACAATATTTGTATTTTTTATATACCGTTGTGTGTATTTTAACGATAACCCTTGAGCGCCTGGTTATTGGTTTGATTGTTAAGACAATAAACGCTTGTTGTTGTTGTTGTTGTTACGGAAAAGAACGTCTCGAGTAAACGTGAAGTTTGTTTGGAATGCAATTGGAGAAATCGAGATCAAGAAAACATATCGCGATCTCCGTCGGTCTATATGGTATATTTTCTTACAACGCATAAAAAATATTAATATTTCACAAAGTTCGAGCCTACGCAGCAAATGACACTTTGCCGGTCCAATCGATTTTAGAACCGATTTATCGAGAAGAGCGAGATCAGTCGACGTCGAGGAAATATGCGCCGGGTAGCCATGATTTTTGGTTAGTCTTATATTTTATTGATGAGTGTATAAGGAGAGGTTACGTTTTCTCAATCAATATTTACTTTCTTATATCTAATGTGACTTTGCGCAGTGACGTCAAAGATTTATAAAATAATATATAAGAACGTAAATTCAAAGCATTAGATCTACATTTTCATTACGATTTATCGGTGAATATAATTCAAAAACTCATTTACTTCAAATCCATTGCTCCCAACGTCAATAACGACACTCGTATACGAAACATTCTCTGAGAAGCTAAACACGCGTATACCTTTATATACGTTTTCACGCCGACAAAGTGGAACGTGTCCTATATTCTCGAGAATCGTCCACCTCAATTACTCGGACGACTAATTCCCCGGTCATTATGTGCGCCGACTGCAGGAGAATTTTCAGTATTGCCAGACACGTTTGCTTTTTCCGGTGCACAATAAGACTCGTCTCGTCGCGGCTATTCCGCCGCAGCTGACCGAATGTCGTCCGGAGGAAAAATTTGCATGGCTCGTTATTGGACCGTTTGAAGCTCTCGTTTGCGCCTTAACGAAGGTCGCAGTCGGTTGTAACAATGAAACAGTGTGTTTCCGTTGTTGGGAGAAAAAATTTCCGCGAACAATATAACGTGCGTTTTTCTCTTCAGCGCAACCGCGTGCTAATCCCGAACAATGAAGGTATTAATCAACTTCGAACAAACATGTTTTTTTTTTCGATATTCGAAAAAATAGAGCTTTACTTCCACGACGTATACTCGAAATGAGAACGAAAACATTATACAACAAATTAAACAGTTCGCAGAAGACGACGAGTCCCGTGGACCGTCGAGTAGTATAGTCCGCGAATGGCGACCCGAAGTTCAGCTCCATCGCGAAAGAGTCCGAACAGCCGCTATCGTCCTCGAACCTGGGAAACGAGGCTCGGATGTTGGGCAGCGGTGAGTCTAACGATACTGGAGGTCAAAAGGTTGCTACTGCTCACCCTGGAGATGCTGGTGGATTCGCGAGCTATAAGGTTCGCCGGTGCCTTGACGCCGATCATCTTCACTTTTGTCGACGTGGGTCTGGGCTTTCCGGTCGCGATTGCCGCCGTTTACGCCATTCGAAAGTACGTCAGCTTCCACTCGTCGACTCGTTCAATGCTGAAACGATGGAATATTCAGGCACAAGGTGCGAGCGTGTCAGCCGAGGATCAAGCGAGCGCTTCGTCGAGTTTTGCTGAGTCTGACGGCTTGCGCTGTCCTGAACGTCGCGACTGTCGCGTTGATCGGGCTTTACGTCAACGGCAACGCGAGCTTGGTAGGGAAAATGTTCAGAGCTTCGATGAGGGCTTACGCGAGAAACGCCTACTGCAAGGTCACCATCGACGAGCTGCAGCTCGATCTTCAGTGCTGCGGGTTCTCCTCTTACTCCGATTGGTTCGTCGTTGACTGGCAGGTGACGCGGCTATGTAATACACATCGTATGTATCAATATGCAAAAATATTCCGCGATCACAAGGTGACTGCCGATTACGCCGATGAAGAGGGAGAATCGCCGAACGAGCAAAGCGTGCCGTTCAGCTGCTGCAACAGACGCGCGATGATGCCGTGTATCCACGTGGATATGCGGGCGTCCGATGAACGAACTGTGAACGGACGTGGATGCGCTGATATCATAAGTCGGATTCTCTTGAAAATCGCCGTGGTTGGTTATACGATGACTGGCCTGATCATCGGCACGCAGATTTTCATGATCGTTTTCTTCTTTAGAGTATGCGATTTCTTCTACGCGATATAATACTTACCGCGATTTGCCGTCGATGTAATCATCCGAATATTGCAGATAATACGAAGAGTCCTGCCCGAAATTTGTCCATCCGACTGCTCTTGTTGGGAGTCTACCTGTCAACTGAACGCGGCTATCATTAATCATAGGTAAAAATATATGCGTAAAGCTTGCAAAATCAATCGAATTTAACGTGCGTAATTCGGGTCTAAGCTCCGACGACTGTGCAACATCCCACTGGCCGGAAAAACGCGGCCCCAATGAGAAACGTCAGTCAGCAGTCGAAAGCAAACTCTGTCGTCGGCCCCGAAACCTCCGCAAATTTTGCGGCAAAGCTTCATCCACGTGCTTCAGCAGCTCGGACACGTCGTCCTGTGAACGGCTCACCTCCAGTCCGAGCTTTGCAGAGCTTGCGGACAGACGGCTCGGTTTGGCGAGCATCGATCCCAGCGCTCAACGGCAGCATCGATTACCTCCGCAGAGTCGAAAGTGAGCAAACGGCCCGATGCTTGTATTCGAGGTGAGCTGCGGTTATTATTAAAATGTTATGACGCTTATCGTATCGTGCGTTTTTGAATGAAAGAAATTTCATCGATTCTCAAAGATCGATCACTTCGGAGCTTTGCGTATCATGCGTACGATAAGCTTTCCGGTGTGTTTGGCTGCAAAAAGCCGCGATTTTTTTTATAAGCTAGGAAATTACCTTATCGACCGTGTTTTTATGAGTCATCAGCGAGACGTTGATGCAGCTATGTGTATTATCCCGCTGTGATAAAGAAAACAAATTTTGGCTGTATGTATATACAATTTTACGCAAAGATATATGCTACGCGTATAATTTGATGTCAGTATAAGCGCGCCATATTAATAATAGAGAGAGAGAATCGAGCGATTAAATAGCGAGTAAATAATATAGAACTAATTTTTCGATAAATAATATGCACGCTCACATTTCTTTCCAGCTAATTCTAAAGATTTTTTTTATTCAAACGTCGGGAAAAACGCGTGCAAAAATGACTCGTTCATCATAAAAATAGCTCGTTGTATAGAGCGGAGACTGTGACAAAGCCCCTGCAGCACATATATCACGCAGTAGTCGAGTGGGCTATTATACCAAGAGGGATGACATCAGTCTAAATGGGCATGAGTCTTCCATCGGAAGCTTCGAAAGAAGCCCCAGACTTAATGGACGCGATTGCAAAACAGTAATCGTATAGAGGGAATAGATGCAATAAGGCCGGCGTATTGTATTTTTACATCAGGTCATATAGCGATGTTTGGCTGGATTCAGTATACTTCTATAATAACTGTTCCATTTGCTTATACTCGTTGAGTATTCGGAATGTATAATGCATGAAACGGTATAGAGTTATATATATTTTAGTGGCATTTTTAAACTAGACTAGACTTTATCATGAACTGAGTATGTAAACGATTTTTTAATCTTTGCACTATGAAGTTTTACTTCAAGATTCAACGTATATAATTTTATTCTTATATACGTTTATAGTTTTAAATAAACAAATACTATTGGGACTGTAATGAGTGTCGTTGTACAATGAGGAATAAATTAAAATATTCATAAAATATATACGCGAGGAGAATTTATTATCAATAGTCCTAGTTTAGAAGATATAAAAAGGAGGTCAAAACGATTACGGAATTTATCTTGCTTAGAAAAGAAGTATAGATATTTTTAATAAAGGCATCCACTTGAATTTCGATTACCAAAAGAAAAAAAAAGTGTCGCAGGCTTCACGAACAAAATCACTCAATATAGCCTGTCCTCGACCCTCCTAAAGTATTGCGCTTGCCAATATTAATTCGCGACAAGTTATTTTTCATCGAAGCGCGTTTAGCTTCATATTGCAAGTATGTACATTAATTATAGATTTTGGCTTTTTTGATGTTGCATCTTTCAGTATTATTAATAGTAAACTGCGTTGATAATTATATCTCTCTATCTTAAGGATCACTGATTGCCCACGTTAAGCATTGATTGACACTGTACGAGCTTTTTGATACTTTTTTAATGATTTTGAATATCAAACTAACGCATTATTAATATTACCGCTATAATAGCGCTCTCTAGCAGCATCAGCCGGTAGTGCGGCACGCGATTCATGTTCGAAAATTGTGTACATTATATTCAACAGTTGGGAACGAAACATGGTGTACGTACTTATTTTTGGGTGATAAAATCCAGGTCCAATTGATATACTCGTATACAACATGCGTGTAATCGTGAAACCGGTTAAAAAAACTCGGAGACAATCTGCATCAGCTGCATACACGCTCAAGTAAACGCAATCGTCAGTCGCATACGACGGCTCTATAGCAAAGTCTATAGTCTACGTTACAACGTCCCCCCCAACTGCAGCGCGTGTATGTGTATACTATAGACAGTTACAGGCGAGAGGGGGAAGGTATAAGCCGCGCGAGAGAGTCGCAGAGCCGCACCATCCCAGAGTAGAGAGAGAGAGAGAGAGAGAACGAGGCGGTTGGTTTTGGCTTTCTCGCAGTTCTTGGTCAGTCGCCAGCGAGTCGAGATAGTCGTAGCATGTGCTCACCAGTCCGCAAGTCAAGCCGCACGCACGTAGCCGTCGAGGAGGAGGAGCATCAGCAGCAGCAACACCACGCTTACAACCTCGCCACTTACGGTTATCGTTAGGCCTGAGGATCCTCACGCGGCGAGAGTCTTCGCGTTTGCCTCTGCATCGTCTTTATTTCACTTCTTTTCCTCTTCTTCTTCCTTCGTCTTGGAGAGTTCGTCGCCCCCTCTGTGCCTCCAACGTAAGCCGCAGTGTGATTTTACTCTACATTGCACGGTGGATTTAGAATGAGCCGAAGATAATTCCGAAGATTCGGAAGTCAAGCGTGTGAAAGCTGTGCTGTAAATTCGAGAGTGCGTAGCTTGTTTTCGAGAGGTAAAGAACCGAGGATGAGCTGCACGAGCAGACCGGTGCCGCCGACCAAGACCGAGACTCTTCTGAGCAAGTGCGAAATTCCGATCATCGACCTCGCGCACGTGGGTAAGTCGAGAGAAACCGTATATATCTAAGCGTATGTGTGTGTGTGTGCGTCCGTTATTTGTTTATGCATCTCGGAGTATATTATAAAACGCCGCGACGACTCTATTCTAGAGAGAACCGACCAAAGCGTTTGCCTGTGTACGTATATATACGATACAATGAACGGGAGCCGCGTTGCGAGGGCAATTATATACTTACCGAGCTAAATCGAGCGCCGCGTATATATAAATTCGATTTTCCTCGCGACGATATGCAATTTGCCACGCACGATATCAACGGCGACGACTGTTTCTTTTATTTTTTTTCTCTCTCTCTCTCGGCGTCGAGTGAAATCGCGCGTATGTATACGATATATACTTACATGAGCGGTGGGAGAAAAATGAACGAGTGCGACTTCTTAAGAAAGTTGCTGCAGATATATGAGAATACCCAACGCACACGAGACAGAGACGGAGAGACTTTGGACGCTTGTGACGAGAGCAGAGGCTCATCATATATACAGTTGATCCCCGACATCCGGTCTAGTTTGGTGTGTGTGTGTGTGTGTGCTGACGCACCTTCTGCGCTCGGCGTTGAAGAATCGTGCCCAAACTGTTGTTGTTTGTAAATCCACTGTAATGTTCCACATAGGGAATGAGATCGAGGTGGAGGCGAGTGCAATATAACGAGTCGCAGGCGTTGACGTTAAAAAGTCGTTTGTCTCAATGTAATATACTCGCGCATTTCAAATCGACAGCTGCATCGCACAGACTCCGCACTTCGTAAGTCCTGAGACACTTGAACTTTTCGTGTAATAAGTACGTCCTGGTTTTATTTTGAAAAATAGCGACTCGCAGGAGCGCTTGTGTAATATAGTTTTCGCGAAATTGGGACACATATATATAGGTAGACGATGCAGCTACCGGTTATACGCACGATAGCAGCTCGAAATTCTGGAAATCGGAGGACTCTTTTTGTATTCGAAGTTACAAAGCAGTTTTTGAGGAACGGAAAGTACACAGCTTTTCGATCGCTAAGTGCATATCAATCGAGGCTGCGTCGTTCTCAAATAAAAATCTCGTTATAACATACGTCATGCAGCAGTTACAAGTAGATGAAGTGAAATTTTTTTTACGATTTTTTTCTCTCGTCGCCGATGATTATTCACAGTCTATCCTTGGACGATGGCTTCCCGCAGAAAATTATACAGTATATGATATGAACGATGAAAGTTATGTACACAGCTCGGTGTACCAATAAGAGATGCAATATCCACTGCAGGTATTTTTCTCTATAGGTTGCGTAACGAGTTTTGGGGTCACGGCTACTTTTTTTTCTTTTACTTTTCTCTGATTTATGCTCTCCTACAGAGCGTATAGCCGTGTATTTTCCCCTACGTATAATGAAGTCGCTTACAGGCCTTAAAAAGTGGCATCATCGGAGAATAGTTGGAAGATGGAAAAGTCATGAATGAAAGCAGCGTGTAAAAAACGGTGCACTCCCGCGATATACTTAAATCGACGAAAGAAAGTGTTCAGCGCTGCGGTGCCTCTGACATATTAATAGACACTTTCTCCCGTCGCCCCCAAAGCGATGGACACGAGGACTATACGCATTCGTCCATCGATGCGTCTCGCATTCATGGGTATACTATTAGGGAACAAGTAAGGCCGCAGCAGCCCTTGGCGGCACAGTATGGTGCACACCGGGCTCTGTACTGGCGACATGGTAAGCGTGCGTCGTCTCGTGTCCTATAATAGCGACTCGCTCCGAAAATACAGCAAAAGCATCCGAAAATATCGGCGGTCTCTCTTGGAACGCGAGAAATTCAAGATAGCTCTGCAGCAGCAGCAGCAAGAAGAAGAAGCTCTGCTTGTGTCGGCGACGGCGAGTTTGGTTGCCAGGCAACGAGGCGATACGAGGTCAGGCGCCGAGAGAGGCGCGTCGGCTGCAGAGGAGTCCCGGGGCCCAAAGACGACCGCGCGCGCGCGCGTGTGTGTGTGTGTGTGTGTGCACATGCCTGTGGCTGCAGCCAGTTCTTTCCTTCTCTTTCTATAATAAGTCTCTCTCTCGCGTTTCTTTCACAAAAGGGTCCCACCCTTCTCGCCGCTGCTACTGCCGCTTCCCCCAGTCGATGCTCTCCCTGTTATCTTTCTTGCGATCATTTCTACGTGTTTTTTTCTATTACAACGCACAGAGACACGAACGTTTCATCCGTATCGGGATATTTCCGTTATTGAAAATTAACTTTTCGAAGACTCTCCCGCATGGTCGTTCCCAGCTTTAAAAACCAGGACCGTAACCTTCAAGCGTAGCAGCTTGTATATAGCACAATGGGAGCGCGTGACACCTGCCGAGTCCCGTCTGGCCCTTTATTCTCTCTTCTCGATCCTTCACCTTTCTCTCTCATGCGTCTCCCCAGTCCTTCTGCGCCTGTTCCCGGCACGCACGAAATCGAGACCACGAGGGGAGGCAGCAACTCGTCGGTTGTCCGAGGTCTAGGTCTGCTCTACAGTAAGTTGCTGCTCTATATGATATGTATACCACTTAGGCTTGCTTCGTTATCGGAATTAATAATTTATAGCTCGTCGAGTTGAAACATCGTCTGACGTCAGTACTCAAGGTATCACACTCGTGATAAAAATTAAAGCAGGTTGCATCAACCTGCTCTTCAATTTTTCTCGCATATACAATTCACCTGCGCCTAGGTAAAGAGAACTCTAACGCAATATTTTTTTCTTTTTAACCAAAGATTGAAAATATCTCTGCTCCTTTTTTGCAATCCACGACCTCGCGCGCATCCTCGATTTGCAAAAGAAGATATCTATATACGTTTATGTATAAGTATACACGGTTTTTCTCTTTACACTGCGAGAGCGAGCAGGATTCTACGGCAGCATTCCATACCGGTAGGGAAAAAAGGAGCCAAGGTGAGAGTTATTCGCCGTAAAATCGTTTGTAAAAAACACATATCGCGAAAGTGTCTGCTGCGAGTATGCCCCGTAATAAGTGTGGAAAACAACAAACTGTAGCCGGTTGTTATATGTATTTTCTGCGTGAAAATGTCGTTCCACGGCGTATATTTCGCTCGCCCTCCCCCCTTTTTTACTCCAACCAAGTTTCGTAATGGTTGCGAGACCGAGAGCCAGAGATTATTCAACGATTCAGTCACTGATGTATATTATAGTACTTTGCGCGCGTTATGTTGGCTGGTTGTTACACTGGTGAAAAATTATAAACGCTATTTTCTGTTATGGACTTCTTAATTGCTCGAGATTTTACAATTCCTCGATTCACGCGTCTACTCGCTCCTGTAATGACATATATTTATATTATTGAAGTTTGCGCGGCCGACAAACACTTTGCGACCGCGATATTAACTCCCGATCAGCGTAACGAGCAGCAGCGCAGAGCAGCTCTTTGTAATATATAGCATCGCCATCTGCACCGCAATTCTCTCGATCGATCGGCATGCATTCAAATGAAAGTGTGACGGATGTGTATTGGCTCCTTTTCTCGCCTGCTGCGTACACGCACGCACACACACACACACATATATATATATATATATATATATATAATATACTTCTCTCTTTCTGCTTTTCTCTCCCCACCTGTATGGGCAGCATGCCAGCGACCAAACCGATTGATTCGCACGTAATGACTCGGAGTTTATGATGCTCGGAGCCTCTCGGAGAGAAGTTTCAAAGAGTCGATACGCTCTTGGCAAAATTCAGCGTCGGTCCTTCCTCGAATCATTCTCAGTTTTATAGTCTACCGATTACTTTTTAACGCGAGCAATAGTATTACTATTACTCGCGTTTTGACGAGCGTATTTCCTTCCAAAAAACATCGAGTCACGAATCCGGAAGTGCAAGTAGGCGCTTTCCGTATGTGTATATAGAATGCGAACGCGCAATTATCGGCCAAAGTCGTCGAGGATGGACTAGAATAGAAGGCGATTTCATTAAGAGCTTGCGCACGTACGAGCAACTTTTCGAACGTGTGTGACGTATCGACCTCGTGAAAACTTCCGTATCGATCGGTTATGGATCGGTACTTGTAAGGTTGAAACTGACTTTCATTCATCCGCGTGTAAGTGTAAAGGGACAATTTCGGCAATGATATAACAGAAGAGCATATGCAACGCGCGTTAGTTTGCAAAATAAAAATAAAAATATTGCCCATGCTGATAGCGCTGTTGTTATTTATTGCTGCGCTCGTGGTTCCGACAATGTATAATAGTACAATCGTGCGCTCGAGATAAAGCGTTGGATTTTTCAAGCGAGCAAACGAGATATCGGAATAGGAAGCTATAATACTCGATAGTAGCTTCGGAGTCGTGCGCTTATGTTGACATTTCCACGAAATTATTTAGCTCGATTGTGTGAATTCAATTATCTGTCGACCGAAGGATGATTCAGTCTTTAATCCGTAAAGTATATATACGCGCTACTGGAACAAAAGAACGTTTTACAGATTCTTGTTTAGCCTTTACTGATTCCTAATTACGTTTATAGGAATACAAACAAGCAAATATACAATAAAAACACAATTATTTCTGGAATTCGATCTGCGTGACGTACGAATGAACAAAATGATACAAGGTTGAAAAAAAGCTCAGTTCCCACATTTTTCGCTCCCCGCGAAATGAGCTTGCGTTCGTCATTCGCGTGCAAGCACAAAAAGAAAACGGACTATAATAGAATCGCAACTTGTCATCGTCATAATATACCTGCTTCAAGAACAGCGCGCGCCAGACAGGAAATGGCGCGCAGCTCTTTTATCTTTGTTCCAGTGCCACTTTTCGGCCTGTCTTAATCACGTGTTGAGAATAGTTTGGTCGTAGAGATGATACGATTGTTTCATGTATCCGGACTTGGTTACTCGAGAGAGCTATTAGTCGCGTGTTTTTCCACGTAAATAGAGTATGATCTAAGAATTATGCAATGTTACGTCTATAGGATTCTCCGAAGTGGAAGTAAACGTCGAACTGCAGTCATTTGCTATTGTAAAGAATATAAAAAACTTTAAAACTTGATGTATGCAAATTAGTTACTTCCGCGCCAGAACCTAAACAAACACAGAGAACATCGCAACGTTCGATCACTAATCATAAATCGTTTAAAAATACGACCGTCGGTAGGTATAATGTGTAATGTTGCCGATATCGCATGCAAATATCTCATTCATCCTCGGCGAGACAAAGCGTCAGTACACTTGACAAGAAGGAAGACTTCATACCTCATCCGCCGTGCAAGCATGTGCATATGTGTGCCAGAACGACGGTATCTATATTGCGCACACACGCGAGCTTCCGACGAAAGTACACTTTGTCAGCAACGCGTTGCCGAACACGTGAAACAAGAGCAAGATAGGCTCTGTTCGACGCATGTAGCATGTGCTAAGCGCGTGCTATTGCTCTATAAAATTTTATGCATGTGTGGACAGAATTTCGCTATATTATTTTATGGTACTTCGATGACTGGTTTGATCATTGACGATTTTTCGAGCGAATTTAAGCTCCGAGATTAGGACAAATCTAGCTCCATTCCATCATCAGTGTCCCGTAGTATATGTGTATGTTCGCGCTAAAGTTTTTCATGCTTTCCAGTAAAAAGTCAATCGCGTTTATTTGCAAAGTATGTCGTGTCTTTAAATATCAAAAGCAAGCGTCAAAGCCATCTGCTCAGTCCAGCGAAACTATAAAAACGCAAGTCTCGGAATTCGCAGTCTGTATAAAATGCACAGCACAAATCATGTTTGGATTTCCGTTCTCTCACAAGCTCACAGTCGTTTATCAGCTTCCGAGATCGATTTCAAGGTCTGCATTTTATATGTGCCGAATAAAAAACCTCACACATGCACATGTATTCTAAGTATAGACTAGTAAATTAATAGTTACAGTGGAAAAACGTTTTTCCGCCACGAGTCGAGGATCCTTGTAAACCATTGTTTAAGAGGCATCACTGTTCGATCGACGCTGCAACATCGCACGTGCGCGAGTATGTTTACCAACAGATCGCCAGATGATAATGATGCTCATATTGAGTGGCTTCTTTCATGATTAAATTCTATTGTTCACGCGCCGATGACTCTCTGTCATTGTGTTAGTGTATAAGCCTGATGTTAGCGAAAAAAATGCTGGATTCGCGAAAAGACAGCTATCCGCACTTGACGTCAGAGTTTTAAAAGTGTTACAGGAGTGACGTCAGCCCAGACTAATTACTGTCGATAACCGTGACTTCTTTATTTTGCGGTGCGGCTGATGTATTTAGATACAGTTTACTGTATTTGTACCCGAGTAAGAGCTAAACAATCGACGATAATGCAGGCCCTGTATGGTTTTCACAGCGATGTATAGATTTCATAATGATTGCAAGTGCTCGACCGTTCAAATTTATTGATCATTGAAAAAAAACTCTGTACATGATGTTAAAGGCACACGTGTATGTTCCTCCAGCAGTTCAATTTTCCACGTGATAAGTTTCTTTTCAGCGCATATGCGAAACAAAGAATTTTTAGGACCTTCGTCGTAACGTGCTCAATCGCTTCTCGCATTTTGATTCGAGTTTTTATCGCTGTTTCGTAACTGGTAATATGCGCAGTATATTTTTTCTATTCTCGACAAACCCGGGGATTTGCATTTTTCATAATTTATTTTCAATTCATAATTAAAGAGTTGGGTGCAGCTCTATAGATACAGCAAATTTGCTAAGCTTTCAGACTGCGCTGCTATATACGAGAACTATATATATATATATATATCCTTGTCGGAGCTTATCGATTAGGTCAGTAATTTACGAGAATAAAAGCAGAGCACAATCAGTAGTTTTCTTTTTGAAAATAATCTTGCTTCTTAAGTTTCATTGATTCAAATGGTTCAATGTGTTTCCTGGTAAGGGAAAACGATCGGCACATTCTCACTATAAATAGAGCTGGCTATGGATTACAAAATACGCAAATAAACTACAGTTAGCTCGCATAAAGTTTTGTTTATTACTCGGCGAGAAGCATTGGTACAAAAAATGTGTTCTTCAAATTTTTGTCTCAATGCTTGTTACAATGCTGAATATAATAATAGAAACTTGCTACAATGAACCATACAAATGTAGACGAACCTTGGAAAGACCAAGCATCGCTAATGAGCGCAACGAGGGAGTCGCGCAAAAATAACGAAAATTGGTGACTCTTCACATGAATTACGCGTGTTTCCACAAAACATATACACATGTAATAAAATTTGTAGTAGAGTGACATAGTCCTACATGAGATTGCAGAACCTTTAAAATTCACATCTTTATAAACATTGTTATATATAATAAACTACCAGTATATATAGTTCAAGTTTTTCTTATTTCTAAAATACTTCTTCAGTTGCACTTTCTAACGTGATGCTGACCGGAGTCGTCCCACACATATATGCATAGTACTCGCAAATTTTCTAAATATATATAACGTATGCGTAGGCTCGGGTTTATAGAACACGAGAATTCGCTGGCTATATTTATATTTGCGAATATCTGTGAGCGAGAAGTGCAATTTATAAACAGCAAATATTTGCGAAAGTGGATGTCCTAAAGACGAAACGACTTTGATAATCGTTATGCAGGATTTGGTTTTTATAGCAGAAAGGTATATGAGTATTTGAAATCGAAAACATTTTTCAGTAGTCAAGAAATATCCGTATACAGCTACTTATAGTTCTTCTGCATGTCATTACCGGAAAAAAAATCTTTATTGATTATATCCCACTACTGAATATTTTATTACTCAAGTAATTCAATAGCCATGATATCTTAAATTTGATACAACAACTCAATACAATAATGCACACGTTTGTAATGACTTCAGATTGAAATGTTTACATGGAATTAACATGTTTCTAATCAACATTTCATGAGCATAAAAGTACCGTCAAACAATGTAGAAAACTGAGTAAACGACAACTTGAAATTTGGCTTTCCCCATTGTCTCATCTTCTGAATCAACGATTCATAAATGGAAGTGTACGAAGAAATTATTATTGTCCTTTTGCGCATCCACTGCCTCATTTATCCACGCGAGGTGCACGCCATAGTCCTAACAACTTCAGATTGATTAAATTAGATTCGACCTTGACTCGTCGCACGCAGTCACAAATGAGCGAAATGGCTATTCGAGACAATTAGAATACATTTGTCGATCGCATCGTGACTTCACCTTGGCGATCCTTTGATTCCAACGATCTTTCGCGCCTTAATAATTTACAATTCGTCGCAAAGATCTTGTCTCATCGTCTCGTGACTCTAATATTGTTCTTTTCATGATAATCTTCACGTGCAGTGAAGATCGTTTACGTCGAGATAATAAATAATGTGACGCGGGGGGTGGATAAGATTTCGAAGTGATGACTAATTTTATTTTTATCTAGACGTGAAAGTCATATGATGCAGCGAAAGTTTGTAAGAATCGATTGTGATTCAATCTAGTTATTTTTCATGAGATAATGAAAATTCCTACCGCGTGATTGGCGTAAAAGTCATCGGCGTGCAAGCATGAATTACGTACGGTGACAAAAACGGATTTCCGCTACAGTTTTGAACTCTCGAGCGTGGAGATCTATACCACAGATATCTCCAGATATATACTCCACATGCAAACTTGAACGACCGCATAGACGCATTGAATACAAAAAAGTCTTTGATCAAACTGGTCAGAAATCAGTCGAAGAAAATGCACCGAGAGTTTAGCAAACAGGACACGCGTCTTAAGTCAAACCTACGCTTTATTGCTCGCGCAACAGAGGACTTATCGTACTTTTGTATAAGTGACTGTTTATTAGTCCGCTATAAAGTGTTAATCTTATTATATATACTGTATAGGCGAAGCATAAATTTCAAAACTTATCGGCGGCGATTCATCGCGAAGTTTTCGCTAAACTCTCGAGGAAAAAAAAAATTGGTCGAACGCGGGACAAGGTCAAATTCACCCGCGAAAGAAAAAGACTTGGAGATCGAAGCTTATATACTTTCAGCGAGTAAAAACAAACATCCGTCGTTTGCGAAGAAGAGAAAGAAAACCGAACACACATGCTTCGTTATCTATACGTCGATCCGCAATCGCAAGTCTTATCGCTCGAAGGCAGACTCTCTGTATAGGAAATTTTTGCTCGCGATCCTCTAGGAAGATTAGAGTTGTTGGTCTGTCTGTGTCAAGCACCGAAAGTTGATGGATGTCTACGGGTCGCGTAATGATTCGCACGTTCGACATCTGCGACGCATACGAAAATCACCAGTTGGTCTGTGTATACTTTTTACTCGAGTGGAGATTATTGGGATTGATTTTAAAATAAATTGTTTATTCTTGCAATGACACGAAGTATTTTGCAATATGATTGATAAGTTTTTTAGGCGAACAATGATGAATGCATTCGATGGTAATGAATTATAATCTACGATTTTATCATTGCCAATCTATGTAGAATCTCAAAAAGTAAAAGAAATTGATTTCAAGAAGATCTTCAAAAATCCTTGTTAAGTTATCACAAGCAACCACTCGAAAACGACATGCGTTCACAACTGTCAAAATGCGATGGAGCCTAACTACCATGTGCCACCATTGAACTAAGCGTTCTATTCAGAATGAGACGCGCATCTCGCATAATTTAGTTGTATCGCTCGCAGTCTCGTTAGCCCAATCAAAGCGCTCTTTTCGCCTCGTTAAACTAAACGCTATCTCGTGCCAGCTATGCATCACGACTCATATTTTCTCGCGTCAACGTTGGACTGTACCAATCGCTTCTCACGCGAACCCGCTGATGCGAGAAAAACTGAAAATTCTAATTTTTTTCACGTGCCGCTAATTAGCGTTTATAATCGTGCGTGACTATTGTCGCGGAACAATGTGTTGGCGTGGCATGTAATCTGCTCTGAATTCGTGCCTGTTAATTATTGACCATTTTCACGGTGATATAATTCACTGGCTGCTTTTATTTCGCGTTTATAAGATTAGTGCTTCCTATAGTATAACGCATGCAAAGACATCGGCATCGCGGTGGTCGTCGCTCGGTTGCGTTATCTTTGCCGCGAAGTTTAATTAAACCGTCACGCAATATGCGTCAGCTCTTGCGAGAAAAATCTGGCGCGGAAAATTTCGCGAATGTAATTTTTCCACAAAAAAGGTTCATTGTATTATTCAATAGTGTTATAATATACGACTGAGTCATGCATGTTCGAGTGTTATTGAAAGCATTTAGCGACGTAATTTGTCGTGTGCCAGAAGGAGTCTTTGAATTTCATATAGTGTTGGGAAGAACCCCGGTGTATATACTATATATATAAATGTCCGAATTTTGTCGTTTGATCGGCATAACTCATCTACACAATGAAAATGAACGAATAAAAAACCGCATGAAAGTGAGATCAGCTCGTTTCAAATAAATCTAAATGCGTATAAATCTTCGACGCATATGGGAGTAGTAAAATAAAACAAAACTCCATTAGACAACGGAGAACAAATTGTTAATTTAATATATAATTTTATCAATAGAAGGAGATTAAACAAAGCACTGTCATTTATTCGCGATAATTATTTTCTTTCGATTCATAGCCAAAACAAAAACTAATTACATCTCAAATATTGTCACGAGTCTATAAAGTACAGGTGAAACGTATCGTTAAGCGTCGTCATCAAGCGGGTGAGTTCGATCTCGATTTTGGCGCACTGCCTCGATCTACATTGGAGGTCGCGCCTCCTCTTTGTCCCTCCTTCTCTTAATTTTGTCTCTGATTTTGCAAGGGAACAAATGGAGTAGGATAGAGGACGCGACTGATAGGAGAACTGAGAGCAGGTACTTCTGCTGTTTGAAAGATTGATGGATGAAATTTAATACTTGTAAATGAAGTATAAGGTGCAGCTTATTTGCCGATGCTTAGACTGAGCAAGAAGACCTCATTGACTGTATTAAACGCGTTTTAATGCAATGAAATAATGGTTTTATTAAACGTCTCTCAATCTTGCATATGTGTTTTCGAATTTTTTATTCTAATTTTAGACGCATGTATACTTGGGTGTTCTATATCTGAAATGACTATACCGAAAAAACAAAAGCATAAGCGGTTACTTCTTCGAAATCCCGTATAAAACAATCCGATCTATCGGTTATCTCGATCACTCTTCCGTATTTTGCCACAAGTTGGATTGTATATCGAATTACTGTAGTACCTGCGGTGCTATATTGGCGGTGCCTTCCTTCTTCAAAACGCATGTATGTGTATATCAAACTGATCAAAATTGCGTGAATCTGCGAGACTTACATATATTGCTTACAAAATTAAAATTTGTATGAAAGAAATTAAAAGTCTAATAGGGGTTGATAATAAAGGAATAATTAAGCGTATAACGAATTTAATGCTCGAGAGAATGGCATTAACCTAAGTCACTTTTTGTTTTCAGGTACTGAGAGATGCCCGCAGAAGGCAGTGGTGAAGCAGGTAGCGACCAAGCTGGTTCAGGCACTCTCCGAAAAGGGACTCGCCCTCCTGGTGAACCATGGCATTCCTGATTGCAAGGTACTTCATATAATTATACATACGTGCACGTTATAAACACAATTTGATCAAGTCTGCGGCCAACCGCACACGATAAGGATGTTGTGTGTGTATATTACCGCTTTGTCTCCTCTATATACTTTTGACCAAAATCGATGGATCACGGACTCATGGCCTTGACTATAATACTGTGGCAGGAAGTACTTTTACATTATAATATATATTCGATTAAAATTCAGTCATTAAGTCTAAATTGTTTTTTATGCTTTCTATGACTCATGAGCGGCCTGCGATTAAAATAAGGAAAAAAACGTTAACAAACCTCTTGTTAAGAAATTCAAACGAAACGATAACCGATAATTATATATCCATGACGCTCAATCAAAATCGTGCGGACAAAGCTACCCTTCAAACTCGTACTTCGTGTTTATAAATAAAATGTATCTGCCTTATAAAGACTTCCGGCACTTTTGAGGATTTCGAATTTGTTACAATCTTCAGTATACAGAGCGTATGCGATGATGTAACGACAAACGTAATAGAGCTGTCAGAAAATAGAAAACTTATTTGAATACACGTCGCGCGCGTTTTCTTCTTCTTCCGACATACCGATAAATCATCGCAATTCCATCCTCCACCGATAAGCCGCTGGTAACTCATAGCCTGTGTGTGTGTGTGTGTGTGTGTATACAAACGCATAAGAGATTTGCTAGAATTTTTCAACGCCAAATTATTACACAATAGGCTTCTCTATATTAAGATCAAGAATACACTCGCGCGGCGAGATAGCCCCAGTAGCCACGGTCAAAGAAGCCAGTATATATGTATATATATGCGTACATACATATACATACATATACGAGAGCATGAAAATGAACGAGGAAGCGCGCCGTCGCTCGATGATTTTCGAGCGTCACCGCACTGATAAACTTTGTCGCAATGTGCGTTGACCTTGTATTGTCGCTTATCTATATATATATATTTATATATTAATACGTCCCACTCGAGTCGCGTCGACACAGCTCAAAATCTTGAAATGAAAAAAATTGTCGAAACCACGCAATTGAGGTACTATTTATGCTTTGACTCATTTCTGCATAAATGCTGTGTATATATATTAATAACGAGTCAAAATAAAAATTGTATAATCATGCAGGTTTATGCGAAGTTGAGAATACATCGTTTATATGACGAGAACCGAGTTCTTAATTAACGCGAAGCCGAACTTTCTTCAAAATAATAAAATAACCGGATGAGATCCACGAAACAAGCTAAGTTCTACAATCTAGCGCGTGAAGGTAAACTCCGACGTCGTCACTTTGCTCTCTCGCTCTCTTTCTCTATCTGTCTCCGAGACACACTCGGCATATCATTTGGTTCACGTGCGGTATCTCCTTGGCCTGCAAAACGCCTTAATTCCCCCTCGCACGGGACCCGCATGTAGTACATAATAATATTGTATATATATATAACACTGCTGGCGTCGTCAAGTCGCACAGAAATTGCCGACAACGCGAGGAGAAAAGGAAAGATCGAGAGTAAACCAACCGGTATAGGCTCGAAAATAAGTGTAAAAGCGAGTTTTTGCCTTTTTTGCCATTTTTAGCATAGTCATGTATTTTAGGGCGCTATAGCGAAGAGGGGGGAGGGAAAAAAGAGCAGGGAGGCTCCGGCAGTGAGAAAAGCTCTCGGGTTGAGTGACTGGGATATTATTGGACGACGGTGATTTTTAAAGCTTATAGTACGAGGAAATCGCTGTGTGTGTGTGAGTTTGCTATTTCTAATGCGATGCGATTCCAGGAAATTCTCGAATAAGACAACGGAAGTGCAAGGAGTATAGTTTCTCGGGATAATAAACTTTTTATACCGATGTGTCTTGGCAGTCGTAATGCCAATGGAAAATAAATGCGCGAGTAAGAAACAAAAAAAACATTTTTCGGACGATTTCATCCAGTCTTTCATTATCAGCGGCGAAAGAAAAGCGCAGCCGCGCTGACGCTCCGTATAACAAAACGATGCAAACGTATAGTCGAGCGACGTCTGTGTCACGTATACTATATATATCGTACGGACGGTTTTATTTGCGTTGATGCAGCTGCCATTTAAAATCCCTGTGCCGCGACGCCGGTGCTAATGACTTTATCATCGGGACGATGTTGCTCTTTTCGAAACGACGGCTCTTAATTGCGATGGACTCGTTTCCGAATACTCTATTTTCGCCCGAGATGGTCCATAAAGCTCGCATATTTATACTCGCGAGATTTCATGAAAATTCTGACTTTTTTTTAATTTTCATTGCAGCTCAAGGCAGTGTACAGAGCCATGGACGAATTCTGCGAACTGCCGGAGGAAATTCGCTGCAAATACGAGCGCGTTTCACCCTCGAATCACGGCTATGTCAAGCCGGGAATGGAAAGGTAATTCTATTGCGTTTACGAGCTCTGTGTCAGGCTGTGTGCATACTAGATATAGTGCAGCCGAGAGCACTTCCTGGGTACTGAAATTTAACGATTCGATTTCACTGGCACCGAGATTGAATTGTATTCTAATTATAGTTTGAAGAAGAAGTGATAAAACTTACAATAGGCAATAATATTTTTAATATTTTTCTCTTTTCTATATATCCATTAGAAATATATTGGTAAACAAATATGAAAAAAAAGTAAAGTAAGATTAATGCTCCTCTTATTACAGGATGAGCGAAAACGAGACGGAGGTACGTCACTCGTTCAACGTGCTGGGTAGCTGTGACTCGATGCCTGACGAGGAGGTACCCGGATTCAGCACTGCCGTAGCGGACCTCTCACGGGATCTCAAACAGTTGACCACAATGCTTCTCACCGTACGTCTGTTTTGCGTGATATGAAAAAAAACTGGCTTAAAAAAATGAAAGAGAAAAATGAACCGCGAATGCGGATGTGTGTCTGTCTGCGTTGATCAATGTAGGCCCTGGCCGTGGGGTTGGAGCAGCCCCCGGATTTCCTCCTGTCGAAACACGCCAAGCTACTGGAACAGGGCAACGAATCGACTCTGAAACTCCTCTATTATCCGTCCCTGGGCGTCCCCGAGCCTGGACTTATGCGTTGTGGATCGCACTGCGATTACGGCACTTTCACTCTCTTGGCTCAGGTACGTTGTTGTTTTTTTACAAGCGACACTTTTTGCGCGACTGCATGCTGTTGCCAATGCATCTATGCTCGATTTTCCATGTAAAGGCTTTGGACGGAATGTAAGCGTATTTTTCTCGTTTGACGCGTACTAAACTGACTTTTAGAACGTAAACGTAGTTTTTGTTGTTGTTCAATATACTTGTTGATAGTGAACAGCAACTCATGCAGCATAAGTAATAAAATGCCATTCGTTATTTATCGCCGACAGTTATTGCACAGAAAATACTAACACTACTCAACTGCGTTTGTTACAAGTTCTTGTATTCTATGCGTATAACAAATGTCAACATGCACAAAAGTTATTCGTGGACTTTTCGCATTTCAATATACAGAAGCGTATGGAGAAACATCCTGATGGATGTATACCTAACTCATATAGAATCACAAGTGTACGAGGGGAATTAATTAAGCATTTGCGACTTTACAGATATAGGTATACAATCCTGCTGACTCACCGCGGCCGACCTTCTCCCGCGTTAGATTGTATTTATGTATATGCGCGAATATCCTGTTAGCACCGGCTTTCTAGGATTGTGGGATAACCTTTTATTTATTTTTTTTGCAATGTGCAAACGAGAGATTTGCGAGAAATTTTCAATATATACGAGAAGTTAGTTATAGCTTCCCACAACGATAAGAACTTTTATGTAATGCTACTAGCCGCGTACTTTTTTTTTATTATACTCACTGTTTCATCAAAGATGTTATTCAGCTATAAAGTAATCGACGTTACTGATGTGACGTAATTTGTCGTATACTTCGACGACTAACAGTAGGACGTGGCGACGATGAGATCGAAATAGTTGTTCAAACGCGATGAATCGGAAATTCATTTTCGTATTTAAAGCTTGCTTCGCAAACTGTGCGTGGAGAAAAACTCGAGAATGTCTTTAAATTAGCAATGATTCAATTGATTTTTCCGGAAATGATAATATCTTTTTTATTGCGCAGATGAGAAAAATACGCATACTTTATGTATTAGACACCCTTTAATGCATGAAATTTTTAATGCTGCTGAATCGGATGATTATTGCATTTATTATACTTGTAATTTGCATGAATACCTGCATGAAAAAGTTTTTAAAATATATATACACGAATTATTAAACACGCACACAAGGAGCAATGATGTCTGTCAAAGTAGGTAAAGTCTCTGAATGGCTCGGTATTTTTAATGTTTTAAACAATTTTTCCTTTTGCAGAACCTTAAAAATATCTTTTTAAAACTGTAAGTCAAAAACTTTATCTAAATTGCAATAAGTAAAAACACTAGGGCTTCACAACTTACACAAATATAGATGTATCATTCACAGTTACAAACAAATTAAAGAAAACGTATTAAGAAAACATCGCACTAATTCAATTTTTTTTCTCTTTTCAATCACTAAACAGGACTCCGAGGGCGGCTTGGAAGTCCAAACTCCTCACGGAGAGCGTTGGACACGCGTGGGACATCTACCCGGAGCAATTCTCGTAAACAGCGGTGAGATTCTGAACTGCTGGACGAATGGCGCTCTTCCCGCTCTGAAGCACCGGCTAGTCGTTCCCGAGCTGTGCGGACGTGGCCGGCATTCGATCGCCTTCTTCGTCCATCCCGACAACGATGTAGAGGTAGAGCCCTTCGATGCAAAGCTCGTCAAGGCCAGCCAGGAACCTGCGCCCTGTCGTCTCCAGAAGAAGAAGAAAGGCGTCATCACGGCGTATCAACATCTGCAACGCCGTTTTCGCGAGACTTACGCCTCTTAACGTCGACTCTGGGCTTGCCGGTGACACGCGAGAGTTAGTGTCACGTCGGTGAGCATCCCGGACGGTATTATACACAGGCGCACGTTTCCTCCTTGTTTTGGAACATAGTCGTCTGGTATTAATTTCTTCTTTTTTCTCCCAAGTTTGATTTTTCACGCTGCGTTTGTCTTGCTGGCGACTGAGTGACGACGAACGGACGTTTTGTTAGAGGATATGCAGTTGTTATCGACTATATCTCGTGGCTGGAAAAGCGTCGTTCAATGTATCTGAATTCCTTGATGAAAGGCTGAGATCTCGCTCCGAATGCGGGACATTGCTGAATCTTCACGAAAAGTTTATTCGGCCCGATACGCAGTCAATGTAAATGTATTTTAGACGTCTGAGTTTGGCTGGTCTTTTATAGCCTAGAATGCACTGTGCATGTGTGTGTATGTGTTTGTGTCTGTACATGTGCGTGACGTGTCACACGCTATATTGAAAGAAATGGGTAGTCGTATTAAAAATCAAAATGTTCATTCGTAAACGCGTAATTTGGACTAACGACTTTGACGGTCATCTTTAAAGGCAACACAATTAAGGCATACTATTATTGTACACATTCTAATTCGATTCCCTGCATTTTTCTCATTTTTATCTTCCAACTCATAGTGCAATGATTTTACTGTGGCATGTGTGATAAAATGCAGGATGTTTTGTATATACATACCCAATTACGCATGTCACATATGCGTCTTAATTTGGCAGCATTATTGATGAAGTATCAAAAATGCTCAGAGACTTAAACTTGTACTGTTGTGTAAGTAATACCATTACTTACACGAAGAAAATCACAACAAAATATTTAGTATATTTGAAACGTATAATCAGAATTAACTACTCAAATGTTTTTGACATTTTTTTGCCGGTTTTTAGTAAGAATGACAATCTTATTTATCTATTAATATTAAATAAATTGCGTGTTACGATATAAAATTTGCTCAATAAGGTATTAGAGTAATGCCATTTTAAACCTTTAATTACGTGCTTATAATATTATTTTGTAAGTAATTTAACTTAAGTTTTACAAACTATATGGTATATCATAACTTTTAAAAAAATTGACGCATGCATTCTGATCATCGAAATTCAGCGTTACATTGTTGAGACACAAAAGTTTGCGCTCAAGGTTCGAGTAGCAGTATCCTAATTTTCAAACAAAGAAATTGAGAGAAATTAAGTAAGAACAAATGCAGACAATACGTTAGAATATTATGGACTGAATAGCATAATTTTAATTACTGAGGTTCTTCCACTTGATATTAATACGGCCGCTCATTGTACATGCAACAATGGGCCTCTAGCGAAAATCGTTTGTGTGCGTCGAACCGCAAAAATTAGCGATTGACAATGACAGACCGATGGTATGCGAGAAAGCAGCTGCGGAGTCTCAAGCAATAATAAATAAATTTGTACTTAATCATACACTGCGTCTTATTTCACCCTTTCATTAGCTCTAAGTCACCTAGACGATATTGATAAAAAAAACTCATCAAGTATGGATAGGTTATGAAATCTGACATATCTATGACTATGTGGGAATGCGGATGAAGTTGAGAGAATAAAAGGAGGCTCAATAAAGTTTTCGGATTATCACGAAAATAAAAGCACTAGCAATTATAGTATGAGTGGAGCAAGCACTAGGCTAAACAAGACTGTCCTGGTACAAATGATCTACCGCTATACATATTGTATAATAATTTTTATATTACAATTATTTTAAAAAATTGTTACTCCAATTATAAATACTTTATTAACCGTTATATGCCTCAATAATCGCCTTAGAAATAAACGCAAAAGCGTTAATGCGCTCAATAAAAATCTACGAAAAGGCAGCTGTCGACGCAGAGCATTAGTTTTGCATAATGAATGTCCTACTCAGATTTATTATTATATCGGCCGTAGCAGATTATTGTATGCTCTACTGTAGTATTGCCTAATTCATTGCATTGTTTAGTATTTCGCTTCATAACAATCTCAAAACATATTTCTAACATGTTTTTACAAATAATTAAAAAATCACTGTACCTATATGTATACGCCTCCTTTCTATATATAGAAGCAAAAGTGAACAGCGCGAATTATGCAATATACACGTGAATCCAGAGCGTATCACAGTAGAAAACGTGAAACAACTTTTTTTCAAATGCACAATTTCAGTTGTAAACTCGACGCCAGACACCTCTTGCATCTCGACGGAATCGCGGAGTACCGTCTGTATTCAGCCGCGGTGGAGGGTTTATAATGCTGCGCTTTGTCCGCAACGATGACGCATTCTCCGGGTTCTCCGTTGAGTCCGACTGTTGCGCTCGGTTTATGTCCTCCTCGAGCTGGTGGAGGAGTTCCTGTTTCGCGGCTTCGGTCTCCAGAGACGATTCTCTGGACTCTACGGCGGTGGATTTTCCCTCCATTGTATGCGCTGCATTGAAAAAATTGCATATTTCGAATAGATACTGTAAACTATATTCTACAATTATATGCTATACGTCACTATATCACTTTCGCATGCTTACCTGATCTTGTGCAAAATCGATAGATGTATAATAGGTATTTATATATAAAATTAGGACAAAGCGAAAGCTATAAGATAATTGTAAAAAAATCGATAAAACCGGTAGATAAAATTGTTAAAACTTGGAGGCTCTCGTTGTCACGTTAAATAACGGAGCAATTATTTTATTCCGATACACTCCCTTGAGTAATGTACAATAATAATATAATACGTCACATGTCGCGCAGCGAAGATCAACGTACTGGACGCAATGCTCGAGCGTTGAAATACTGATACTTATAGGTATAGGAAACGATTTTCTTAAGAGCACAATACCTACTATAATCTTATCTTTAAAAGTATTTATACTAAGCTGGGGAAATCATTAAGCCTCGATTTTTATCTCAATGTTCATACTTTCATAGTGCTGTTTACTATACTGTATTTGTTGGGCTGTTAGGATGACTTTTAGCGGAATCGTCTTTATGTTAATCTTTTCAAGTGAATAAATTCATCTTCGACTCCATGATTAATTATTTTGAAATATTTCAAAATTTCAAACACCCAAATTTCATAAGTTTTAAAAATATCAATAAAAAAAGACGCCTAAATTTATTCCAAAAGTATAAGCATATTGATGGAATATGCAGCACTTCCTAATATTAAATGTTATATATACTTAAGCTTGTCGTCTGCTTTGGTATAACATATAGTGTTTTGGGAACTCATCGCTAGGTGAGCCACTTTTGCTAGGATGTATACTTATACGTCTTTTCCACCGACGCCCCCGCGCACGCCCCCACAGGGCATCATTTCTATAATTACTATATATATATATATTCATTACCTGCATCATCGTCGATAGGCAGGATGCGCCGCTTGGTCTGCGCACAGATCGTCGTCGTCGACAACATGTCGTTCAGCCGTGAGCTCCTTGTTTCTGACTCGCTGATCTGACATCTGATAGATATACCTGTCAGTACACAGGGGAAAATTATGTCCTCCTGTCTGGAAACCTGGCGATGAGGCCACAATTCGGTGCTCCAAGAACATCATGGCGGTGTCGCACACCCTCGGCATGGGCGAGATCGTCCACCTCAACGTCGGCGGTACGAGGTGAGTCGAGCGGCTTCGTTAGATATTTATGACGACGCTCAAAGTCTAGAATATACTTACTGCGTCGTGGCTTACTGTCCTTGGATTGGGGGTTGATGCAATAGACGTAATAGAGATGCAGGGTTATGTCACGAGATTGGTTGTTGCTCTTTGTTTTGGAGCATAGTGGTTCACTTTTAAAGAGGAAGCTGAGGGAGGCTTTTTTTATTGATTGTTGTAGAGTTGTTATTGAGTTACCGAATGGCTATGAAGGGTACTTTGTATGTTTATTGCATTGATTTATGTAACAACTTAAGTAATGACTTTTTTTAGAATTAATTGTAAAGAAGAAAACCATAGTTTTATTTACCTTGTTTAAGGTTCTCCACCTCACGCCAAACTCTGTCATGGATCCCTGACTCGTTTTTCACTGCATTGCTGAGTAATCGCATTGCTAGTAGAAGAGATGAGAATGGAGCGTTGTTTATTGACAGAGATCCAAAGATTTTCTCAGTCATTCTCAACTATCTGCGAACTAAAGATATTGACCTAAAAAGTGTAAATATTCGTACATTAAGGCATGAAGCTGAGTATTATGGCATAACTCCACTGGTTAAAAGACTGATGCTCTGTGAAGATTTATCTCAATCTTCATGTGGGGATGTTTTGTTTTATGGTTATTTGCCACCTCCAAGTGAGTTTGAGTTATTCATGTTCTGATGGTATTAAAAATTAGTTATTTAAACTCCCAATATAATATGTTCATATATATATTTATTTTTTGATAGACATTCCACTGCAGGAGCCTACTAGCGTATCTGCAAGTATAAGTGATGTGTCTGTACATGGTAGACCACCTGGAGTCACGTCAACACCTCCACCTAGAGCTGAAGCACCATCAATGTTACAAGCTGCAGCTAGTGCTAACAATTCTCCTGCTCAAGCTTCAACATCTAACAGTATGTTTTTGTTAATGAGAAAGTTTTTATCGACTTGATGCTATATAAGGGTTTACTTATTTAATTTTATTTAATATTACAGGTTATCGAGTCCCACAGAGGGGACATCCTCATTCTCGCACACCATCCCTTGATCTTAGACATGTTAGAAATAGTTCAGCAGACTTGAATAAATTATTTAAAAACGATATAGGACTTGTATTTGGTCCACAAACTGGTATATCACTTTGCTTAGAAGCACACATATATTGATAAAATTCATAGTAAAATTTTTACCATTCAGTTTCAGGATGGGCAGATCCACTAAGAGTTCAAATAATCAAAGCCCATCACAATTGGATTGCGATAGCCTATGCACATTTCATCACTTGTTATCGACTGAAGGATTCATCTGGTTGGCAACATGTATTTACCAGTCCTCATGTCGAATCTGTAATCGAACGAGTCGCAATAAACGCGAAAATGGGAATTGGAGCCGATGGGAAAATGGTGGCTATTTCCTATGGCAGTCAAGTAAGGCTGTGGTGCGTCACTGAAGATGGAATAAAAACGAATATTGGTACATTTAATTTGAATGTAAGGGTGGAGTATTTATTTTTTATTGGCAGTCAGTTAGTGGCCTTGTCACCGACCGGGAAAATTGGAGTTTGGCATGCAATGACTCATCACTGGCAAATTCAAGATGTAGTATCAATATCATCTTTTGATACTGCAGGATCTTTCCTTTTACTTGGATGTAACAATGGCTCCATCAATTATATTGGTAGGTTCCGAATATTTTTAACGTACTTTGTAACTTAGTTCAGAAAGGTAAATAATCAGATTAAATAAAAATATTGTTTAGATATGCAGAAGTTTCCACTCAGGATGAAGGACAATGATTTGTTGGTAACTCAACTGTACAGAGATCCAAGTCACGATCCCATCACGGCAATATCAGTGTACTTAACACCAAAAACGAGTAAGATTATTTCCTTACATAAAAAAAAAAGATTGCCAAGTGATATTTTACAAATAGAACAGTTCAGAGATGCACTAGTAGGATTCTTCCTATACTTTTCCAAAAATATTTTATCCTTTAACAAGCCCTTTTTATTATACTAATTCTGTTTATTTTTAGTAAAGGAAAAAGGTTTAGCTCTACAATTCATGTAGTTAACAAATTGCTCATTTAAAAAAATTTTAATCTCTCATTTTAAAAAATTATCAAAAAAAAGTATTTCAAATATTTACAATGATTCATTTTTTAAATGCTGAGCGCAAGTTTATGACAGTCCAAACAGTTTTGATAAATTCTTTTTTAGAAAAAATTCATTTGCCATTTTTTAAAAATTGTCATATGTTTCCAACAACTTACCATAACATTTTTTGCTTCATGAATTGGTACCGTACAACTGGATACATAGCACAAGGCAAGTATGGGTCTTTCTGTATTAAATTCAACATCACAGTACATATATATTATACATATATACATTATTTTTAACACATTAATATATTTTGCATCATACATTATTATTTCATTTGCATTGATATATATATATACATCTAGATCGTAGTATGTGTGCCCATCCTTTCTTCAAATATTTGTTTATGTATTTTTTGTATATTTCGGTATCTCTATTGAAGTAATCTTGTAAACTTTTAAAAATATTAAAAGATTTTGTCTTTTTGACTTTGTTTTGCTGTTTATTATTTTCTTTTTATATTTTTTTTTCTTATCATCAATCAATTGCATCTTGCTCTTCCTGTGCATCCAGTTGTACTAATACAGACATGGATAATATTGTAAGCTTTTTTATATAGTAGTATTTATTTTTGTATTCTTAATATCTTTAAAGTTATCAAGATGCTATGTCATTCAGTGATTTTTTGTCTACCTCCTATTATTCACTTTTGTCAAGCAAATTTATGACTGTACGTATCTCTATTTACTTCAAAGTATTTTTCGTGATTGGTCTTAAATTGTAATTAATATCATTTATAAGAGGGACAAAGATTTTATTATAAGTAAATTACCTTCTTAATATGACTGATTGACTTTTGTTGCTTGAGTTTGGGCACATTTACTACTTTATGCAGAATGAAAACCTCACTCATACATTATGATATAACTCTGCATGTCTCTGTGCTCCCCTCTATTATAATAAGATTATTTGAGTTTACTCGTAGTAACATATTGAGCACTCAAGAATAGCGCACGTATATAATGCAATCATTGACGGATGAAACCATTGACGTATAAATCATTATTGAACGTTGGAGTTTGCCTTTGTGTTTTGAAACAATAATTCATGTATTTGTATTTAACAAACTGTTTGTAATTGCAGGTCTTTGCGGAAATTGGATTGAGATTGCTTATGGTACAAAGTCAGGAAGTGTGAGAGTGATTGTACAGCATCCAGAGACTGTAGGTCATGGGCCTCAACTTTTCCAAACGTTTACTGTGCATCAGAGCAGTGTTACCAAGGTGCATAAAATATTTCAATTAAAGGTCTTTTAGAATTAGATGATTCCATTTGAAAGTACAATATTTTTTTATTTACTTGTTACAGGTAACATTATCCGAAAAGTATTTGGTATCAGTATGCTCGGAGTACAATCATGTGAGGAGTTGGGCCGTCACGCGATTTCGAGGTATGATATCCACACAGCCTGGTTCGACGCCCGAGGCCAGCTTCAAAATTGTTTCCCTAGATGCCGTCGAGCCGTGTATTAGCTACAACGCTGGAAACGATTTCGGTAGGCTATGTATAGTCTTGTCAAATGAGCAGCATTTTACGTGAGTATGTGTGAAAAAATTGTGAATTATTCTTTTTTGTCTGTGCGCCTCAGGTCCATTCGGCGAGCAAGATGACGAACAGGTGTTCGTTCAAAAAGTGGTCCCCGAAACGGATCAGCTATTCGTACGACTAGCCTCGAATGGCAAACGTGTTTGCGTTATACAGTCAATAGACGGAAGCGTGATCACATCGTTTTGCGTGCACGAGTGCGAGGGATCTAGTCGCATGGGCTCCCGGCCGAGACGATTCATATTCACGGGACACTCTAATGGCGCTATCCAAATGTGGGATCTCACAACAGCGCTTGATCCGTCCTTTTGTGCGTTGTCAGGTACAAATGTTTTACGTTAATATTTCTTTTTTTTTGTTTAACTTACACGTGAAATTATAAATACATCGGAAATAAATGAAGAAGACCTTTGTTAAGTATCATTCAAAATTTTAAGTGCAATAACTAAACATGACTGATATTTTAGCCAAAGAATTCTCTGGAGGACCCACACCTGAGGAACTCTGGAAATTGCTGGATCAGTGTGATTTAAGTAACAGCCACTGTTCAACACCGTGTATCAGTCCGTCTCCGTCTTTGATTGCGTCTGGACCACGAATAAAGGCGAGCAACGTCTTGTTTTTAAATCAATCGCAAAGTTCGGGTTCATCAGCAGGACCAAGCCAATCTTGAAAGAAACATTTGCATTTATTTATCTGCGTTTTATTTTTTGTATATACATAGGAACGTAAGTTTGATGTTTTAAGACTTTTACATTGACTGTGTCGTCTGTCGAATTTACAGTTAAGTATAATTGACAAATTACGTAAAAGTTTGTCGAGGGATGAATAATTATTCCTAAATATCGTTATGTTTGAAGAACGTTCGAGCTTTATGAAATTACATTATTGTTATAACAATAATTATCACTGTGATTTAAATCAGTAATACTGTTTAATGGGACTTTCAGTAGTAAATAAACTCTTTGTAAATGATATCATCGAATACAAAAGTCGTCAAAGATAATATACTTTAAAATTATTGTTTTTAATACCTAGCGCAATGCAAAGTAACACGAAATAAAAGAAATCTTGTGATAGTCGTCAACCAAAAAGTTTATTAACAAAAAATCAGTAGTATGTAATTAATGTATTTATATGTATATTTTTTTTTTCAATAGAGACTAGCTTTTAGTATGCAGATGGGCTTAATTCAATGTACACAATATTATAAAAAGAACAACAATATTTGGCAAGACTAACAACCTTTTGTCAATATAACATGATAGTTTTATGTACTTCCAAAATTGGAGAGCACATAAGTCTTACTCTTTTTCTGTTTCACTGAGGCACAGCGGTGTTTCCTTTGATACCTAACATTCTCTTTTTTTGACTAATTGTCATATTAATGCTCTATTTAACAGACCGTAAAATATTAATCTTGCACAGTCTGTTAGTTAGTTCTTAGCACTTGTTTTTAACAAGTTAGTTAGTTACAGTAATAAGTACTGCGTTTATTAAGAAGATGCCAACTTGAAAGCACGCATTCTAATTCGGCAATCGTTACTTTGCATTTAATAAGAAAGAAATATTGATATGCGTCATAGTAATAGTCGCGTCGTTTCATGCCACGGCATGCTTCTGCCAGAATAACGTGTTACTAAACCAACTAGGGTTTGTCATTGGCGTAAGTAGCAAACACCAGGCTACCAGACCGATAATAAATAAAGAAAAGAGCTTCGCCCTTTCCAAAGGATCCTCGTAGGCAACCACCTCCGAAAGGTCGGGGAAACCCATGTGATTACAGAATGAGTGAGCCGTGAATGGCGCTGCGAAATGACCTATGATAAAATGTTATGGCTAAATTAGTTATATTTGTACTTTGCCGATTAAATTTAAGATAAAATAATTGTACCTGTCTTGGCAAACAGGAATGCTGCGTACGCTCCAAAAATAGTAGTGTATGAAAATTGAAAGCCTGCAAGAACGTCAATTTTGAGTAATTGTTGAATTTCTCTTGAGAAAGTAAGCAATCCGATGATCCGACGATAAACAAGTTAATTGATACGTACAAGATCTTAACAAAGCCGTTTTAAAATCCATCCCTCTCCTCGTGTTTTCAACGAGATGGTGAAAATGGGCCACTCCAAAAAAAAGTGGACATATAAAAATGGCAGTTGTCGGCGCAAAACATTGCAGGAGTAACGGCAGCATGCAGGCCCTGAATGTCCATTCTTCGGAAAGCGGTGCTACTACTTGGTTTCTCCACCAGACCAAGGTTTGCGCACTACCCAACCAGTACGTCGGCTCTACAAAGGACAAGAAAAAAGTACCCACAAAAAGTTATTTTCTATTCTTATACGACTGTTATAAACACAATAAGTTTTTATGCGAAAACATGAGAAAATAAATAACCTATATTTTCGTTTGTGATTTAGAATTTCAGGATAAGTTTTAATTGCTAATGACATTTTGTGCGTTTCTTTCCGGACGTTCAAAGCCGCCCATTACTCTGCTTCTTTTTTGCTTACCTACATAAAGTCGCCACAAGCCATTAAGACCCTGCATATAAAGTGGACCCAAAAAAAGGACCATTGTAAGACACAGTGGTATGATAATTGCTTGAATTATACCAGACCATCTTAGTCCTAAGAGTTCCCACAGTGTAGCCTGAAAAAAGTATAATTTTTTTATTACTTGAAAAACCATAAATTTTATCGAACCAATCCGAAATGAACATTGGAATTAGTTGGTATACAATAATAGCACAACGATGGCTTTTGCGACTTACTCCTTGATAAAATTTCTCGTTAATTCCAAAATATAAAGATAATGGAGACAGCAATGTCATTACAAACACGCTGAAGAACCGTCTTTTAATAACGCTCGGATGGTCCCTGAAAATGATAAAGAACATTTATTTAACACACATTATTAGAATGACATCAAAGGTGAAGACGATTGGAGCTATTTAAAATTAGTCCGGCTAATTTAAAGATATTTATAGTTTTATTCTGATTAAACGCAACACGATTCTACTTCAGCATACCTCCACCTCTAAAAATATGCATATCAAAGCATGTGGGTATGTTTGTAAAAAAAGTTTAATTATTTTCTTTTTGTTTCCTACGTTATTTCAACGCATGATAAATTCGCAAAAGACATGTTATAGGTAAGAAATGTAATATAATTATTCGCTGTCGGCGAATCTAAACATTCGTATTCTTGAAATACGAGGAAAACTATTGATTGCTGAAATACGTAAAAGAAGAACACGATAGCAAGAAATATAATCGATAACTCAGTAGGGGTCATATTTCTTATGAGCACTCAAAAACGACGAATCCCTGCCGATATATAACTTGGCATTGTTTTCGAAACACACTAAGTTACAATTGTATAAAAATTATAATAATAATGACGATGTTGAAATTGGAGCAGACGAATGCTCCGAAATAAATAAGTATTATAGAGCGTACGGTCGATCTCCTGAAAAACTAATCTTAGAATTATGATAAGTATTCGATCGTATATATACGCCAAAGAATCCAGTGAAAGTACAAAAGTACAAAAGAACTCTTAAATATGTAATACTCCAATTTCCCAACGTAAACTATCGTTACGGTTCTTTTCCTCCATAATTTGAGAACTCGTAATAAAACTCGGCTAATAATCTCGTGAAATAAAAGATTTCCAGCGTACGATCGAACAGACAAAGAAAATTTCGAGATGCGAGCACTCCCAAAAATTTAAGCACAATAGATATCGCTCCTTATCGGGTTCGTTTGAATGTTTCCGACGATGACGACAACGCAACAATGCTAACTGTCAAAATTTAATCTATCAATAAACTTCCCATCGCATACATAACAAAGCACTAGGTTCCCCGATCAAAGTCCGAAAAATAATTTTGTATCGAGCCTTCGAAATCGTAAATCCGGCTATCCCCGCCACGGAAACTTTCTCTCTCTCTTTCCCCATCACACATATACAGACTGCAGAAGCAAAAGGAAAACAAAAATCCTTTCAAATAAAGACGAAAAGAACGAGCGAACAAGGGCAGCTTCCGAGTTCGCGTCGTTCCTCAAAAAAAGTGTATACATATAGCCAGTCCCTTTTTTCCCATCGTCGAGTCACAAAGAAGCCTATATGGATAAATTCTACAGTGCATATACATACACGTACGACTGGTCGTAGACGTAGTAGTGAGATCGGATCATGTGTATACACATGAATCCCGTGCAGCTATAACAGCGGCAGGGGATACCCGAGGAATTCGATTAATCGGGAGGGGGGAGAGGGGAATGTCGGCCGGAGCATCGTGAGCAACTCTGCGTACCTATACGTATGTAGACTTTTGAGAGTCGTCTTGGTGGGGAGAAATTCGAAGGAATCTCGCGGAGTGTCGGAGTTTTAATAGTAAATCTCGACGCAGGGAACGAGGGGAAAACGGAACGACGGCTTGTTGAGGGTTTCGTCACAATATACCTATCGACCCGAGCGATTTCAGAGGTTTCTGCCAAACGGCTTGATGAATTTGCCAAATTGTTCGGAACTGACAGAGATTAAAATTGTCGGCGCCTTTAAAAATAAACAGAGCTCGCGGCAAGCCTATAAATGACTGCTAATCTCTAGAAATGAGGAAAAGAGAGGGCTCGCGTGGTGGGTAATTGCCTGGCATTGACAGCATTCTCCGAATCGAACGAATTAATTTATAGATTAGATATAGAATTTTCTGTCAAAGAAAGACTCGCACGTGCGCGTTATTTACAAATCTCAAGATACCAAAGATAAAGCCACTCCGAAACGTAATGCAAAAATCACAAAATATGTACGTATGTGACGCTCGGCGCATCAGCGCATCCCATTGCAGAGCGAGCCTGCTGCTGCTGTGCTTCGGGGAGCGAGCACGTGCGTCGGACAAAGACGGAAAAAACACGGCACAGCAGCCCATGGAAGGAGACTCTTGTCGTTTTCTAGCCTATAAGCGCACGCTGACACTCCACACATCCGAATTTCCCCACATATCCATCCTATATATATATAGCCGCCCACAGCAGCGCCGGACTGTCGCGCATCGATTCTCCGAAATTGCGTTGACGAGCAAGACGCATCGCAGCTACATATGATAAACAAGCAAAAAGCCGAATACACGGAGATGCCTATATAATCAGATTTTTTTCGGAGATGCAACGCTTACCTGTTGAGCGGTGAACGCCAGACGTAGAGGCTCCCGACGTAGACGACGGAGAGCACGAGACAGCCGAGTACACCGGACAGGCAGGGAAAATCGCCGCGAGCACGCCCGGGCGTCATCTCCATCGCTGCATCACATCAGTATAGGAGATCGTCCATAACCCGCGCCCACCGCCGCCGCCGTTTTTCGCTCCACCCGCGCAACTCGCTGTCTCTCTCACTCCCACTGCAGCAGCTTCTGTTCAACTGTGTACAGAACCGCTGCTGCGTAGGCTAACTTTGTGTTTGTGAGTTATACACACGTACGCCTATGTATTCGAAGGAACGATGGATTTCGGAACAGAGAGAAAGAGAGAGAGAGAGAGAGAGAGAGAGAGAGAGAGAGAGAGAGAGAGGAAAGAGCCCACGCGCGACTTAGTAAATTTTTGAGTACTTATAGCTGATGACGTATGGGCATAATCGGAATCTAATCATCTGCGTTATCCGCCCCTCCCACTCGTCGTTCTCGTCGCTCTGCCGCATTCGGCTTATCGTTGTTTATATATTAACCGCGAGCGAGAGAGAGAGAGAAGCAAGCAAACGATAATGGAGGGGGGCGATAAGACACGGGCATTTAAATCGCACTACGACATCCTGCTCCAAAATAAAAGAGTATGTACATGCTGGTATAGTGGCTCATGTACGTCATGCCCAGTTCGGAGGGAGTACATATTAGTTGGGCTGTGGCGTTTAAGCTGGTAAAAAGCGCCCGCAGGATCGAGACCGAGACAAAAGGTGCACTGCCCACATACGTATAGAGAACGGCTGCAGGCTCGACACGTTTATTAGTAGCTTGGAATTATAATACGCGACTACATCGTTCTCGGATTCTCGAAAAAATGCAGCGACGCGTAGCGGCGCCACTGTGAACGAAGGGCACTCAATAGAGACAGCCAGACGGCTCTAGCGGCTGCCGGACCGTATATACCTATATATATGTAGAATCGTATAGTAGCTGCGCGTATAGTCCGCTGGTATATGTGTATACTATCTGTATAGCGATATAAGCGTATATCCGATATACTATATAGCTGTACATGTATATAGCCATAGCCTCTCGCTCGGTCTCCTTCTTTCTCATGCAACGCAAGCAGCGGAGCGGCCAGACAGCCGAGCAGCGGCACCGCACACGCCAGTTGGAAAGCCAGCCTTGTGTACGTATGTGTATATACCGTGTGTAGCATAGCAGCGAACGCAGAGTCGAGAACAGAGAGAAAGAAGCACGGGCGTATCGGAGGCCTGAAGGCAAGCCTGGCAAGCGCAGCAGAGTGAAGAGAGAGAGGGAGAGAGAGAGAGAGACGTGTAGGGCCTGCATCAGTGTGTATTATAGGGGCAGCAGCAGCAGCGTCAATGAGAGCCGCCGCCGCCGCCGCCGCCGCCGCCGCCGCCGCCGCCGCTGCGTGTGTATAATACGCGAGTCGACTCGAGAAAAGAGCGAGATAGAGCGAGTATAGGCAGGCAGCTCACAGAGCACGAGAAGATGGCCGCTGCTCGCGATCGACTCGCTGCTGCTGGAACGTAGTGTGTCGCCATTGTGTGTGCGTGTGCGGTGTGTCGTCGCGGGCGTAGTGCGCGAGCGGAGTGTGCCCGAGGACACCCTCGAGAGGAGAGTGTGCAGTGTGTTGGACAAAGCCTCGACGACGACGCGCACGGACTTTTCTCCGTCGCCGCCGAGCGCCTCGCGACTGCTCGCTGTAGCCTGTGCTGCGACGACGACGCACCTGGTGAATAATTTCCTAGGCGCTGCCGCCGCCGACACTGCTGGTGCGACAGCAGCAGCTCTCTAGCCTCAGACTTCTCCTCGTCAGCTCTGCGCACTCGCGCGCACGCCAGGATGCCGAGCGCATCGTTCACCTCGTCGAGGAGCTACGTTAGGCGGTCGAGGAGGAAAGGAGCCAACAGGATTCCCTTACCCTCGAGGACGAGTTCGGGTAAGCATTCTCTCTTCCCCCTGTCCGCCCCTTTATTGTCTCTTTATTCCTCTATCTATCCGTCTATGGTGCAGTTTGTCTGCGTGCATGTGTGTGTGTATAAGAGTGTATAAGCATATAGCGGAGCTATAGGGCTTCTCTTTTTTTTCTCTCTCGAGCCTGTGAGTGAGTAACTTTTCGTGGGAACCCGTGGCCACATAACTCGAGAGCTCGCTCTTATTCCCGTAGCCGCTGTTTCCGCGGCCATCGGACGGACCCGCCGAGATTTCGGCATACGCACGGGTTCCGATATCGATTCCAGGGAAAGATTCTGCTAGCTGTCTCTCTCTCCCTTTGTGTATCCCCCCTCATCTGTATCTCTCTCTTTCTCTCCCCGTCTCTTCATCCTATACGTATAGCGCGTACGTCTCTCCCGACCATAACGCTACTCTACTATACTCTCGCGGGACGTGTATGCGTGCGTGTACCAGCACCTACGCAACAATGCTCTCGGCGACGACGTCCACGTCGTTAACGAGTGCGCGTGCACCCACGCATCGGACACACGTCACGCTCTCGTTCAGCCGTATACATAATCCGTCTATATCTCAACAGCGGCGGTGGCAACCTCGCGAGATATGCATGTAATATGCATAATATAGACGTATGTGTATATAGAGAGGGAGAGCAGCGGAGTACGAGCCTATACACAGTGTTTTCTCTTTCTGTCTCTCCACGACTCGTGGGAACATCAAAGGGTTCTCCCTCTCTCTTTCTCGAGCGCGCTAGAGACCTTTTTACCGAGGCGTGGACGACGACGAGCTCCGTTTCTTTCTCGTCGCCGCTCTAGCGCCGCCGTCGACCTCTTTTGCACGCTGCGACGGTCTGCTGCTCCTTTTTTTTCTCTCTCTCTCTCTCTCTCTCTCCTTCTCTCGTTCCGTCGACTGGCTGCCGAGTTTTCCAATGCAGGAATATGTTATATCAGCTTGTACATACGGGAACGCGGAGGACCGCGAGAGAAGGAGAGAGGGCAGAAATCGAGGCCTTTTTTCGGTGCTCCGATGCTGCTCCCTCTCGCTCTCTCTCTCTCTCTCGCACTCCCGTTTTTGTTCTCTTTATACAGCTCACGCACACGGTCATACGATGCGCGTCCGTGTTTCTATATACTATATGCGGAACGCACGCGTGTATACATATATATATATATATATATATATATATATATATATATATATATATATATATATATATATATATATATATGCGTGTGTGTATGTATGGATGTATGAGTCTCGGGACGACGCGACACGACGAACGAGACCGATGCTGCACAGCTGTGTGTCCGGACGTCGCTGCTAACGACGTCCGACGATATGACTCTAGTGAATGACGATGACGATGATGATGAATCTCGGAAAAGGAATTTCCTCGTTCTCAGCAGACGAGACTGCCTTATGACAGGCGTCGTGTATTCGCTGTGCCTCTAGCTACATACACTGGCGTGATAGTTATGAAAAGTGAAATTTCGTCATGAAAGTCGACGTTAGTTCGTCGATGATAAGCCAGTTGCGTTCATAATCTTTCTCGATACTCGAGCAGCCCGCATATTGCACGCGCATACTTACGCCGCCACTGCTCTCTCGCCGAAGGAGAACATGGCGAGAGATCGCTCTCTTTCTCTCTCACTCTCGCGCGGTCGAGAAACGAAAATATAACTCTTTCTCTTTATCTGGCCGGCCCGCGATGATGTAGCTCTGGCTACTATAGCTGCCGCGGCTATGCTTTTTTTAGAGGTCCATTCGGAGGAAATTTACAGGTTGACGAGAGTAGCGTTCCTCTTCTTTTCTATAACCTGTCAGATATACGTGCATACATTCTCTCTCTCTCTCTCTCCTGCGCATATAAGCGTAGCTACACATGAATATGTGCGCGATGCATATACGTATGTATGTGTGTACGTGCTCGGAAAGTGCTTTTTTCGGCTTATTTTTAGGCGGATATTGGCGTTTTATCGCCGTGCTCTTTTTTGGGTAGGGTTCCGCGCTGCTGCTGTGTGCTCGCGGTTGGTTATGTCTCGCGACTATCGATCCATTGTTTCCTTTTCAACGGACTGAGTGGCTGGCCGCTCTATTGCAACATCGATGCAATAGTCTGTAATAATAGAGAGCTCTCCTTTTTTTTCCATTCTAAGTCGAACAATTCGACGATTTTCGATTTCCATCGACTAAATTTCAACTGGTCCAACTATTTGGAAAGCATAGCTTTTGTTGCTGTTATAGAGAGTCTGCCATTTTGGAGCAGTCAAGTGAAATGCTTATTATGATTCTCATGTTACTGAGTCACCCATTGACATCCACACTACCTGGAATGTGATATCTTTTTTACCCAAGTCTAAACACCTGACCATGATGTTGTCTTTTTAATGCTCTGTTTATACAACAGATCATGCGCTGAGATAAACAAAAATCCAAATAAGATTCATCAAGTGCTATTATGACGCTATGGGACTGATAAGAGCTGTTATATCATAGATTAAGAGACTGGACAAAATTTGACAGGAATAGTCAAAAATTATGTCATTGATAAAAGAAATGCTTATCTAATCTTTTTATCTTGATTTGATTGAATCAATTGGTCTGGATGGCTTTGGCACTTCTTTTTCCTTGTGAGTTTTAATCCACCTGGATTTTTCTATTTAGATAGGTCTAATCTTAGTTATAACCAAATATTTTTTATTATTACACAATTACAGAACTTGAATAAATGCGATGCTTACTTTATAATTCAATTTTGTACTGGACTAGATCTGTTTGCATGATTCATTAATGATAATATGGTGTTACAGATTTTCAATTGTTATCTTTTCTGTTTTCAGCTGAGCCTTGTGACTTGCCGTGTGTTCAATCAAACCAGATACCCCAAGGTGGAGGTATCGGAGGTGGAGGTAGAGGGTCATCCCCTAGCGTATCAGGGGTTGCAGCTCCATCACCCTCTCCATCACACTCTCACTCGTCCCCTTATGATCTAAGACGAAAAAGCCCGCCACATCCGGACCCAGCGCCTGGCACAAGCTCGGCATTACCTCCATCTGGTGGTAGCAGTATCTCAGCTGCTCTGGGTTCATCGTCCCTTCCAGCTAGAAAGCGGCCTAGAAGGACTTGTTCATTGTCTACGGATGGTATGTAGTAGTTAATATGTAGTATCTCAATCAACATATAATAAACACAGACCTTCAATACATAATCTGATTAAATTTTGTGTAAAAGTAAATGCCAATCATTCTATGCAATGTATTGAACAGACTTTCTATGACCTGTAATCAAATTAAGATGGTGTTTACTTCTAGTGCTTCAGAGGTGTCACTGTTAATTTGTTTTTCTTCTTTTTTTTACATTGATATGTTCATATTTTCATGAGATAATACAAATGAAAATTAACAAAACATTTACAGGACATAAACATGTTTATCAAAATTGAAAAATTGAATTATACACATCACAATTACAATTGCACAAACTATGTGTTAATAATAGAAAATATTAATAACGATTCATTAAAAACAGGAACAACTACAAACACCGCAGCGCACTACCTACAGTATGAGCTGCCTGACGAAGTTCTCCTCACCATATTCAACTACCTGATGGAGCAGGATTTATGCAGGGTATCGCAGGTCTGCAAACGCTTCCAGGTGATAGCCAATGACACAGAGCTCTGGAAGTCGCTATATCAGCAGGTCTACGAGTACGACCTGCCGCTCTTTAATCCTGCCCCTTGCAAGTTTGAGTTCGTTTCTCCGGACGAATCTGAGTTTCCGAATCCATGGAAGGAGAGTTTCAGGCAGCTGTACCGAGGCGTGCACGTACGACTTGGCTTCCAGGATGTGAAACAAAAAGGAAGGAGCTTGCCATACTTCAACACCATTCAGACGGCCTTGGACTACCTCGACGAGTTTCGTAATAGCAGTAGCTCGTCACCGAGCAGTAACACAAGCTTAAACACGACCGGGCAGGGTAACTGCTGTGGCGGCGCTGGAGGCGGTGGAGGAGGAAGCGGAGGTAAATTGATTGAATACATTATGATATATAATAAAGCTGCAAATAGTTCTTTAATTTTTTATCATTTCAAACTCGTGAATACTTGTAGAAATATGTTACAGTTAATAACTATATCTTACGATTTAATAATATGTTGGAAAGCTTTCGAGTCAAGTTTAAATATTTGAAAGTGAATGTATCAAGAGTGACCTTCTAATGCAGCTTAGGCGTTGTAGCATGGATAATTTAGTATCGCACATTCCATCACATTATTTTATTGACATTAGCCATGCGTTTATTATACAGAACTTTTTCCTTATAACTTTCGACAAATGCAAAAATGATGTAACATCGTTAAGAAAAGAATTCTTTATCATTAATAGGTGGAGGAGGTGGTATAGGAAACGGAAACAATTCCTCGCAGAACAATGCCGACGAAACGCCCCAGCACCTTGTGTTCCTGCACGCGGGGACGTACCGTGGTGAATTTCTCGTAATCGACAGCGACGTTGCACTGATAGGCGCAGCGCCTGGTAATGTCGCTGAGTCCGTGATCCTTGAAAGGGAAAGCGAGTCTACGGTAACGTTTGTCGAGGGTGCAAAGCGAGCCTACGCCGGCCATCTCACTTTTAAATTTACTCCCGATGCTGCGAGTACGGTTACACACCACAAGCACTACTGCCTCGAGGTAGGCGAGAACTGCAGCCCTACCATTGATCACTGCATCATAAGGAGCTCTAGTGTCGGTGAGTACAATTATCTGAGTTACTTTTTCGGCATATTTTATTTCTATCTTTTCAAAATCTCGATGACACTCTAAGATGGAACAGATCGGTCTCTCTGTCTAACGCTATATACCGCGATCTCTTTCCCTCCCACTCTAGCGCCCATTTATAGCATGATTATAGACTCCCTACTCCTTCCACCTATTACAAGAAATACTGGGTTCTCATAGAAATCCGACAAAGGAGAAATGTTGATTAAACATTCTTTTACGTTCATAATTATTTTTCTTATAAAATTCAATCAAATAAATCTTTACATTTATCAAAAAATTGAGAATACATTTTTTTAATTGTTTGTAAATTACAGTCGGTGCAGCGGTATGTGTATCCGGACTCGGTGCGAACCCTATCGTAAAGAACTGCGACATCTCGGACTGCGAGAACGTTGGCTTGTATGTAACAGACTATGCGCAGGGCACCTACGAAGATAATGAAATATCACGCAACGCCCTAGCTGGCATCTGGGTGAAGAACTACGCCAATCCGATAATGCGGCGAAATCACATTCACCACGGACGCGATGTTGGTATCTTCACCTTCGACAACGGCCTTGGCTACTTTGAGGCTAATGACATCCACAACAATAGAATTGCTGGCTTCGAGGTTAAGGCTGGTGCGAACCCTACGGTTGTTCACTGCGAGATCCACCACGGTCAGACGGGCGGTATATACGTACACGAAACGGGCATGGGCCAGTTTATCGATAACAAAATACACTCCAACAACTTCGCTGGCGTCTGGATTACTTCGAACTCCAATCCAACGATTCGCAGAAACGAGATCTACAATGGTCATCAGGGTGGCGTCTATATTTTCGGTGAAGGCAGAGGATTAATCGAACACAACGATATCTATGGCAATGCTCTTGCTGGCATACAGATCAGAACCAATTCTGATCCGATCGTTCGACATAACAAGATCCACCATGGACAGCATGGCGGTATCTATGTACACGAAAAGGGTCAGGGTTTGATTGAAGAGAACGAGGTGTTCGCTAACACGTTGGCTGGTGTCTGGATCACTACGGGATCAACGCCCGTGCTGCGACGAAACAGAATTCATAGTGGCAAGCAGGTCGGGGTTTATTTTTACGACAACGGTCATGGAAAGCTGGAGGACAACGATATTTTTAATCATCTATACTCGGGAGTACAAATAAGGTAAATAATTCTGGATAATTTGAAGCCAAATGAATAGTGGACATCCGGTTATTGAACAATTGCAAATATATTTTCGTGATACAACAGAACGAGAAATTGTATTCATCTTCGTAATTCAGCTCGTGCGTCTTTTACACTATTTGGTATACGTTTCGATCGTTATCTCAATAGTAATTTGAGTGATTACCGTATATTATACTGTAAAAGTATTGATAGCTTGAATTTTGAGTTTCTAAATTTAAAATTAATTGCATTAAAATGATCATCTAAATGTACATTAGCAGATGCGTATAGTATTAAATGAGTGTGATCTTTTTTTATTTTGTTTAATTGCAATTTCTTTTTCTTTACCCTAGGACTGGAAGCAATCCCGTTATCAGAGGCAACAAGATATGGGGAGGTCAAAACGGTGGTGTTTTAGTTTATAATAGCGGTTTAGGTTTACTCGAACAAAATGAAATTTTTGATAACGCGATGGCTGGAGTTTGGATAAAAACCGACAGCAATCCGACTCTAAAGCGGAATAAGATATTTGATGGGCGTGATGGAGGTATTTGCATATTTAACGGTGGCAAAGGTAAGCAAATTTATTGAGCGGGTTATTATATATTATGTAGTTCACAGCCATAGGTTATAGGTTTTTTTTATAATTCGTTTTTAAATGTTTCAGGTGTTTTAGAAGAAAATGATATATTTAGGAACGCGCAAGCTGGGGTGCTTATATCGACACAGTCGCATCCGGTGCTAAGAAGAAATCGAATTTTTGACGGTCTGGCCGCGGGTGTCGAAATAACGAACAATGCCACTGCCACTCTAGAATTTAATCAAATCTTTCACAATAGATTTGGCGGGTTGTGTTTAGCGAGTGGTGTGCAACCTACAACGCGAGGTAAATATTTAAAAAAATTATTCCTGCCTTGTATATACCATGAATTATGCATATATGTATATATTTTGCATCAATGCTTTAATGTTTTTATTTAATTCGTTTCTATTAGGTAACAAAATTTTCGATAATCAAGATGCAGTCGAGAAAGCAGTAGGCAATGGACAGTGCCTATATAAAATATCATCGTATACGTCATTTCCAATGCACGACTTTTATCGTTGTCAAACGTGTAACACCACTGATCGAAATGCTATTTGCGTCAATTGTATAAAAACTTGTCACGCTGGTCATGATGTTGAATTCATCCGACATGATAGGTAAGTAATTATTTATATAACTTTATTGTTTAAAACATTTTTTTGTCTCAATAATGAATTAATGAATTCGATGTATCTTTTTTTTACCTAAATTATCTTATATTATTTAATAAAAAGACAATCGTGCATTGTAATTAAAAAAAAAATTATTAAATTCATTAGTTACAAAAAAGATATTTAATTGAATGATGTCTAATTTTATTCCAAACAAAAAGATTTGATGATTAATGACAGCTGCAGTGTATGTATAAAAGCATTTTTGATGAAATTTTTCTCATATCGTTCATCATAGTTGGATATTTTTATCAAGTTTTTTTGAGGATTCATATGATGGTCGCCATTAATGTATATATGCATGCAAATTATAACTTTAAGAGATCATATGTTAGTTCGTAATTATAACGATATTATATTAAGTAAAATCGGAACCTTGTTAACTTTATTTGTTGAATTTCATTAATAATAGCTAACAAAAAAATAAACCAGAAAATTTTCTTGCGCTATAAGTCTGTCGTTGGTTTTTGAAAGTCAATTCGACATGCAAATTGCATACTTGAATTTTAGAAAAGTAACTTGCAAATACGGATATATATTGTGGTCTAAACGTGCGCCAAGCATTAACATCGGTATTGTATGTTTCTAGATTCTTCTGTGACTGCGGAGCCGGAACTCTTAGCAACCAGTGTCAGCTGCAGGGCGAGCCGACGCAGGATACGGACACGCTTTACGATAGCGCTGCCCCAATGGAGTCGCACACGCTTATGGTCAACTAGGATCTAACTTAAAAGAAAATCTCACCTTTCTGCCCTCTCTCGCGAGAGACACTGCGCGTAAGTCCGTCGCGTTACTAAACAATTAAATTAAAACAAATTAATTAAGAAGACGCCGCGTGCTATTGCAGGGCTTTTCGCCGACTTCCCGAGTGTACCGCGGCGTCTAAAGGCGCTCAAGCGTGTTCACGCAGATCGAAGGGCTCTGCGATTCGCGCGATAAAAGACGGATAGCTATTATGTATAAATAGTAAAAGCGCGTATGTAAGAATTAAAAAAATGATAGCTAAACGAAAATAATGGTATAAATGAAAGAAAGAAGAGTATGAAGAGTAGTTAAATCGTAGTCTCTTTATGAAAAAGGTGACCTAATCAAATTATTAAGGAGGAATGAGTAGAGATCCGGTCGTAGAGCGTGCGTGCGCATCTGCTCATATGATTATAGCGCAAGAAAGAGAGGGATGACTTATCTTTTTATTATTCGTCTTGGCCGCGAAATCTCTGGAACGACTGCGAAGCTAAAAAGGGATTTAGAGTGGCGATAACGAAGACTTTAATGTGTACAGACTCAATGTATTTGTTGTATAATTGCAACCGATAGATTATTTTAAGGTTTAATAATTATGATAATGGCAATTCGATCCTCGTATTCAAAGCTATTAAAACATTTTAGTACGCGGCATGGATTTAAAACGCTAAGAATTGAGAGAAAAGAAAATGTGTATTGATTGCTATACACTTTTGCAACTCGCAGGTGCCACCTATGTAAATTTGTGTATAAGATAAAGCAAAAAAAATGGACTTGATTAAGTAAAAGTGAACCATACGGCAACAACGGACCTCTTTCCCATGCGACCCAGAGGGATCGGTGAAATTATAAGATAATTTTCCTGCATAGAAGAGAAATTGCTCGCTTCTCAGATCATGACGAAAATAGAATTAGAATTTTTGAACTCGAAGTATATGATCATTTCGTCAATAACGTGAATTTTAAATAGACTTGCGGCATGGGGAAAGAAGTTGTTGGAATTTTTGAAAACCCTAAAATGTGATATACGTACTCTTTGTAACCGGAAACGATATTCAGAAAATCAAAATACGATGAATGCTATGTCGATATTGCTGAAGTACAACGGATTATTTTCCTTCTAATTGAAGAGGAAATTCGATGTTTTCTTAACAGGTATCACGATTTCCCGGTTCTACCCTAACGTCATGATAAATTGTGATGGTCCTAAGCTGCCTAAAAGGGCAAAGTGCATAATAATATGATGGTGACGAGATAAATATAATGAATGATAAATATTAAAGGTATATTGTCGAAATATACGCATGACAACCTTAACCAGTGAACAAAAAAAAATTAAAAAAAAAAAAGAAAAGAATGAAACTAAAAGTTGAAGAAAAATATAAGGAATACACTGTCCAAGGAACAGTTTTTAAGATAATCTCCGACTTCTTAAAGTAAATCGATCCACTTTTTTAAAAAAAAATTACGTTAGTGGTAATGTCTAATCGTATTATAAAACAGTTAAAATAAAAAAAATATGAACACGTATTTCGAAAACGAGTAAACTTTATCGTATGATGGAAACGCCTATAATGTGTTTAGCAATGATAATTTTAAGTCGCAGCCAATTCCAACGTCGCGGACAGAATGACAGAACTAAAGTAACGCCACAAAGATAAAAGTAAAGCTTAAGTAGAGACAAAAAAGATTGAAATATCGATGGTACATACCCCTATCGTTTTAAACACTTTCGTCTCTCCTCTCTTTCTTTCCTACCAGCAAGCAGTTTCGTAAAGTCCTTTGCATAATTATATGTATACATCGCAAGCATGCGTGCAGAATTCCGAGATTTTTTCTAATACGATGTCCCTCTGTATCAGCAAACGAAAGAAATGAAGCTTAAAAATTCAAAAGATGAAACGACTCGCTGGCTAGGTGGGAAATGCCTTTGACCGTTCTTTGACCCAAGGTCCATAATTAAAAAGTATACTTGTAATAATCACGTGTGCGCGCGGCAGCAGCAGCAGTGTCATATTATAAATAGTATAACTATAAACGTATAGTATGATTTCTGAAGATGTATCGACAAGTGAAGAAAAGTAATGGAGAGAAATCAAAGGCAAACATTTGTTTTTTTTTCTTCTCTGCGATAAATCGTGCAGCGTGAAAAGCAACGTACAAGCGTGTGCGTGCGCCTCAGGACTTTGCCGATGGCAGAATGAATAATGAGAATAAACTATACATGTTTTTAAGCGATCAACCTTCTATCCCGTTCTACACGTTGTTTTTTGTTTTTGAGTGACACAATTCAAACATGGGCGGCTTTTTCTTATATAGTACACATACACACACGTGAATTCGTTTATAGATATTCAATGCATAGTTTACAATTTGTGTGGCTAATAATAACGCTGAATTTTTGTTTAAATTAAGGACTATAAATTCAGGGAATCAATATATCAATGTCAAATTTTGATCAGTTATATGTATTTCAGTAAAGAATATAATCGACTATAATTGTATTAATAATAATTTTATCTTTATCTGTGTAACCGACGATGGATGAAATTATTTGTTGCAATATTAATCAATTAGTGCCATTGATAATTTGTTGCAATTTTGCGTTTTGTACTTTTTCTATTATTGTCAATTTTTTTATTTTTGCGCTGCTGTTTTACAAAATAAAAAACAAAACATTTATCGTGAAAGCCGCCCATAAATACACAAGTTTATGTCGATTTACTTTCGAAGCTTGTGGCTCAGGAGCAGTGTAAACATAATCATGGTGATATTGTTCCTCATTTTTTCAAAGCACAGTATTTTATATTGGCAGCATCGTCAATTTTGTAGCGAATTTGGATTCGCCTTTGTTTTATTTGTAATGACATTTATATAAAGTTTTTTAATCTTCTTTCAGAGATGTTTCTTTAAAACGATATGTAATCTATATTATATAATTATTATTACTGCTCACGTTTGTACTCTTGTGTTCTCTGCTCTGGCTCAAGTTTTGATGGCGTTAAGCGAATTTTTGTATGTTAAACTCGAGTAACCTTGTTGCTCTACTTGTGCGGTACTAATTTTAAAATGTTCTCAATCTTAATTAAAGAAAAAACGGAAAGCTTCCAACAACTTCCACTTATATTCATGCTGTGAATTTTGTTTAAGGCTTCACTTGTTTATCGCATATAACGTTTCTAAAAAAAGTATGCATCTGTGTGTGCTTCTTCCATAAGATTCGAGGACTGAAAAAATGTAAAGCCGCTACGCCACGACGTCGCTCGAGTTTTTCAAGATTGTTGAATGTATATGTAGAAATTAAGTTCATTTTTTGACATCAAGATTTGTAAAACTGTTGTCATTTTTTTTATTTAAGTTTTACAGTTGACGCATTCTTACCGAATTTGTAATAATCAACTGTGCACTCCCGCTAAACATAATGAAACACTCATACGTTTATTGCACGCGCAATCTTATAATTCCTCACGATTTGTACGGTCGCTAATTATTAGCTTTTTTGCATACTTTTGAAGCATTATGTTGAGAATTAACGAATAATATAATAATAAAAGGAAGCATACCGGCGTCGAAATCAAATCCGAACAAGACTGGTCAGGTATTGTACGCGTTTTTGTCGTGTGTATGACTGTATGTGTGACGAAGTAAACAAACAAAAATAAGGACAATGTGTATGTGTATAAGAGTGCACGCCAACCACGAAAAATAATAACGTTATTGTAGAGCGCGAGAGTCGAAGAGATTTTTCTGTGAATTGTCTTTGCAATCCTTTCTCACTTAAATCCAATTTTATTTTTTCCTCTTTCTCTCTAGGCTATATACGGGAATCATTATATTCATTTGAATTTCAGAATTAAACGTTCGATTGTTTAACTTGGTTGAAAGAATATCCCACAAATGGCGTCGTGTTTTTACGAAAATTCGAGTATCATCATAGTACCTCTTTATACCGTGGTATGTAATAATTTGTAATGTATCTTACCTATACGTCGAAATTTTTCTAACTCATCGTTTTTTAGCCTGCCCCGTCTTACAATTGTACATTATAACATTAGTGATCGTTTATTATTATTATTATTAATTACTTATTACAATAATTATTATTATCATCATCATTGTAAATGTAAATGCAATTTATCGATTCCTACTGTACAACATGCAGATACTTTTCACTCGTGCGTTTATTATTTATCTTCGTCATTGATTATCTTTTAGATTAATTTGTTTCTTTTTTCCGCCGCGAAAGATGTCTTTTCTTCGTCATTGCTTCATTCCAATATTTGATCATTTGTATCTAATCATCTTACTTTTGTGTCCCTTATCCCATTTCATTTTGTCAGTGCAGATGCTTGCCATTAATACGTTAGTTGCCATAGATTGCGATTTATTTTGTTTTTCTCCGGTTTCCCACGCCCACAGCGACTAGAAGTATACATATATAGATAGTACGATAAATTAAGTATTGTGAAACACATATACAGACACAGAAATACACGCCACACACGAAAGATCCGAAAGAAAAAAAAACTGATACCACTACGTATTCTGTAAATAATAATCTGCCCGATATATATATGATTATATATAAATATATATAACGCATTGATTATATACATACAAGCTATTATAGAAAATATATTATTATCAATTATAATTTTTATTGTTTAGCCCCACTTTATTACTACTACTATACTACTACTACTATCACTACTACAAGTATAACAATATAACTATGCTACTATAATTTGCTCTTGTTTCCTTGTACTCGCGTTAATCAATGGTATACATACGTAGTACATATATTAATATAGAATTGTATTTTTTTTATCTTTCAGTGTACATTGTATAAAATTTTTGTTATTTTTCTTTGTATAAGTATTACATATACGATTATCGATTGTCGATCGTTCGCACGCATCGTCGACAAAAAAAAGAGCAGAACACACCGACGTCAAGTATAAGCACGCATATGATATATATGATTGATTATGTTTTTTCTTACAATTTTGTATTGTAAAACTTATAAAAGAAAAAAGTTGAAAAAAAAAACAATGATGAACAGTAAAATTGGCGATACAACATTAAACGTGTCTTGTTTTTATTGCGTTAAAATTGCCGCTACAAAAAAAAACACATACAACCGCCGTCCAGCGCATACCGCAGCTAATCGTCGTCGATCGCGCTTTGACACACATTGTACAACAGTCGATGTTTATACATACACGCGTGTGCATAGATATATACTCTCTGCCCGAGGCCCTCGGCTGTAATTGCAGCTCGCGAGCAAACTCAATAAAACGGAAGAACGCGTTCGCGGAACGACAAACAGAGCAGCGACTCTGCACGAAGCCTTAAGTATATACGTATACAACTCTATGCGATGCTCATTTCTCTCTCGCGCTCTCCGGCACCTTCTTCCTACACTCGTGCACTCTTTCTTATATTCCCTCTTTCTCCGTTCGTTTGTTTAAGTAGACGCCCTCGTGACGAGTGGCACAGCGCCGCGCGTTGCGCTGCAGCGCGGAACGAGCGAAAATAAAAAGGCAAGCTGTGCAGTGTAGACGGCCTTCCTACTTACTCAGCCTCGCGCACTCTTTCGCACCACCTTTTTTTCCCCGCCAGTCTAATGGCGATATTACGTGCGAAGATGGGCTCGCGCTTTTCGTTATGTGTATACATTACACACGCACACGTGCACACAATATTACGAGCATTCGCACGCCCGTGTACGGTAGAATTATCGCGTATACGTTCGGCGGTCGGATATCGCCGAACACGTAAAAAGATAGATCTTTTGCACGAGGGGGTCTTTCGCGCGGTCATCGGGAAATTCGATAAATTACACGCGAGCAAAGATAGAGCGTATAGCGTAGGTGGCCGACTGTGTACTGTAGATATAGGTTGTATATATACCTACGGGATAGAGAAATAGAGAGACGCTCGCGGCTGATTGGATCATTTTTATACGCCGCGTGAGATGGGCTGTATATACGTAGTACGTATATACATAGGGGACTTGTTCCCTCCGCGCAAAAACTGAGAGGAGATAGTCTGATTTAATCTTTGCTTTGGTTTTGAAGACTGCTTTTGACCTACTTTTTTGCCTTTCGGTACGCAGCGGTTTCTGTGTATGTATACTTGTGTATTGTAGAGGCTGGAAACGAAGGCACAAAATAAAACGTGTAATCACGTAATATATACGTATGCTTTGGATTTTACGTATTTTAATTTTCCGAAATTTCGAAGAATATTTTGGAATCGACTACTGGCGCTATATACAAGAATCTTTTGGAGCCGCAGCAAAGGAATGCACTGGAGTTATATATGAAAACTATATACACGTTGTTAAACGTATGGAGCAACATCACATAATTACGCATTCCAAAAACGCTTAATTTTGTTTTACTCAAAGCCTCTCGTTCTGCCAAGGCTCGGTATTTTTTAATTTGGAATTTCCCGTTAATTAAAAGCTTTATGACCGCCGAAAAAATTCAACTCGAGAACCTGGGCATGTATATATATGTATATATTCGAATTTTCGCCCGACTGGAGCTGCGTATTATATCACCTTTACTTTCGCTCTTTGCAATTACGAAATAATGAGTGCGCTTCTCGCAAATAAAAAGCAGTTTTCCTCGCATCCCATGAATTTTACACGAAAGCGGGACTCGTTTTCGTTGTACACATAAAAATCATCGCCAAGCGAGGTGGACGTACACATAAAAAAGACGGAATTGGTATAAGCATCGACGCAGCTAAAATCTCTCCCGCGTATATTATAGAGAAATAAAAAATATGGCGTATGGAATAGTATATACACGTTCCGAGAAAGGCGTCCCTGATCGAGACCGAAGGTAGGTTATGCATTTTATTCCATTTTAACATGAAATATTCGCGTTGAAATACAAATGTTAAATTTATTCGAAAAGTATAGTCACAGAAAAACCGAGGGGGGGGGGGGTGACCAAGCTCGCGCGTCGCACTACTATATATGTAATAGGTATACGAAGCTCACTTGTCAGTGACGTCACGAGACGCGCAGGGAGGCTATTCGCTCGCTTTTCCTCGAGACAGAGAAAACGAGGCGTTAAGTACCCAATTTCTCGAGGCGCAGCGCAGTATATACCACTATCCGCACAACAGCAGCAGCAGCTTCTTCGTCTCTCCCGGGCATTCATAAATACCATTGTTCGAGTTATTTTTGCCGAGTTCCATTCGTCATTGTCTCGAGTAATCGAGAAATGCGAATCTCGCGCTCTTTCTCTACGACTTGCAGTATATATACTCTGTCTCTCTCAGTCTCCCTCGAAAAAGCCCGGCTACTACTGCTTGTCTTTTACCCTGGCCCACTTACGCCGGCGATGCACAATGGCATTTCTCTCGCGCCTGTCTCTTTCTTGACTTCTTCTCGACCACTGTGTGTGTGTGTATGCGTGTGTTTGTGTACGTATATATGGGCTAGTACATACAGACGACGGACGGAGAAATGTGTTCCACTCGGAACTTTAATTTTTAACAATTGACGGCTCGGCGCGAAGCAAAAGTTGCAGCGTTTGACTCTTCCTTTTCTCGCTCGGCCTGCTTTTTTCCCCCCTTGCGTGTGCAGTTATTGTGTACATATACATATATATGTACGTATATACGGAAGCATCGATTTGCCGTTCGAGCAATAATGTTCGGTTTTTCTTTTATATTTACACCGGAAATTGGATATGTCTCTACCACTGGAATTTTCTCTAATATCCTGGGCTAACGAACGAGCTTATCCGGTCTTGCCTCGTTGTGTATAAAACTGAAATTAAAAATTTGAAGACTGCGCTTTTATACTGTTTAGGATTCGGTCAACGCGGGCATTTAGCCCCCTATGGGGCACATAATATGAAATCTATATCATAGTCGGCCGAGATATTTAACGATCAAGTTTTCACCCTTAGACTGTCGAAAAAATTCTAAAATCCATAAAAACTATGATACACTTTGCACAGTATTTTTTTTTGTTTCAAGAAATCTTGAACTCCTCAAGGCTGTTTTTCTTCGCCTAAAGCTGATCTTAATCAACTACCCTTAACGTGTTTCGTATAATCAAACTCTCAATGGGCAGGTAGATTTCTTCGAAATACGGTATAGTTTTTATAGATCTTGAAATTTGTTTCGACGATTTAGGAATAAAAACTTTATCGCTGGATATCTCAGCTTTCCCAATGCTCGACTTGAGTTCTTATTAAATACATATTTTATCATAATCAATACACTACGTGGCCTATATAGGGGTGCCAAATTATCCCGCGTCTATGATGTGTATCCTCTCGAAATTTTTCGTCGAGGAAAAATTATCTCGATGCGGGGTACGTTCTATGCCACGGCCGACTAGGCAGTAGACCGCCTCGCCGCGAAAACCGGCGATTCTTCGCTCGCTCCAGCTGTTCGAGAGAGCTGAATCGTCGACGAATGCGAAAATTCTCGCTCAAACGCTCGAGAGAATCGGCGACTCGCGATGTACAAGATAAAATGGAAATCCCCCGCGTGGCTGCTCTATATACATATCCCGTCGATTCCGTCTCTCTCTCTCAACGGTGCCATGCATATATAGGATATACATGTAGATATATGTAAACGTGTCCGGGGGAGGGTCGCGCGCGAGAATATTCGATGTAGTATATAGCGAGAATAATATACGCGCGGTCTGTGTAATGGAGGTGAACGAGTCTGTCGAAGCGTGCGTATATGTTATATATATATAAAAGGCACGATGTATGTATGTATATATAAAGGACCTTTAGCCGAATTTTACATCATATAGGCATATATTATAGTGCGACCGAGGGACTTTCGGGGATGAGATATATCGGTGCGTATATATTTTTAGCATGTACACCTAATATCCTCGCGCGTGTATCTCCATGAATTCGAGTTCGCGCGTCATTCGAAGAAAAATAAAAAAAACGCGGATAAATCGCCGGCCATGCATAATTGGGTCGTCAACCCTACGAATCGAATGGAGAGCTTATAGATCCTCTCGGTGAACTTATACAGCGCATACGCGAAAATCGTGCTGAATCCCGCGCGCGCGCGCGCGCTTTCGAGTGTGCGCCGCGGCGGGCCGCCGAACTCAAGCTCTCCCTCTCACTCTCTCTGCTATTGATTCTTTTGCGTCGCCGCCGCCGCCGCTGCCAGGCGATGCACGTGCGATATAATGTACTCGCGAATCCGCGCGACGCCTGCTGACGTCGGGAATTTTCCTTTTTTATACGCTGCTGTGTAGAGGCGAGCTTTTAATGTGCGGCGGACTGCATGTGTGTATACGAATTTTATACTGGCTGCGCGTGAATACTCGGTTATGTATATGTATGCGTGTGTGTGTGTGTGTGTATTTTGGAGCGACGGCGAATTCTTGCTCGCGGCGCAGGCTTGTAAGCGCGCGTCTTGGATTTATCGATTGGAATTTGATGTTTCAGTCGCGATGAAGAATAAGATTTTTCGGAAATGATAATACACCACGATGCTTCGAGTTTGGAACTCGAAGCATCGAGAGAAAAAATGAACAATTATATGTATACCCTCCCCGTGATGAAAAAAAAAGCGTCGCATCATGCAAGCTCGTAAATATAATACTCATCGCATCGCAGCGAGACAAAACGATTCCAAATCACCGCAGCTCCCCTGTTAATATCAAAATCTCATATAACAAAAAAGCCCCGCAGCGAGAGAGAGAGAGAGGCCGCATATATGGGGTAAACTGCTGCACACATACGACCGCTAAACGCGCGCGTCACGGCAAGAGCATATTTATATACTCTCGTTCCTCAAGCCGGCTCGCTTAATCTATTAATCTTCGCTTACACAATATCAAGCGGCTTTAATTAATCCGAGCGTGTATATATATGTATATGTATATACGCGGGAGCGGGGACGTATAGAGCGCGCGTAATATAAAAGTGGCAGAAACTCGAGAGGGACGATTTATGGGCGGACATTTAAAATTCCATAAATTAGCGCGTAATCAGAAGCGACGCCGAAGGGGCCGGAAAGAAATAACGCGCTCGTCAATTCTCTCTCAGCTCTGCCGTTTATACCTACACACACACACACACACATACACGGAGGAGCGAGAGCGAGTGTTTTTGTGCGCGGGAGAAGACGGCCGGAATTCATCATGCCTACGATAATCGCGCGTCTTCATCCGTCACGTCGCGTGGTGTAGTGCGAGAAATCCTCTGTAGCGGAGACATATATATATATATGTATACCTGTGCCCGACTTCTTACCTTTCTCACTTTCCTCTATATATACTCGTTCCTTCGTTCATTATGTACTCATATACGTGACCGCGGTATTAAAAGCTTATATATATATACATAGCTTATGCGAGGAACGTTTTGCGTTACATATCGCGCAAGAAAAAGAGCAAAAACAGTTCGAGACGTTATACGTATGTTTGTATCTATTATACATCGGATAAGGATCGCAAATACATTTCGCTTCTAAACGCACATATTACAGGCTAATGAAACACCGGTTATACACGTACATATAGATTTCATTAGCTGGAATCGAGTATACATATCGCAGGAATATAACATCGCGGGCGTTAACTCGAGGCACACCTGCGTCTGCGGGGGGCATCGCAGTTATATACGTATATATATATATATATATATATATATATATATATATATATATATATATATATATATATAGCTACATAACAGCTCCCCGACAAACAAAAATGAAGCATCGCACCTCTTACAGCGCATCATCGTCGAATCAATATTGACGGCTGGTATACGTATATATTACATTTTTAACGTTCGGTAAACTCGCCGCGTTGACCCGGCGTCAATATCATAATCGCGTCGGCGACGGCCGGCGCGCACTCGAGTAACATTTAAGATTCCGATTCAAAAGCTCGCCGTATATACACCATTTATATATACTACCTCGCGTGTTGACACGTACACACACATAGGGACGCATTAGCCACGCTCGTTTACCACTCATTTCCGCTATATGGTAGTCGATGCCGGCTAATGATGATGACGGCTTCCGCGCCGGTTTTTTCCCCCGCGTATCACGCGATACTATGTATATATACGAAAACTTCTTCTTCTTCTTCTTCTTCTTCTTCGTTTAGTCCCGCACTTTTTTTTCGTCGCCGAAATATTGCCTTGAACGAGGGCGAACGACGAGACAAGTCGACTTTTTTCCGTTATATGGGGCTTCCCCTCCGTGTCTTCATGTACTTTTCCGTGCGTCCGAGTCTTATCAATTTTTTTCGTCTATATACCCCAAAAGCGCTCAAGGAGGTTATACGTTCTATAAAGAGTTGGCCGCGCAACAAAGACTCTTGAGGAACGATTGCCCTTTTTCTTTTTAATCGCCGCGATAAGGATCGAAAGAAAAATTACCGAAGGCGGCGTGTAATTGCCGATCGAGATAAGCAAACTTACTACGTATATACGTATACTCGTAATGAAGCAATAATATAGATCGTTGTATAACGTCTACACGCGTCAACGGTGGAGAAATATAGATTAATTGCTCGTGTATGTATATAGCGATATGCCTTGAGAGATATACTCGCCGCGCTATAGTGTACAATTGAGGAAAATATACAGCACTGGCATGAAGTGATTGCACAGCCGCGACGACGATGTATCGAGTATTATCATATAAACGTTGGTTTTCTCCCTCCCATAACACGCTATATATATATATATATATATATATATATATATACACCGACTCGCGAGCGCACATATGTGCATCGGAAGAAGTTTCCGATTCTTTAAACTTACGATCCCTCCTATATGTACACCATACGAGAAGGAAAAAAAATCCGATCGTTTTCCCGATAAACTAATCTCCTACTTCCATATAGATACACCATATACATAGAGGGAAAAAAGCGCGACGCAAACGCCAGCCGACAGATAAAGACGCGCGAAGAAAAAGCGACTATGTTATACGCGGGGCCCTCTCTCTCTCTCTCTCTCTCTCTCCTAACCGCGCGCCTAAGCGGAATGACACTTGACGAGGCGTAACGGCGCATAAACTCTCTCGATAAAAGTGTCAGTCGACTGCGCGCCGCCCCCTGATCTTCTGCCCGTGTGCGCACCTTAGCACATGCGGAGAAAATCGAGAGCCGCGTATATACATATAAATCAAGCTCGCCGTGCTATAGTATATATGTGTGTATATAGATAGGAACAAGATAAATACGAGCCGGATATGTACGCGACGATGGAATAATAATAATAATAATAATAATAATAATAATAAAGCCACAGCGGTATATACGCGGGCGATGATAATAATAATAATAATAATAATAATAATAATAATAATAATAATAATAATAATAGCAATCTCGCGCGAGCGTCGGGGAAGGATGAATTCGAGATAGTAATTCGTCGTCGTCGTCGTTGTTGTTGTTGTAGCTATCGAAAAGAAATTTGTGTCGCGGGGCTCGCTGGGGTGGAAACGGGCGCACGGCGACGAACGCCTTTGACTCGCGTATATATGTGTATACACACACGTGCGTATGCATACGATATAATGTGAGCGAGAGAGCGCAGGGAATTGTATATATATACACGGAGTGTAGTGTGCGAAGGGAAATATACGAGAGACGCGACGGATGAAAAAAGAATTACATTCGTCGTGTGTGTAGCGCGGCGGCGGAGATTGTTTTTCGAAAGCACTGTTTTTAATAATGCCTTCGCCTATTCTCGCGCGTATATAATATCAGTATAATGAAAAAGCCGAGGATATATATATAGATAGATAGATAGATAGAGACTATATACAATGTTAGCGCTAGCGCGTCTAATGAAGCTCAGAGTCTTCAAACGCATTCCCAGCCCTTAATAACCCCCTCTCTTTCATTCTTTCTCTCTCTCTCTCTCTCTCTCTCTCTCTCTCTCTCTCTCTCTCTCTCCATCTAGTCCTGTCTCTCTATATAATGACGACGCTCGGCAGACGTCTGTCTCATCCCCGGCAAAGTCTACTCGTCCTCTCAGCTCGTTGGCAAAGTGCAGCAGCAGCAGCAGCAGCAGCGTCTTGCGGCGTCGGTCTCTATAACGATCGGCTGCTCACGGAAACGCCCGAGGAGCAGCGAGAGAGGGCCGTTCTCGCACGCAGGTGTATATATATACACATACATCCTTAATTCAGGACGCCGACGCCGAATTCCTCGGCAGCGTGCAGCACGGCGCAGCCGTGTAATAGCCACATATATATACATACATGTACAGCAATGTGTGTGTGTAGGCTAAGAGCAAGTAGTACTAGTCGACGTATGCCGCGACGGCACGTCTGACCGAGAGCTGCTTCGCTCCGCTACTACTGGCGTACGCATCGGCTGCTGTATAACACTGCCATCCCCTTCTCGCGCACTGCACGCAGAAAGAGAGAGGGCTATATAGCCCCAAACGCGAATAAGGAGAGTCTCCGCTCGAGAATCGATCGGGCACCGGAGCTCTCTCTCTCTCTTTCCCTCGCTTTGGTGGGGGTGTGCGCCGTTCCGCCAGTTGTTCGTCGTCGTGTGTACCGTGCGGAGCTGCCGCAAACACACTCCCGTCGTAGAATTTCCCTCCAGGAGTCGTTCTCGCGTTACAGCCAGGTCCGTGCGTGCCAGCGGCAGCAGCGGCGTCATGGCCGAGTAGTACGAGTCGAGCTGGGGGCAGACGCGCGCGGAGAGGCCGTGTACGGAGTTGGCACACCGAGTGAGCGTATATATATCATCTATATATACAGCACATATACGAGACCGAGAGAAGACGAGCTGGCGGCGGCTTCCTACGGCGGTTATGCGCGAGGCGGGAGTCTGCATCGGCCGCTGCATCACGGGGAGCTGGCTGAGTAAGCGCGGGTCGTCGGCGGCCGTTCTGCAGCTGGTGGTGCTAGCGCTGACCGACGACGATCGCCATGGCTGCAACCGCCGAGTTCAAGCTCGCCGGCGGAGCACTACTCAGCCTGGTCGGCATCGCGATCATGCTGCTGCTGCTTGGATTGGCCGACGCAAGCGGCAACTGGGACCGGGACGACGACGACTCGGGTATATAGATACATATGTGTGTGTGTGTGTGCGTGTGTGTGTGTGTCACTTTATCTATTTCTCTCTGTGCGGGGGATACGCGTATGGATGTATGTGTATGTGTGTGTATAACTATGGAGTCGCGCGCCAGAGAGAGACGAGGTGGGACAGGTATTTCAGCGCCGCTGTGCGGAGCTTCCGATGCGAGGGAGAGTATCCCGCCGCGACGAGACTGTAATTCTTCTCGAGGATGATTTTTTTTCGTTCTTACAGAACGGGGCCGTTCGGTGTTTTTTTTTTTTTTCATTATTCGACGCCGTTTTATGTGTACAGTACACGTTTGCCTCCGTCTCGATCTGTATATCGGAGAAATTTTTCAAGACAATTACCGAAGAGACACTTTACGAGCGGCATAACGAGGCGCGATAATCGATCTATTGGAAACATGTCTCGAGCGTCCCTGTCGTTCTCGTCGAGATTTCAGCCCTTTCCGAAATCCGCTCTGAAAAGTGTCAATTAGAGTTTTAATTGCGTCTATTATTCCAGGGAAATTCGAGATAAACCGATTGTCATGCAGCTTTGTGTAAAATGTTCAATGCCGCGCTGCTCAAGTTGTATATATATAAAATGGAACACGGGATTGACGTGACTTTTATACACGTACATCATCGAGCGTTTATTATAAATGAAAGAAGTCGTATATTTATTAAACGTTATACATATGTCAAATCGATATACTTGTATATACCGTTTGGTACTTTGCCGCAGAACTATATCGCGGCATATCGATAGCTTTAAATTCTGCTTCGTAATTGTCTCGTGTGACACGCGTCTCGAAGTAACTCGCGCAATTGTATGCGCAAATTACTTTTACCCACGATCCGTTTTATTTTTATTGCTTCACGCGCGCCGCGGCTTTTCATTCCGCGAACAATCGGTTACAATCAATCGAAGTCATAAAAAAATCCATTCATTCTTCGTTTACAGAAACCGCGTAAACAATCAATCAATCATTCGATCAATCGTTAATTAATCAACTCAAGGGCTTTCCAACGGAAACTCAACGAAACTATCAGCATCGCTCATCTTGCGTACAAAACTCGACGCTCCTATATTCAATTATACAAGCAGCGCATCCAAGAAAAAAGTCGTTTTCGCACACACGTACACATATATATGCATACGCGGCGAAGAAGGCACACGCAGCGTCTACATCAAACACCCAATTACACGAAAAAAAAAAAAAAAAAAAAGAAGCGAACGCACAGCGAGAGGGTTTGCGCTAGAACGAAGAAAGAAAAGCAACACACGATCGGCGACGTTACTTAACGCGCTAAACTCGTGTAAATTCCACTCGGGGCGCCGCCGTTTTCAAGCGCGCGCACATATATACACTGCACTGGGACTGTTATATAGAGTAGATGTATAGGCGCCGGGTCGTAGCTCCCCTTGACACGTACAGCGTATAGTGTACACACACACGCGAGTATAGACATCAACGGCGCTACCCTTGTAACGAATCGTCGCGAAAGAAATAAGCCACGAGTTCATTATGTCGAGTCGGCGCATTATACATATTATACACGCGCACACATACTGCACAATCGAAGACACGACGAAGATGCGCGCTCATTAGCGCGTTAATAATCGATTCGCTATATACGGCTATATATATGTATATATAGACGCGTATACATATATAAGGGCTAATGCGCCAGTGCTGTACGCCCTCCCGCAGACGTTGAATTATTCATCATCGACGCGTTAGATTGTGTGAATGGCACACTATACGTACATATATATATACACTAGCCGACGCTTGATAGAGCCCCGGCGATGCGCGCGCGGCAGGCGCAGCTGCTTACCTCGCGCGAGCTAATCCACTGCGGGCTCCGCACTTGACGCGCGGCTTTCTTTAATTATTGAGGACCCTTGTATCGTCGTCGATATATGATGATGCATTTATATAGGGGGGCGAATTACGTTTCGGAGATCGTTGCTGCAGTCATCGTGGCTAATTGGATCTTCTTTTATTGTTATATAGGTAATACCCAGCTGATTGTTTGATTCGATGATTCGCAGGAATCCGGAGAGACAAAGAGAGTTGAGAGAGAGAGCTGAGAGAGTTAATAATTAATTTCAGTTGTATATACATTATCTATGTACTCCTGCATATTTTGTATAGATATACGCTTGATCGATTGTTGCAGTAGACAATGTGGCGCAGCTCGCTCATTACCGGCCCGTGTAATAATAATAATAATAATTTTCGATGTATATAGACTGCGACGCGAGAGTTTTCGAGGAATAATGAAAAATACAAACTTGCGCGCTCGAACTTTTCCTTATGCTTATAAATAAAATGTCGGGCGACTGGACGGGGGGTATGAGCAGAGCCGCGCGTTTATATTTAAGTTGTGCATCTAACGACGTACAAAGTTACTTACAAAGCCCGCGAGCATAAATCAAATTTAACGGCTGCATTTCCGAGCCTTTCAAGCCGAGAATTCAAGTAGAAATGAGGCTGGATTCATAATAAATCACGCGAAACCGCGCCGCGCTATAACTTGATGAATTTTTAGATTATCCGCATATATATGTATATATAGTAGGGGGTCGCCAATAAAAAATCGCTACGGTTTTCTTGCTCGGATATTCCCCTTAACCCGATGCCGGTACAATAATAAAACGCTGTGTGTGAGTGGAGCTTTTAACGGAGAGACGAGCTTTAATTGCGAAAATTTCGGCATCAAGTCGGAATTAAAACACTATTTACCATATTATACACGCGTACAATCAAGAGAGTTATTTAGTGCCATACATAGTATGCGTTCTATATCAAAGCTACACGGCATAAGCTTGATTGTGCTTTAAAATTTTTTTTTTTCAACAAAAATAGAACGTATAATAATATGCGTAAAAAAGGCACTTGAAATCTCTAACTAAATATACAAGCCTTTTGGAATGCATTATATGCATTGCATCGCATTTCAAACGAATTTATCGAATCTATAGTCCGCCACAAAGAGAATGTGCGCAGGTAATATCATTGGAAAATTCTACACACATGCATAGGTTAAAATATATATATATATATATATATATATATATACAGGCATATAGTTTGGAGTATTATTATATATAGTATAGATAATCTGTATAAATGGAATACTCGATTCGATATATATAAGCTACAAAAGTCCGCCAGCCGCATGAATTTTTCTAATCTCGCCGAGGCTTTTTTTATATAAATACTTCCCTTTCCATAATTTACGCGGGGATTAATCTCTCGAACGAAAATCCAAAATATAACCGTGTATATATGATACGTACAGCCAAAAAGCTCAACGCGTACAGTACAGAGATAATCGAATATATATAGGTATAAAAATTCTTGAAATTATTTTCACGCACGACTGGCATGCGCGCATCTAAAATCAATTACGATAATGACGGCTGGGGGTGCGCAAACTTAGTCAAACGGATCGAGAAAGCATTATCAAATTGTCCTAGATTCGCGGCTGCGGCGCATTATTATTCTCCGGAGGCCTGACATCAATTATCAAACTAAATCCAGGGAGATCATCCAATAGACTAAATATAATTCGATTTTCCGCTCGCAATGCCGAAAATAGAAGCTGTGGAGTATATATGAAAGAGGGACAAAACGCATGCATTTAGGGATATCGCGCGAGTGTGTGTGTGTGTATATGTATATACATAAATCCTGTTAATCCGATGCTTTCCAGTGACGACGATCGACGTGAGGTCAGTCCTGGGCCACACAGCGCAGCTGCCTTGTAACATTGAGCCGTCTACGAAGGACGATAAGGTTTACATGGTGCTCTGGTTTCGCGAGACTTCGATCAAGCCGATCTACAGGTTTGTATTTCTCTCTCGACACTCGATACATTATATATATATATATATATATATATATATATATATATATATATATATATATATATATATATATATATATCATTTAGAAAGCCCCCTATACTGCTTTGGACTATCTTTTGCCTCTGTATAATCATAAAACTGCGGGATTATGGCTAAGTTTACAGTCGTATATACACCTATATTGACACATATATATCGATCGGTCGACGTGTATCGATTAATATTGCAGAATAAGCATCGTGTGCATAGCCTTTTGCAGTAAGCTTCAACGATATCCTCTTAGAGAGACGCGCGAGGCTTGTTTGACGCGACTTATGTAAATATACCTTACAACCGAGAGTCGCATCGATCGTTCGATTTCGGCATAACGGGCATATATATAGATAGCTGATGCACTCTCGACGCTAATTCATCGGCTTTTAACGGCAAAAAATGAAACGAAGCACATTTCCTGTCTCCCTATCTCAATTGAAAAAAAATCTATATCCATACTTTCACAATTGCAATATATATATAGAGGTCGTTTCACACTGCGCGATATATATATATATATAGGACGATGAAAAGTCGCGATATATATATATATAAAAGTCAGATATTGAATCCAATGAAAGAAAGTTACGCGCTCGCTCCCTCGTCTTCCCATTATACGGTCGACCCTCAATTTCTACGCCACCGGCTTTTTCTCCCCAAAGCTGCTTATATTCTAGATATGGCAGAGTCCATTGCGAGAGAGAGTGAGAGAGAGCTATTATGTGACGTAGACGCACGGAAAGTTTTCTTTTCAAATGCCAGTGCGTATATGTGTGCGCGCGCGCGGTTTGAATTATTATATACTATTATACACGTAGTTCGGAGGACTTTTTCTCCCGGGATAACGGATTTATACTGCGGCGCTATAATATATTTATAATATAATTCTTATAAATGAACGAGGATTAAATATTTAAGAACATCGCTTATAATATATATTCATCTTTTTGTTACCGATACAATTCGATGAAATGTTTCCATCTCTTTTGACGATATCCAGTTTTCAGCGCTTCTGATGAGTTATTTATAAAATAACAATGAGACTCGAGTTGCTGGGTTATCTTCGACTTGCGTATATATATACATATATATATATATATACGTACAGAGCCGATTTTGGATCCTCTGACACAAATTCGAAACTGAGAATTCGATTCTCCATCTCAATCGATCAACAACAGAGCGCGACGGCTGACTATACACGAACCTCACCACTTATGTCCCACATCTTATACTATATACATATAGACATAATACGAAACTTTGAAGTATAAAAGCAAGCTGAAACCTTAAGAGTGTTCCCTTCAGGGCTCAAAAGCACGGTATATACGTATATCTACATACTTTCGCTACTATTATATGCGGTTGATAATGTATAGGAACCTCATTGTCCTTTTGACATACTTACCATATAAATTATATATATACCCTCGCTGCAGCTGTATAGTCTTCAGAGGAAAAATTAATTTCTCAAATTAATGGCAAGAAGCTCGACTGGTTCTCGTCTCAAAGGAAGCTATATATATATATATATATATATATATATATATATCCACGCACCGAATAAGTATAGAATGTAAAAGACACCGAGGCACGAGAGCTTGTCGAACACGTCTACTTCGCGTCTGTTCGTGCAGCTCCTTATTCTCTCGACTTGAAACGTCGGCCCGTAATTAGTCCCCTCGACATTCCGAGAGGAAAAAACAGTGCGGCAACGAAATAAAACAAAGACTCTTTGCCTCCCTCGCTATACTACTGTACACAGTAGCATACATGTACACACACATACACACACCTGCGCATACCTAGGCGCGACGGAAAGTCGCAAACTTTTCTCCTCGAGGAGGGCGATTAACGTCGTTAAACGGCCTCTTCTTCGCGAAAACAAAGTCTCTCTTTCTCTCACGGATTAACGGAAAGTACATTTTCGCGAGCTTGCGCGGCGCGTCGATTTTCCCCTTCTCGAGTGCGCCCAGCGGCTGCAGCGGCGCCTCGAACAAAGGCGAAGAATGAAAGGCGTCATAAAACTATTATACGAGAGAGTGAGAGAGACGTTGTCGTCGTCGTCGTCGTCGTCGTCGTCGTCGTGAGAGAGAATTAGAGCTTCTTTCGGCGGCTCGTGTGCAAGCGCGCGTTTGTTTGAAATTCAATGGCGCAGTGAGAGAGAGAGAGAGAGAGAGAGAGAGAGAGAGAGAGAGAGAGAGAGAGAGAGTATTTTCATTGAATACAATTAAGGACAATGGAAAAGCCGATAATTGAAGTAAATTGTATTTTTAATCCCGCCCGCCCGCGGGAAATGACCTTTTTTCAAGCTCTCGCGCCCGATGATTTGCTAATTGCAGCGGCGGCCGCGACGACTATACTGTATATAGGAATGTAGACGTATATATATATATATATATCGGATTGCTCGTATAGTGGTGTTGCGCAGTATATATACGTGCATGGGATGTACGCGCGGGAATGAAGAGTTAACTAAAAATTCATCGGCGATTAAATTTTGCGAAATTGTCGGTAGCCGAGCCGAGAGAGAGAGAGAGAGAGAGAGAGAATTAACGTGTGCGCGTATGCGCGGGCGGGTATTTATTATGCACCGAAATGAGAAAGGTGTCGAGTTGATTTCATAATTGAGGAAAATTCGGCGCGTACATGCCTGCGTTATGCGGTATTAATGTAAATGGAAAGAAACGTTGCGTGGGATGTTCGCTTTTTTTCTTTTAAGAGTGCTCCACGCTTATGCTGTAGAAGTCGGACTTATTTAGCAGCGCCTCCGCACTTTATACACCTTAGTAATCATCGATGATTTAAATAAAGTTAAATTAAGTTTACAAGACAAAAGCTGGAATTTATAATAATTTCTAGTGGCCATTTAGCTTACCGCAATTTGACTTTATCCGCCGAAATGCGTTTTTTTTAAACATCGTTGCGTATAATTATTGATCTTTATATAGAAATGAAATTCTTGTGAAATGGCTGTCGCTCGAGATACTTCTCCCAACATGTTTTTATGAAAAATGAAAAAATCACCATAACCTAGATGAGCTGATGGCAGGAAACGAAAATCCATTTTAGACCACAATATAATTTCATTACCTCGTGTTTGCGTTAATAGATTATGGGATTTAGGCATTAGAAAAGCCGTTGACGCGTCATTTTGGAATATACCTATAAACATCGTTTACGCGATATATTGTTTCTGACATATTGCAATTTAGACCACGTGCAATAAAATTCAATGATTTCATCACTACGTTGCTATAAAATATATACGCATATAAAACAGAAAAATGAAAAATACGCTATTAAAAAAATAGATAGATAAATAAAGAAGAATATTCTTTTTTCGAATGCAAGATAGAAAAACAATAATATTTTCGTTCGCGATTCCATCTAACGCGTTTTCATCTATGACAATTGTACGATTAGAAAACTCCAGCGCGAGAAAGTAACACACAACGCTATATAATACGAAAACCGTTCACTGCATTCACACATACACACGTCAGCCAATCGCGGTCATAAAAAGATCATCGAAACAGCCGCAAACGCGACCGCAACACACTCGCGTATACCGTTCCCCGTCGTCCCGCGAATATTATTCATATACAGCTCTCTCCCAAGCAATCCAACTATAACCCTCGCAGCTATTCCTGATCGAAATTCAAGAAGCGTCGCGCAGCAGAAAAAAATCAGTCCAATAAAGCTCCGACCCTTATTTCCCCCTAAATCTGCTCTGCGGCCAATATAATAAGACATATATATATATATATATATTTCCCCTTTTGTTTCTCAGCTTCGACGTACGCGGCCGGGCCTTCAACACGGCGCTCAATTTTTCGGACAAGAACGCCTTGGGTCCAAGGGCCTACTTCAACACGAGGCTCCAACCGGCTGCTCTGTCCCTAGAAGCCGTGCAACTGACCGACGCAGGCATCTATCGCTGCCGAGTTGACTTTAAAAAGTCGCCGACGAGAAACTTCCAGGTCAACCTCACCGTCATCGGTAAGCGATTGAGATCTTTATGCATATAACGATCTGATTTTTTCCATACAGTAGCCAGTCTTAGTTACAATAAAAAAATTCGCTTTTTCATCTTTTTTTTTAAAATTCCCGCTCTCGAGTCTCGAAATCCGCACGCTCGGTGCGAACTCGCGCGACGAGAGGATTTATCGTTCCATTCTGCACTTTTTGATGAAAACTCTCTCTCACACACGCACGCTCGTATTACAGTTCCTCCGCATCAGCTGCTCATCTACGACAGTTCCGGAGCCCAAGTGAAATCCGTCGTCGGGCCGTACGAGGTCGGCGCCTCGTTCAACCTCTCCTGCGAGGTCAGAGGAGGTAAGCCATCGTGAATATATATATATATATATATATAAAATGAAAAATGATCGCGGTATATCGTTGAAATTTTCTTGTCAATACGCTGACTTCGCGCGCGTATAAAGGTGAGCCATCGCCGAGCGTGGCCTGGTACGCCAACGGCGAAGAGCTGGCCGGTGTGGTTGACCGGAGCGAGCCGTTCGTGGTCAACAACAAGCTGAGCGTCGCACGACTCACGAGGGAGCACCACAATACCACGTACAAATGTAGGGCGTCCAATACGAATCTGATACCGCCGCTCGAGCGCAGTGTACTTTTAGACGTCTATCGTGAGTATATACATATATATATATATGCTGTGTCTGTGTGTGCGCGCGCTTCGTCATCTTTGCCATTTCGATAATTAAACTCGCGCTCTATCGTCTCTATATATCGATTGTTCGCGGGATCGGAGCTTGTCTTTCGTAGCTTCTCGCGCTGTATAGTTTTCGTACAATGTGCGCGTATAGTTGATGAGTTTTCGATGATCGAGCGAAGGAAGCAGTGCGCGCGCGCCCAATGACGGATCGTTTTGAATGTTTAAACGAGAGATTTTTCATTGTTCCAGTTCGCTTGAAACGACTATAACTGACGGCCTTATACATTTTTGAGTAGTCGGCACGTTCAACCGGAAGTTTTTTAATTAAATCGAACGCGTCTGTTTGTATTATGCACTGCATAATATATATATATATATCGCGATATTTTCATGAAAAAAGTATGGATAATCCGACGATCATCGAGATCAATATATGCAAAGGTCGCCGAAACTCTATGCGCCTGTATGTGAATTCGACTGAATTTTCGAAACAACTCGCGCGCGCTATACTCGAAACTTCTACTAATCGTTCGCGAAAACTAAATATTAACAATAATTCTCCTTCGCGATGCAGTATAAATAACACAATATATAGCAGTGCAAATTTTCGTAAATTCTCCCCCGCCCCATCGAAATTCCCTTCTCGTCTCTTCCCCGCATATACCTATACATAGGTATAAGAGAAACATCGTGGATCGTAATTTATTAAGCGCGCAAACCCAATAATCATCAGCGAAGAGTATATACACGCGCTTATATATAGGAAAGCCGGTGCTGTCTACGTGATATCCACTCCTATCATCCTCAGACCTTAATCCAATTGATTTGCTACGTATAACACACACACACACGTGCATACAGCCCAGGGGGGGATACATATATACACGGGCTCACGTACAAATCTCTCTCGCGCGGTATATATACATACAATGATAACGTTATAATATAATATATACGTATTTATATATACGTATACTTGTGCCTGGCACAGTGAGACCGCTGTCGGTGAAGATCCTGGTGAAGCCTGTGCGAATGGAGGCAGACAAGGAGTACAGGATCGACTGCGAGACTGAGGGATCGCATCCCAGGGCGAACATCACGTGGCACGAGGGTCAGGCTCCATTCACGAACGGACGGGTAAGTGCGTTTGTTGTTGTTGTTGTTGTTGTTGTTGTTGTTGTTATTATTATAACTATGAATACGATGCTATAGTTTTGTGTTTGTACGAAAAAATTTTACATCATCCAAATGATAAGTGGTCGCGTACATATGTAAGAGGAAAAGTTGGAGGGATGTCATTTATAATGTATATGTATAATGCTGGAGTTTGAAGGGGGAGCATTTGTCGATTTGACAAATACAAAATTTGTTTCGCGCTCGATGAACATAATGCGACCGACGTAAATTATTGCCGTATATAAAACATATACATATATGACGTATACATATATAAAACATTTCACACGCAATAACTTGCAAAATCTGTGCGCGTATATCGATTCATCTACGTCGTTATTCTGCGAGTCAAATAAGCCTTCAAAGATTCACATCGATATATATATATATACTTAATTACGCGTCAAGGAAATTGTGTGATCTCACGCGGAGAAATCGAGCGTGTATATTATGTGTATAATAAACAGGTGTAGTTTCCAAGCCACCTTTCGAGCTTTCATCGCAGAGCTACGCATCTGTCCTTATTAACGAGGTCAAATTAATTTCGGCGATAATTATTATACATGCGCGCGCATCCTTTCGAAGCTCGCGACAACGCGGGCGCTCGACGCTTACTCATTTGTACAAACTATATTAATTAGTCGTTTAACTTTTTATGCGATTCGATCTTCCGCGCGAAGCCTTCATCATTATATGATCATTAAACTCTTCGTACACCCATCATTTGCCGAGTTCATTATTAGACAGAGGGGAAAAATATATACACGAGCGGGTAAAATCGAGTTGTAATTCTTAACTCTCGCTGCGCGCGGGAAGCGTTAAATTGCTTGTAAAAGTTGATAACGATCTCGTTAGCGCGCGCACACACCCACACACATAGAATAAACACGATGAGAGTTTTGTATATCAAAAAACAATTAGTAACAGAAGCGATTCGTATATATAAGTCGTTCGCGCGGCTGGCATTATATATATTGCGTTGGAAAAAGGCGATACATAACTAAAGTATCGATTATACGGCGCAGCCTGAACGATGACTCTTGTTTAACCGCTCGATCGTATATAATACATTTACGCGACTTGTGTTATCGACTATTTCGGCTTGTGAAAATTTAACTCCTTAAGTGCGCGATATTATCGCGCGGCTCTCCTCACAGACCACTTCTCGAGGCTCGTAACTTTTTTCCCTCCCTTCCGCCTCGACAACAATATTCAATCAACATACGTATATATATATATATATACATGCAATATCGAAGAAGGAAAACGCGCAGTCTTTCCAAATTGCTAATTTTCCAAGTGGGCTAATACACGCGTATATACATGTATATATACATCGCGTACAATACCGCACAATCAGCATTTAACTCCAGCACGCACACGCTAAATGCCCGCGCTAATTCCCCGGCCGTCTTCGCCCCTTTCAGGCTCCGCGCGAGCAATCAAGCTCACGATAATCGTCCCAAAGTCCCTGGGATTACGCGACTACCCCCTCGAGTGTATAGCAGCGCGCGCAATAAGAAGCTCTCGAGTATACAGTGTGTGTGTGTATAAAAAAAGGCTACTTGACACACGTGTGTGTGTCTGTGTGTGTATAGGTGAGTGACGCTCGTGGGGACGACTCGAAGATGCTGGTCCAGAGTACCCTGACGTTCTCGCCGACGCCGGACGATCACGGAAAGATCCTCAAGTGCCGAGGACAGAATCCAGCCCTCAAATCTGCCTTCCTCGAGGACTCCTTCACCATGAACGTCGTCTGTGAGTACATAATCTCTCGGCACACATCGAACGCCGCACTATATATATACGTATCTTGCATCATCAGACTACCCTATACGCTTTGTTTGTGTGCGGATAGAGGGTGGTTTTTTTTTTGCCGACGCAGCTGCGCTGGGGAATAGATAGAGTCTTAATTTTACGATGTGGGGGCTGATCCCGCACGCGCGATTTCCAATATTTCCTATAGAGAAGGAAAGATTGCGAGAAAATTCAAAAGCGCGCGTGATTACGTATAAAAAACATAAATATAGCAGAGGACCGGACAAATATAAGAAGCTTGCAACGGCAGCAGTAAGTACAAGGGTATACGGTTTCGAAGGGCTGCGCAGCATTGTGTGTGTGTGTGTGTGTGTAATCCCTTGCAAGCATACACTCGAGTCATATATATATATATATGTACTTTACACACTTGGCTTGCGCGTGTTCGCAGTCCCGCCAATGGTGCAGCTGGAGCTGGGCAGTACCTTGAAAGCCGAGAACATCAAGGAGGGCGACGACGTCTACTTCGAGTGCAAAGTACGCGCCAATCCCGAGCACCACAAGATCACTTGGCGACACAATGTGAGTCTTAATTGCCCGCCTCTTTTATACCCTTTTGTACATGTGCGCGTATATATACGCGCGCAGGACTGACCTTTATATTATGTGCGCTTCTCCGGCTTTGTTTGCGGTCGGCAGCCGCGTTCTTTTTTTTTCTTTTTTTTTGTTCACGCGCGCGTTTGTTTGTCTTTGCTTCGCGCGCAAATTGTTTATTATTTTTTCACTCGACTATACGGTATACTCGACGGCTGAAAAATCGTGGAATAACAGAGGGAGAAAGAGAGTTCGCGCTGAAATTTCAAACGCTTTGAGAGCGCCCGCAGTTATGTAAAATGCACGTGTTTTGCGTTGCGTCGAACAGGTGTTGAAATCCCAAAGCAACCCGATTTCTTCCTTTTTTCAAAATCGGAACTCGATCGCTATCATTTACGGATGTTCTGGTGTTGCGTACTTTTTCTTATAACTTATGCGGGTGGCCACCTCCCCATCAAATCTATATAATAAATACGAACCCGCGCGCGCGCGTCACTTCGATGAATTTCAATTCCCAGAATTATGTCTCTGCCGTCAATAATACATACATTTTACATAATTTTTCCTTAACGACACCCGCACGTTCAACCCCCCCAAAACGCGCGCTCAGTCATCCCGCTAAATCTATATACGACACACATGAGCGCGCGAGCCCCGGGATTACATTCTTCAAAATTTCTCCGCTTCCACGCATCCTGAGCACCGTGTATACACGCATCCCAGCTCTGTCTCTCTCTCCACGTCGAAAATCCGATTTTGATGACAGCGCGCGCGCTTCCCTTTCTAAAAATAAAAACCAAATTTCCAGAGACTCCGCCGCCGCGGTGTATATACATACACACATACATCAAAGCCCAGCGCGCAGACCCTCTATAAATACCTATACAGCACCCTCGCAAGCTCTCTCGGGCCGAGATTGAAATTCATCGTTCCTCGTCGGGAAAAAAGCGCTGAAGCAGCCTGAAAAAAAAATATACGCGCGTACATCAGAACCGCCATTTATATATATATATATATATATATCCATATGCTAAACTACGCGTATATATTATACAAGTGTGACACGGCGGCTATATGTGAGTCTCGCTCTTCCGTTCCCGCAGGGCGACGTACTGATGCAGAACTACTCGGCCGGAATAATAATGAGCACGCAGAGCCTGGTGCTGCAGCGGATCGAGCGCAAGAACGCCGGAAATTACACGTGCCTCGCCAGCAACGAACGGGGAGAGACTACCAGCCCGACCGTCGCCCTTCGAGTCCAGTGTAAGTGACGACTATAGCCGCGTCTACTCTCATCAAAGGCCGATCATTTTTTTCCTCCTCTCGACCATCGATCATTTCTTTCGCTGGCTTTTTCGGACTACGGCTAACCGACTTGCCGTTTTTTTTTTTTTTTTTTGAGCATCGCGCGAATAATACCTCTCGGGAGGAGAAGCGTATACAGTACAGCCGCGCGCGATTGGCAGATGTCGCGGCAGAGGAAGTCTGCGGCTGAATGGATTTTGTTGAAAAGAAACTTTTTACTCGGTCTCAGAGTTACGGATGTACGGTACAGGACAGTTTGCGAGAAAAAATTTGCATCCGATTATTTTCGATCGCACGAGCTTTATAGTCTTAGTCGCGAACATTTACTTTACTATCCGTCGCGTATAATATACAGTACACCTTTTTTCGCAATAATACGAGAGAACAAACGCAGCCGCAAGCTTATTAATAACGCTTCGATATATTATTTCTCCTCCATCATATCGATATATATATATATACACACATACACGCGTTTAACGGCTGCTGCGTCGGTGAATAATGACAGGGCGCGAAATTAGATTCCTCCGCGATGCTTCACGTGTGTGTGTGTATGTGTGTATATATATAATTGATAGACGTACGACGCCGTGGATATTTCCTGCCAGAAGAGAAAAAAAGAACGCAGATACTTGCGCTATTCTCGTGCTTAGCTACAATTATTTTATATAAATATACTATTCGCACACAATTTCTGATTTATTTTCGCGACGCCGTGCGCTTATATTATACTGCATATGCCGACGCGACATGTAATCCTGGCTGAGGAATAAAAATAAGTTGTGTATACGTATATATATATATATATACACTAGCCCTGTGCTGCAAGCGAGCAGCTATTTTCCGCCGTAATTGATCGCGGCCGTGAGTTTAAGTATATATATATGTATACATATAAGTCGCAGCGTCGTTAAACGCTAGTCGCGGTGTAAAAATCATTTCAACGTCGTATATACGCTGCGCGTTTATCGCGCGCGCGCGCGTATAAACCCTATATTTGTAATTCAGCAGCTGTACCTATATATGTATATGTGATTTTGCGCGCAAACTCGCCAAGCGCGCGCGCGCGAAACAGTTTGAATTTTTAATTGCGAAGCTTATTTGCATAATGATTAAATTATAGCCGGGGCTGAAAGAATTACTCGCTCGTATAGCTGCGTATACGTATGCGTGCAAATGTGCGTTGAATCGAGTGTATATAGTGAATGGACAAAACGTTCGCGTTTCATTTTAAATTGCAGTTAACCTAATATATATACAGGTATATATATGCATCGCATGCTGCTCGCATTTCGACGTCTAGACTGCGATTTTAAAAATTCAGACGCGAGGGTTAAAAATTTAAAGTATATACACAAGAGCTCATTATGTAGGTTATACGTCTATACACAATTGAACACCGCATAGCTATATATACACACGACGCGCGGGATGTTTAAAAAAGTATGTCATCGCACCGCTCTTACTTTTACATTACATAAATAAAAAAAAAAAAACATTCCCAACAGTCGCCCCGATCTGCAAGAACAAAGAGGTGACGATAATCGGCGCCTCGCTCGAGGAATCTGTCCGAGTGCGTTGCGAAGTCGAGGCCGACCCGGGCGAGGTGGACTTCGTCTGGGAGTTCAACTACAGCGGGGAGAACTTCGAGGTGGCACCGGCCAAGTTCGACGGCAACAACGGCACCCTCAGCGAGCTCGTCTACACCCCCATGTCCGAGCGTGACTACGGCACCCTCACCTGCTGGGGTAGCAACCCCATAGGCAAACAGGCCGCCCCTTGTGTCTACCAGATCATCCCCGCCGTCAAGCCTAGTCCGCTGAGCAACTGCACGGCCAAAAGTGCGCTCAATCAGACCATCGAGCTCCTCGAGGTCGAGTGCGTCGCCGGATACGATGGCGGACTCAGGTACGCGTTCTATATATATACGATTTGACGTTTTCTACCGAATACGCGCGATAACGTGTAATCTCCGTTCAGGCAAGAATTCCGACTGGAGGTGTACGAGGTGTCGACCGGGAAACTTCGTCTGAACGTATCCAGCGTCACGAGCGAGGCTCCGGTCTTTCGGATACCCATAAGCGAACTGCTACCCACAACGTTGTTCTACCTGGTCACTTACGCGGCCAACGCAAAAGGTCGCAGCGAGGTATCCCTACTCGAGGACATCATGCTCGGCGACTCGGAGAAGCACACGGGTAAGCGGCGCAACACTATGTACTCGACATGTACACTTGAGACGGACGAGTGTGTATGTATATATACATATAAGGTAGCCGAGCGGCGGCGCAGTGGGTTATACACATTATAGTCGAGAGAGTCTCTTTTGGAGGCTGGGCTTTTCATGCAAAATGTCGAGTAGTGCGCGGGCTTTGTGTTATGCAGGATGAGCGAGGGCCGTGACTTTTCGTATAATTACGCTGTTTGACACGCCGGGTTATATCTTTTAATGTGTCGGGCGCGGGACGTTTCATATCTGCGTGCGGTTGAGCCGAAAATTTACTTAGCTTTTTTCGGCTGAATGTGAGGATTCTATGTATATGTATATGCATACTCGCGAGTTGGAAAGTAAGAATAAAGTTCTTTCTCGTAATTTGCAATTTTCCTCGGTTGTATTACGCGCACGTGTTTTTGCATAAGGTATACGATTAACTAATTTCGCGAAAATCCCTAATATGATGCGAGAGAGATATTCCGGGATAAATCCGCTGTATTATATATATACATGCTCGTATATATTTGTATATAAAAGCTTTTGAAACATTCAAGTACGAACCGGATCAATGCGATACAGGAACTGACGAGTTTAAAATCTCGCTAAAGAGCGGGTATATATCGGAAGATTATTGATATTTCGATGATTATACAAATGCCATATGAATAATAAAAAGAAGAAAAAAATTCGATCTATACAGACAGCTCGGTGAGCATGGTGCCTCTGATTCTGCTGTTGGTGGGCTGCCTGATGGCCCTCGGAATCACGATAGTCTCGGTGATGCTGATGATGTACCGCCGGCGCGGCAGCACCTCACCCGTCCACATCGAGCCTTACATGAAGCAGCCCATAATCACGCCTCCCGACTCGCGTAACAATTCGATGCTCGACGTAACCCACGGCGATCACACCTACTTTGTCGAGTATACCCTCAAACAGGTCACCGACTACGCCCTCAACAATCAGCCCGATATCATCCAGTCGCCTCAAGGTACGCGTCTATTAGGTACCATCCACATTCTATTTCTTATACTATATATACATGAATATTTAAATCGTTTACTTGCTCTATACTTTCTTGTATAATCGTTGCGCGTTTATATATATATACATGTTGAGCCGAGCTGCTTTCAATGTTATGCCACCTTTGAACCAATTTTCTCTATGTATATACACAGATCAAGAGAAAATGAAGCGCGAGCCGCAGCTGTTCTTACCGGTCAGACCGGACACGCTCTTTGCTCCGTACGACATTCACAAACAGGGCCTCCAAACGAATCGATGTAGCGTGAGTATACCTTATATAAAACGCTTCAACCGCATCGCCAATGTCAAATACTTGAAAAGCTTGAATCTCAATCCACAGCTCAATCCATTTTCCGCGAAATCGTGGGAGCCGATAAGCTTCAAAGCGGACCGCAACCTCATGAAAGAAATCATCATCGCCAACTCCATACCCGGGCCCGAGAGCTGCGTGTAAAAACTGCGCGCGCCAAAAGCGAACAATCCAAGGCCTATATCACAGCATCGACTCGCGCACGATGGAAGAACCGCACACGAGGTCAAAAACATATCACGAACGTAATCTTCGACGATACATAAGCCAACGCGAATTTACATCTCGGTGAACATGAAAAGGATCGAGAATTATAATGAAAAACTTGGCGAGTATAAATAAACGATTAATTATAACGACGAGTGCGAATGCGCGTGCGTTACAGAGTGAGAGTGAGCGAGCGAGTTTTATGCGCGAGGTGCGAATGTTCCTCCTTCAAAAGGAGACGACTCCTCTTATATACACGCGGACACACTTGTACGCATTTACATTAAACAAACAAAAAATACACATCATCCGCCGTCGTCGCGAGTGACTGAAGCGACGTACTCTCACACACACACACACGCACACACACACGCGCGATATTTATTATAAAAGAGGATGAAAAAGACGAAAAATAAAAGTAACAAAAAATTGTAACAAAACGTCGAGGTCGCATAAACACAGGTCTTGATGCGAAGCAGTTCTTTTCTTCTTATCATTTGCCCACGAAGGCGCCCTCGCGGACTACTCGACATTTAGAACAATTAAGTATATATGACAAAGACTTGTACGCGACGGGAGTGTATACCGCGATCACGCGAGCGGCAACTCCGTCGACAAATTATCCGAACTGCAATATCGTAAAAATATGTATACATTTTGATTTGCATTGTGTTTGCTCGATTCTTTGACGGGCCTATAATGCGATGAACTTTTTCGTTAGTATTAGTGATTTTCAGTTTGATCGTATAGTATATAGTATGCACAGAACAATACACTGTCTGAAAACTAAACGTGAGATGAATGTGTGGAAAAACGTTCCCCAAGTCATCTTTCTATATGAACGTTTACTTGCAGAGCCCGCCAGAGGATCGAGATATTTTTTTTGCGAGTTTTATTCTTGCAGCTTTCTGCGAGGATGATGATTCTGATGTAACGTGAAAATTTTATTATAAAGTGTGAAAAACCAATTTTTTGTAAAGAAAAAGTGTATAAAGCGTAAAAAAATTGTGAATAAATGTTCATTGAGACAGCTTTACTAAAAAACTGGAGCGTTTTTTATTTATTTCGATACTTTTTAAAATCTATCGAGCCCTAAACAACAATAGGACATGGCCTCGAGCACAAATTCGGCACGCAAAATCCGTTACATGCATACACGATCCAGAAAGGCACGGCTATCGACAAGATAATGTATAAAGGCCATTTCAACAATCGTCGACAAGAGGATATCTTCTGCAATACTCCGTGAAAGGAATTCCTGAATATTTGCTGTCTTTGCACGATCGGATCACTGCTGCTTATTGTTGTGTCTCGACTCTGAGATTCTATCACCTCTCGTTTTTCTCGTCTCGAAATACTGTGATCGGCCACATTGTCATTGTCATCGTGTGTGCTATTAACCCATTCTGGCACATAATTCTACAAAAATATAAAGTTTTTAAATAAAATTTGCCTTTTTTTCGCTATAGAAGGGTATGAAAAAAAACTTTTCTATATAGACGTATTTCAAAATTATAAAAGTGCATTTTTCGATACCCCTCAGCGTTTATTTACTTGACTGTTTCTCGATGATATTTGGTCGCGTATTAATTTCAATACTTTGCACTTTTGGTGTAAAAACTCTTGTATAAAGTCACTGACTTCACTCAAAGATAAAGATGGAATCAAGTTTTTATCAATTTCCGAGGAGTCATCACTGCATAAGCATTCATCAGATGTCATAATATTTTTCTAATTATTAAATTTGTAAACATGATTTGAGAGTAATTTTTATTCATAGTTTGACACAAACATAAACACTCTGAATATGGCTAAAATAACTGAATCATTTTTTTAATCTGATGGCTTCAAGTTGTACGTTGTCTTGGTGGGTAAATAATTGAAAAAAAAAATTTAATCAAGTCGATAAATTGTCAAGTTTAAAGCTAAAAATGAAATACACAACTCTTTGGAAAAACTTTTCAAGCAATTGCACACATTTTTCAAAAATAAATCAAAATTGCTTCCGTAAAAAATTACCATTAAATTCTTGCAAATGTCCTAATCCACATCCATGTGGCAATGTGATGCATACGTGGTACAAGTATAAATTTTTTATCAATAAAAAATCTACCAAAACACCAAAACAATACGTTCCAGACGAAGATGATCCCGACTGTGCTTGGTGTAAAAGAAGAAAATGACTTTTCGAATCAAGGTAAAAATATATTAAACCATGATTTCGATACACCATACCTTGATTTATTTTACTTTCTATAGATTCTCTCACGTCAACATTCACACAACATTCAAATATAGTATCCAAGTTTATATTTAAAATACAATGCAGGCAATTTCCTAGTTGACTCTTGGCTTCCTTTCTGGAGGTGGTTTCATGCCTTGCTTTTCAGTCTGATTTTCTTGCTTAACTTGTACTGCTAGAAAAAGAAAAAAAATATTAATCGATACTAAAGCTTTAAAAAATATAGACTTTATTATATAAAATCTTACTAGGTTCAGTTTGAACGGCTTGAATAGGTTTTGGAACTGGCAGTGGATATTTTCTCGTTAATTCTCCTAGTAGCATGTCAACTCGCTGGCGTTGAAATAATGTACTAGGCTCTTCTCTCACAGGGGTTTCCTTCTTAGCTGCTGCTGCAGCCTTGCCATTTTTCAAGTCCCAAGAGTACCCTTTACTAGGATGATATCTCGAGCATGCGCTTGTTTCTTCGAATGCAGATTGTAAATGATGCACCGCAGATAACTGAAATGAAACATGATAAATTAGTGAACAGCAGCGATTAAAGAATTCATGTAAATATTAATATACAAGTCATACTCACTAATCTAGAATTAACTACTGATGCGAGATCAGGAGCTTGATAAACAACTCCTGCAATTATGTAGTAATCGGCCATTGGAGTTGCCTGAGTGGGACTATGACGATGTTGCTTACGAATCACATAAAGAATTGGCTCTTGAACATGTAAAAGTATGTATTCTAAACCTGTCATATTCCTGTAAAGAGAAACCTCATTCTATAATACTAAAATTTACAATATACAAGTCAATATACACAGCAACTTACATGAGTTGCTCAGGATTGAGCCGCTGCATTTTAACAACCTCATTGTTGCACGTCCTGTCATAAAAGGGATTAGACCTCTCGGAAAAGTAGTCCATTATGTTGCTCGGATTGAGCATGGGGATCCAAGCACTGTCATGCCAGGAAAGTCCCAAGGGATTTTCTAACAAACATTAAAAAGTGTCCATCTCAATCTCATCAATGTCAAGAGTATTGAGGTTATCCGCAAAACGGACCTGCATCAGCGACCCTCGATAAATACAAAAAATCAAAATTACACATACCTGGCACAGGTAGTCGTCCCGGAATCATCTCGACGGGCTCTTCTCAACGCTAGTCTCGTAAAAAATCAACAAAAGCACTTTTCCATTCCAGCACCCCCGCACACCGTGTAATGAAGACAGAGCAACGAAAACACACGTGCTATGTAAACAAATGCTCGGCCCGTCGGTGAGTGACAGTAGCGCTCCGCCCTCCGCGCGGCCGGAACAAAAATGAGAACACTACCGCCGCCGTGTGTATATTTTGGCCGTCGGCACATATTTTCCCGTGGGAGTTTCCAGGTACCTACCTATAATACATCTCGCAGCGGAGATCGTGTTACGAATGAAGAAGCACAGATTTGTCGCCGCGACGATAGCAGCAACAGCAGCCGAGAAGAGGAGGAGAAGAACCACCAAATACGATCGTCGTCGCTTCTCGGTGGTCTACGATTCCAGGATTCCATTGCAATCGCCGCCGCTCTCGAGACGTTCCTGATATACGCACTCGAGCTCTTTTTCTTTTAAGATGACGCCACCCAGGGCTACGAGGTAAAAAATTTCGTGCACACTTTCAATCGCGATGGTAAGGCGGATTTTTCTTTTTCTAGTCATCTCGATGAAATTGGGAAAAAATGGTAGAAAAATGCATATTAGTATATGGCTATAAGCTCGATCGGGACGTATATATAATCAAGTGGCGCGTAGAGCGACACGGTATATAGCGTGCACTGGTTGTAGAGCAGCTATCCATATTAATAGAATATATAACAGCGAGATTTATTGCTGTAGAGACGCTATTAATAAGTTGGTATTAGAGCTTGAATTCATATGCTTATTGGGACGAAATTCAAATTCGAATATGCACTTGTGTGCCTATATATGTATATATATATATTATATATACACGTGAAGACGTTCCGCGCGAGCGCTGCTACGCAATGATGACGTCGCGTCAGAGAATATAGAATACTAGTGTACATATAGAAGGCCGGATCCCGGAGTTTCGCTGAAGCTAAAGCTCGGGGGGCCGACTGTTTAGTTCGGCCCCCCATAAGGTAGATGGCGCGCTCAACAGCGCTGAAATGAATCGCGCGGGAATTAACGTATTTCGAATGTAAAATATACTTACAGCTGAATATTCCACGTAGAAAAGTATTGTAAAAAATTATTATAAATATATATGCTAAATACTCTAAACTTTTAAAGTGAAATACCCCACGTATTTTAGTTTAACAAACAAATAGCTTTTACTTAAACTGTAGCACTTAAAGCTAAATAACCCATGTATAAATTTATTCTTATAAAATAATATGCGTTTATAACAAACTTCGATTGTTAAAACAAAATACCCCACCAATGCCACTTTTAATAAACAAATTGGTTTAACTATAAATTCAGGACTTTAACTGAAATATACAGGTGTAAAGCAAAGTACCCTTCGGAAAATTGCAATACGTATAAATATCTAAAATTATTGAATTGATTAAGACAAATATTTTAATTAATTAAGTATACAAATTACAATTAATTAATAAATTTTACATATTAAAAAACATTAATGTTTCCTGCTCTTGGCTAATGTTAATAATATTGTCATAAATACATAGAGTGTAACTTATGATTAATTTTTTTTAGTATTGAAATACAAATATTTAATAATATATTAAAAACTTGTATGATGCTATAGTATTGACAATTTATTGACACTACTCAATGGAAACCAACGGGAAGGTGGCAGGTTTTCTTCCATCGGGAGAGGATGAAGAAAAGGAGTATGTACAAATTAGTAAAGTAGGAATATAGACAGTTAGTTACAACTATTTACATGCGATGATAGACTGGTCACTCGCTGCCTTGGTCTGCATACTGCATCTGAAAAAGATCTAAACTAACTATGCGCCTTATTGCGCGCGTAACATCGTCCGCCGATCATCCTGATATGATGACATATGCCTGATAAACTTTATTGTTATCAGACTTATAGTCAACAAAGAATGAGGGAGGCCTTCCCTGTGGCTACCTAGACCCACATCGGCGTTCGATGAATACCATGACCTCGTTCTAGGTAGGTATCTGCATCTGCTCTGGAACAAAACCTATAGGGGATCAAGAAAAGGCCCTTCACCAGAGGTAATTGCGTTTAAAATTACATACAAACAAATATTACAGATTAAACGTCAAAAAATATTTACAATAAAAACTACAATTATTTTTTAAAAAGTCCCATCACCAAAAGTAATTATTTACACAATGTACATTATACATATACAAGTTAATATACTACTGACTCAAAGTAAAAAATAATTGAAAAACAATTTTATATTGAAATACATCGCAGGACTTTAAACTATAATACTGTCGGAACATATTGCATAAAAAAGAATTTACCTCATCAATTTTTGTAACTTGGCACAAGGTTTGTTCGTTAATGGATCTATAGGGACATTGCGCTTTTTATTAGTAGAATCACGATAATCTACAGATAACCATTTCAAAAAATAAAAAATGTGAACTCTAACAAATTGCTTGATGATATATTTTCTATGTTGTACACATTCATTTTTAAGCCAAAAATCTGTAAACTTAGTCATAATAACTTTTTCAATACATTCAATTAATTTCATGGCAATATTGTTTTCTGTGTAATGTAAATAAAATTCTTTCTCAAAAACTTGATAAGCTTTTAAAATAATTAAATAAAATTGTTCTGATGGAACTTTTAAATTGCCAAGTTCAAGATCGGAAACTCGATAAGCTTTCCAAAAAATCAACGAATCACTTTTGTACTCTAAATTTTGATTTTCTCTAGTCAAAGTTTCTTTGCAATGTTCACAGCCAAATTTATTTAAACATTTATAAACTAAGTAACCTGCAACATATTTCATTGCACACTTATCTAGTGTTACAACTGCATCAGTTTCATCAAAATCATCATCTGCGTTACCTGCTTCAATATTCATCTGCTCTGCAGCTTCGTCATCTTCAAAAAATTCATTTAGTGCCCATGATTGTACGCTCAAACGAATTTGGTTTTGCATTTCCTCCTGCTTTTTTAACGTTTCATTTTTATCGGGTTTAACGCCGGAATAAGTAGATAATAAATTTATACATTCGTCCGGTTTACAATTACTTCCGACAGAAGGAAATAGCAATGTTGTTACAGTTCCGTGTTGAAAGTTTTTCCTAAATTGAATAGCAGTTGGATTAGTATTAAAGCCCGATAACGCCCTCATTAATGAAAAGAAATTCTCAATCGGATCTTGATTGACTTTACCAGTTAAAAAATACGATCGACCTTCATTTTTCAAAACATCCCAAAACATTAGAATACTTTTAATAGTCAAAACTAAGTTTGTAAAGCAGTCCGGATATTTAAACGTTTTACCATTAAACATTTTAAGCTTTTCAAGCCATTCTATTGAGTCGCGTAAAGTTTGTTCGACCTGCGGATGATTTTTAGATAAACCACGTCTTAACGGAGTTGAATCATTGGGATGTCTTGCATTTAAACAATCAAAAATATTATTCATTCCAAAAAGAAAGTTAGCCGTTGACACGCACGCGGGATGTTTTAAATCGTGAGTATCCCAGCCTGCCATCATCGCACGCGCAACCGATCCGCTTAAAACTTGTACAGCTAATTTAACGTTCATTTTTTGAAAATTATTTGGATCTAAATGTTGGCTAGTTAGTTTTGGGGCGGCCCTACTTGATTTATACTGTTCAAATTCTCTTAATTCCTGAATTGCTTCCCAAGTAATAGTTTCGTCATCGTGATCAAAATCATTATTAAGTAGATTATTTCTATAGCATTTAAAAAGATGTGGTGTATCAAAGTTAAAGAAGATTTGACGACCATGACGTTCAATAAATGGTTGATCATGTGTGATTCCCAATTGTGCTACTGCTTTCTGATTTGAAGCGCCTTGATCGCAAACCATCATTCTTATTTTAAGCCCTGTTTCCTCAACGTTATCGATTACATCGGTAATGATAGATTTTAAAGTCATTCCTGGCACAGGTCCGGTTGAGAACACGAAATAAACTACTTGTTTCCAGTTATACGATAACCCTGACAACATCGCGACTAAAGCTATATTAGCAAATGTTGGAGCGCGACCGTATTCTCCCAAATCAGAAAATCCTTCGATATAATCATCTCTTTCATTATATTGCAAAAAAGGTCTAATTGACATCTCGTCCCACATTAATACGCATTCCTTTTCTAAATCATCCATTGAAGCTGCTTTTATTTTAATTAATTTTAATAAATTTGCGTTAATTCCTGTCCGTAAAGTTAATTCGTTAACCCACTCTTTCATTAATGTCATACAAGGCAAAGCGAATTTTTTTTCTAGTCTTAAATATTTGAAAGCTTTAGGCGACTTATAATACAACCCCAAAGAAAAATATTTTTCATCTTCATCCCATTTCTTTTTTTTATCGTGAAAAAGTTGCATCTTTAAAAAAACCATTGCATTTTCATTTAAATACTGACTAGCAGCTTTGAGAATATCAATTTTTGTCAAGGGTTTATCTTTTTTTAACGATTTTCTCTTTACTTTTTGATTTAGAATTTTATTTTTATGTACTAGCAATTTATTTTTTTTTAATAGCGCAATGTTACGTTGTATTAATCTATCGACATTTGATTTTACTTTTATTGGTCTCGATTTTCTTTTTCTTCTAGCCGGTTTGACTGTAGGTACAGATGTATGTAAAGCAGGCGTCGCATCAGAATGAATTTGATTAACTAAACTACTTTGTGTACAACTATCCTCAACGCGTTCTACACTAACATTAAGGGGGAAACAGTTACTACTACTACAACGTTCATTGTCATCTGTGCTAATATTCAAACGATCATTATTATGTGCTAAACTATTATTGGAAATATGAGATGTACTAGATTCGTTTGCAATATTATCACGGATGTCAATAGGATAGCTACCTTTTTTAACTACTCGTCTATTAATACCATGCATTAAAAAATCTGTTGGTAAGAAATGATCACTACATAGACGCTTACATTCCACCAGACTCCGATGTTTATTAATGAAATCATCGTTTCCAGAGCGCCGAAACCATTCTTGTTCGCTATATAAATACATATTTTATGTAAATCTTATTTTATTAAACACTCATTATTAAACTATATTTACATTGAAATTTCGAAAAAAATATAGCTATAACGATAATTTTTCATTTTTATATCAGAAGCTTATTTATTTAATAAAATATTTATTTATGTTAATGACGTATTAATACAAATAATATAAAAAATTTATTAAATTGTTGAATTACAAAACAATTGTTTACAACATTGTTTCATTAAATAAATAAGTACAATTCCTTTTCATCTAAACATAAAAGTGATATTTCATATTCCACGTTAATTTTACGTCTATTTAAAACCATATTTCTTATATACATATTTCGCGTAAAATACGGAATACATTTTTAACAATGTACACAAATCGTTTTAGAAATATAGAAATAAATTCGGTTATGGAATACAAAAAACACGGTTCGAAATTTCATTGTACTTATCACTTATTTAATCATAAAAAAGAGAGTTTGGTATATCAATTAATTTACAAAATAAAATGAAGAAGAAAAGAAAGTGCCCCACTCTCCTTTATACTGTGACAAAGCTGCATTTATGTTACCCATTTGCATGCTCGTAAATTGTACCAAAACAGGCAATAACGTAAAATCAAACTGGTAAGAGTATCTAAGTAATACATATAAATGAAATGTGCCTTTATTATTAATCAACAATTTTAGCGCGTGCACCGCAAGAATACATATGTATAAATAAACTGTATTCAATATGCAGATAATAAATAAAAGAGCTGCATACACAAATAACGACTGCGCATTTCTATAATCAAAAAAGACGTCGCAGATTCGAAAACAAAAAGGTAAACAAACACAACACGCTCGCGCCGCTGCACTGTTATTCGCAGACGCTACAAATACATACCGTATGTAAACAAACTTGTATGCTGCTGATTCGCTCTTTAAAAAAACGACTTTTATTGTACAATCTAAAATCAGTATAATTATAAACGTTTTGTACTTACACGTCAATATTATGCGAAGGAAATCTATGGAAAGTCAAGTCCCCATTTTTGGCTTTTGTGTTCCTACAATTTTTGTAGGCACAGACGTCTTTCGGCATATTGAAAACGCAGTAGCATCAACAAACAGTTTATAAGAGCTACTATCTAATATTGATTGTTACAAACTAACATTTGAAACACATACAGTTCTCTGCATGCACAAAAGAATTGTCCAACAAGCGTAGATTATTAGCTACAAAAATTGTTTGTTTTTGCCAGCAATCCTACTAATATTCACACTAATATTAACGAAACACCAGCTAATGCTTTTAATAAAGTAATAAAACACTCAATATAATAACTAATTAAATACTCAATACAATCAGTTACTAAGTTGCAGTATATGCAAACGGTTTTCCATGTGCTTAATGAAAAAAGTGACAGGCGAAGACCGGTAGCTCTTCGCGTCTTCTGCTTTGAGCGCGCGCATATACATGCACGCGGAAAACCGCGTTTTTTAATATTTAAAAACTTATATTCAATTAATATTAATCTACTGAGACTACAACTTTAAATGTATGACGTATCTTAATTTACAATTGAGTAAATTGCATTATAGACAACAGAATAGTTTCCATATTTTCGTAATATGACTTAAATTCATATTAGAAAGTGAAACGTAAAACATGCAATATATATACTTACCTTTAACAATAATAAAATATTCACTTCATATAATAAAATGTAACAATGAATATTTTGCTTTAACAGATCTTAAATTTCAATTGAAGAAAATTTTTTATTTAGTTATATAGATAGAGCAGTTTTTTAATTAAGACTGTTCGCATTTTGGTTTAACCAATTTGTTTATTAAAAGTGGCATTGGTGGGGTATTTTGTTTTAACAATCGAAGTTTGTAATAAACGCATTTTATTTTATAAGAACAAATTTATACATGGGTTATTTAGCTTTAAGTGCTACATTTTAAGTAAAAGCTATTTGTTTATTAAACTAAAATACGTGGGGTATTTTGCTTTAAAAGTTTAGGGTATTTAGTATATATTTATAATAATTTTTTACAATACTTTTCTACGTGGAATATTCAGCTGTAAGTATATTTTACATTCGAAATACGTTAATTCCCGCGCGATTCATTTCAGCTCCGTTGAGCGCGCCATCTACCTTATGGGGGGCCGAACTAAACAGTCGGCCCCCCGAGCTTTAGCTTCAGCGAAACTCCGGGATCCGGCCTTCTATATGTACACTAGTATTCTATATTCTCTGGTCGCGTGGACAGTGCAAAAGGAATACTTATATAGTATTGGAGCGCGCGCGAAACGATGAAAAGTAAAAAAACAAGTATAAAAGTGTCTGCGCTCATATCTCCTATGCGTATAAGCAATGAAGTATATAAGTATTACCGCACTATGAGTATATAATATGCCTCGCTCGAGTTATTGTATAGTCTTCTAAAAATAGCTGGCAGCTCTCGCCGATATCTACGTATATAGATTACACGTCCGTATAATAACTTCCTAGTCTTTAGACTCTTTAAATCATCGCTGCACGTGCGCGCGATGCAGCTGCATCGCAGAGACGTTGGCGCTATATAGGAGAGCGCGTGGCAGAGAATATGCGTGATTTAAATAGCCTGTCAATATGAAGATGATAAAGTCGCGAATATGTCTGGCACTTTTTTAATAATATACACCGGCAAGGCGAGCTGCCCATCCCCCCAGGGGCATTCGCGGTCCGGGCGCCTCGTCGTACGCGCACAACTTTATATCACGCTCGAATCATGATTAAAAGTATAGTTTTTGATTGACAGAGAGACTGAGTGAAACGCAAAGCTCTAAATGCCAAAGCAAAAGCAAAAGCAACACCAGAGCCTTTCAGCTTATGTGAAATGGCTTGAGAACCAAGTTCGATCCTTTCGCAAAGCTAATATTCTACTATGTAGGTCCCTGTAAGTCTTAAAATATTCCTGTGTTTTTATTACTATTATTATATAGGTTCGTTTTATCCTTCTCTTTTACCTTTTCCTGCCTCCAACAAATAGACCACAATTAAATACATCTCAAAGAATTATTAGTTTTTAACACTAGAAGTACGCATAAATGTTTCTTTTTTATCTCTTCTGTATGTTGTATAAACTTTTTTCCTTTTGTAATTAATCAAGCTGTTTTCCAATGTACTAAAATTATGTCGACAGATTTTTCTAAGTAGTTTTGAAGTGCGCAAGTCAACTTTGCTGTTTTCTCAGTGTTTTATTTAGCAAGTGTGTACTTCTAGGGTTATAGATTGAATGTAAATTTGTAGATTTGATTGTGTTTTGAATTACCTGCTTTTTCAGAGATCTTATGAAAGATCCCCGCTATAATTTAGTTCCACTTCACAAGCGGCCTGATTTACTACAACAATGCTGCAAGCTGCTAAACTCTGAATGGAAACGGAGCGAAACTGCACGGTATGTTTGTGAGAAAGGTAAAATTTGCTTGAGCATTTACAACTTTTTTTTTCAGTTTATTTTGCTTCCATGCATTCTTTCATTGTATTGCATCACACGCTCTCTGCATACTTGTTCATGCTTTGCCTCACATCACTATTTCAAAAGAGTAAGAAGATTGTTTCTATAAACAAAAAGTAACCAGTATTAATTTCCTATGATTTTAATCCACAGGTTAAAGAGTCTCATCATGTCCTGTGATATGCTTCCTGCATGCCTTTTACTAATATTCAATAATGACGTTCTGGGTCACTGTAAAGTGTCATTAGTAAACAGCAGTACCGTTGACAGTGTAATTATAGAATCTTGTAAGAAAATTTCGTTACAACATTGAATTAAAAAAATATATTATTGTTTATAACATGTTGTATGTTTTTTCAGTTGTAATCGATCCTGCTTACAGGGCCAAAGGATATGGATCTTTATTTTTAGGATCTATAGAAGAGTACTTGGTTGATAAATATGAAATTAAAAATATTTACCTGATGACCAAAGGCCAAGAAGGATTTTATTTGAAAAATGGTTACACTGTCTGTGAACCTTTTGAGCAATTAAATAACCGATACAGAGATTTGGGACCTGATCCATATGATACTGGTGATGATGAGGATAATATTAAATCAAATACAAAGAACTTGAATAAAGAAGACAAATCAAAGGATACCAATGTAGATGATACTTTTAAACAAAGGGAAAAAAATCTTTTTGGCACTGGTACTAAGCCAAAAACAAAAAATTTTGTTGACAATAGTAGTAAACTGAAAGATATAAAATTCGTTGAAACTGGTACTATACCAAAAATGAGAAATATTTTTGAAAAAGATAGTGATCTCAAATCAAAGGACATTAAATCAACGGGACCTCCACCACCGCCAATGCCTAATCTTAAAAAGTCGTCTGTACCCATCTGCCTTACAATAACTACACGCACTTTCATGAGGAAAACACTAGAAGCCTGATTAGCCATCGCCGCATAAGTATAATTAAAAATATTATTTATTTATTTATTATTGTAAATACTTTAGAGATTTTTTTTTAATAATTACTCGTAATATTTATTCTCAACTTCATATGAACATGTATTTTTCAATAAAAAAAAGCTCTTTTTAAGAGTATAATTATTATTCATATAAATATTTTACATTTTAATCCTAAATATATTATCTTTGTAAAAACTGCATAATTGAAGAATATATAAAGAAATTGTGCAAGGCACATTGGGGTTACCTATTATCAATATTGTGAGATATAGTATTACTCTGGACTTTTTGTTGCTATACCACAAACTTTCTGATAATGCTCAGGTTGATGTAAACTGCTGACTAAAAATTCACCCAATTCGTATTTGGATACAACACGTCCTGGTGACTCATCATGCTTAACAATATATTCATTTCTAGGTGACTCTAAAATTAAAATCATGAGTTTGTATACTTATAAAAGCCTGGTCAAATTTTGTTTTCTTTGTTTTTTTTCGTGAGAAATTACCTGCTATATGAGGTGGAAAAACAGCTATCCATTTCAATCCACTCTCCTTAAGGAGATCAAACATTCTTTGGTGGTCTTCATTCAGATCTTTGAATATGGCAGGAACTTTCTCAGGTTCATAAAATAAAAATGCTAGAAATGTTACAATACATTAATGCTTAGTATTTCAATATATATACATACACATACGTAAATATATACATTTTTGTAATGGTATAAAAATATTCCAATTTTATTTACCTGACAAACATACAGACACTAATTCAACATTATGTTTCTTCATACCATCTATAATGTTCTTCATACCCTCAGATAAAACGTTTGTTGGCTCTGCACAAAAGTCAATACATAAATTTCATGTATTCAGATGGTTTGTAATTTATGATTCAATAAAAATACTTACTCAAATCATTTCTGGTGCCAAGTACAACCACAACTCCATCCACACCTGATATGGCTTGTGAAACTTCTTCAGCATTTGTCACATCACCAACAACAGCCTCAACTTGATGCCTAACATGTTTAGGAATCTTGTCCTCATCTCTAACAAATACCCTGGTTTCGAAACCTGCATGAATTATTAATCGTTTTTTTAAATATATGACATATTATTTTAAACAACAAATAAAAAATTTGATTATGTAATAATAAGGATAAAAATTATTACAATAGCAAATGTTGGAACAATGTCAAAATCAATGCATTAATCATTGTGATTTTTGACTTGAAGATATAATATATTTTACTGGGGACAAAAATACAATATCTATAGCTTTTTTAAAATTCTATTTAAAAATTATATTCAGCATTAATAATAAATTGTGTAATTATACACATTTTATTTATAAAATTTCTACGAAAATATGGCACAAATTAAACGTTCAAATTAAAAGTATCAATACTCAGCCGCGTCGAAATTGCAAGTAATTAACGTCAATTTCACCGAGTATTTTCACGATTGTTAATTACAGTTCTGGCATTTCCGTTCAAGCTGCCGATTCAATTTATTTACTTTTGCCGTTACGATCGCGACTATAAAGATAATCATTTTGTCGAAGTGTATAGAAAATTTAATAGATTTATCTAAATTTGGCTTTTATATATCAACAGTTGCAGAAATGTTGTGACTTTTATTCGTCAAAACGGAGCACAGTAACCTAAACCGGTCTATACTAATGGACGAGTGCCTACCCAGCGGAAGATGATCTCCAGCAACGGTAGGTATATAGTACACGTATACTTCCTTTCAAAATTCAAGAAACGGAATCCACTGCGAATACACGCGATTAATGAAATAAAAGTATGAAAAGTACTTACCCGCCTCGAGCGCATGGGAGAGCGAGCACAAGCCGGTATTTCCCGTGGCGCCAAATATCACGATTTTCGTCATGTCAACGTGCAGCGGCGGCGTACGTGACTTTCTACCCGCAACCGCAAGGGAAACGCTAAACTAAACAGTATAGGTGCTACTCGGCCTATTGCACAAGAATGACTCGTCGGCTTGATCGGGCGAATTAACTTGTGCCCCCCGTCGGCCCCGTCTTCCCGCGCGCGAGTCTGTGTCAACAATCGTATCTATTATCTTGACGATCGCAACAAATCGCTTCTCTCTTACTTATGGCGAATGTATCGGGCTTCAACTGTTTGCGAATGTACTAATACATACTACATGTATGTATCTGCAGCGGAGTGGGAGTCAGAGTGGGTGGCGAGACGACAGGGGGCAACAAACTTTTTTCCTCCTGTTGCTTTTTTTTCTCCCTATAATATAATAGTGTGGATGGGCTTTTGCAACGTTGCCGCAAGATTCGCGAAAATTTGAAAAATAGCCGCGCAATTTTCGTCGTTTATCTGACGGATTTACCTTCAGGTCTGATGCTGACTTGGTAATTTCCATATTGCGACGAATCTCGTCGAGTTTTGGGTTGACAAGAGCGAAGGGGTGTTTATTTATAAACAAAAATATGTTGTTGTTTTTAGTTGAACTAGATTATAGTGCCTACGCACGCGTAACCGCGCACTAATTATAATCGTAATCATTGCGTAGGTATAACCTCTTTGACCGATTTGTAGTGAATTCTTTGATAACACTTTGATTGAGTGATAACACTCTAACCTCTAATTTGACAATAATCACTGACTCCCTTTTACAGAGGGAATTTAATTATTTGCGAAATAAATTTAGCTGGAAACAAAAATATATACATATATATTGTCACAGTTGATTGAAGAAATTTGACAACCCTGCAAAGCTACAGCAGAACCCTCTAACGTTGACTTTTCAAACTATATTTTGTATATATACGAGTACTGCATCAACGTCATTTGTTGTGTACAGCGAAGGTGGAAACTATATATGTGCATAAAAATCGGTTCCACCAATCGTGCGGTTTATAAGGAGACGTCATTACGCGAGGTAAATTCAAACCCATATGAATATATGTCCCACTTGTAATGATCTGAATTGTGTTATAAATAAAAATTGATAACTGCAAGCTTCCAGAACCACGTAATAAAGCAGAAGAAAAACTTTTTGGCACTTTTTATTACTATTAGATATTAGATTCTATCATTTCTAACAGCAAGCTCTCAAAAACTAACCTACCTTACACTGCTTTACATTACAATAAGTTGGTATTTTTTCATGTTACATTAGCATACAAGACTTAACACTAATAAACACTCTATCAACTAACATAAGCATAACAATAAATAAACAAACGCAGTTGAAGTGGTTAGCAAATGCTAACGCATGAACGACGCCATGTTTCATTCTGTGACGTCGCTTGCGCGAGATGAAAACGCTTCTGACGCCTAACCTAACCTCACCTTGTCTTTCACCATGAATGTTATGTCAACATAGCCACAACGTCGTAGAGGACGCGTATAGGACGCCATTGTAAAGATTATGTATCCATGAGCCACCCAAATCGCTCTACAGCTCCAAAATAATTATTTATACAAAAACAGACGCAACAATGTACGTCTGTTGAAGAATAATACATTTTGTAAGTACAATATTATTTGTTAAATGTCGAGCCTACAATTACAATCACATAACCTTTCGTTTAATACTATGTATACCACTTCTTTCTTCTAGCTGCTGTTAGTGTCAATAAACTCAAGTCATTGCAGTAGTTGGCAAAACACAAAATTTTATGGATAATCAACAGACTTTATAAATAGCTTAAAACATTAAGCAAGTGAAATCAGTTGTTTGTTGAAGAGTTTATTTACTATAAACAAACAATGCCAGCTGTAGTACCTGGAGCAGCTCCTCAGCGGAACGAGCAAATGTGGAAAGCTCTCAAGGCCCACATCATGAAAGAGAGGCAGAGGAAAAAGCAGGGTAAAGTTTTGCTGTAGATCAAATTGACTTTGAAATGATTAACAACTTTTAATAATTGTAGAGCAAGAAGCTGATGCAGAAGAAGAGCGTCAAAGAAAGGAGAGGGAAACCCAGCAAAAACAAAATGTCATGACTTTAGGAGAGACAAGAGAACAAATTGACCAATTAGAGAATGAATTATTGCAACTAAAAAATGAAAAGCATCAATTATTTGTACAACTGAAGAAAGTTCTCCATGAAGATGATAACAGAAGAAGGCTCATCAAAGAAACAACGTATAAACTTTCTATCCTATATAAATTATACCAATTGTTGAATTGTTTCAAAAAATATTTCTTTTTCTCAGTATTAGTTCAGAACCTATGCCAATAAATGGTTACATTGACCCAGGTGCTGTTGTGCACCCACATTTATATCTGCCACTTCCTACAAGGAGTCCTCTATACAAAGTCACAGCAGCCACACCTCCTCATACATTGATGTCAAGTGTAAATATGTTAAAATTTATTAAGTTTATTAATTTAGAACAAGAAAGATGTTCTAATAATTTTTTCTTATAGCAGGGACCACTAAAAAGATCACATAGTCCATCACCACCACCACCTCCTCCAGTATCATCATATCATCCAGGCTATGGATATAAACCACCTCCATCAATTGCAAGTTACATTCCAACACCATCTAGTAAGTTTGTGAACACAATTATCTTGATTTACCAGAAAATATTGCCTATGAAAAACATCCCGATTTCATAAATATTCATGGAAAAATGTTTGGAAGCCTGGGGACTCCATAAGTTGTAGATACTAGAAATCCAGAAACTTTGGATATATAGAGCTCCTAAAGTAGTATCATGTAGAGTCAAAACGGTCTAGGAGTATTGAAGATTCCAATTTTAGCAGTCTCAGGGATCTATTCTTGTATGTAAGACTCCCCCCCCCCCCACCACCACACTAGCGTGTTTACATGCCACGGACAAAAAAAGATATTAAAAATATTAAATAAATTAGATTCATAGTTTGCAAAAGGAATCATTTCCCTTCAATTTATAAAACCGCATAAAGAGCACCATAGTGTAGCAAAATTAAGTGTTATGAGGAAAACTGAGAGTAAATGCATGGTTGTATTTTTATAGAATCCGAAGATGCTGCCAGGAGGTCTGGTGATGCCCGAGTTGTCCTTTGGAATAGTGAGTGATTTTCTATTCGTCTTTTACTATCGAATTTACTTATCGTTGACTTAATTGCTTTAATAATATTTTATTATAGAGTCTCCAAATCAGTTTCCTGGATCCAGTTACTATGGACAAACTGCTACTCAATATGACTTTGGTCCGCCGCCCACATCGCAGCCACTTCCACGTGTGCACGAGCCAGGCAAGCCGGTCTACCTGACCGCTACACGTGCCCCGCTACCCACTATCCAGACAAGTAAAATAAAATAATCATTCAACTCTATTTATATTGATGAAAAAGAATAAATAAACGACTTACAACCTTTGTTTCAGCTCCCTATGCTGAAGAGAAATTCTATCCACGACCAGGTAGTCACGTAGCGGTTCATGGAGGAGCAATACCAATTCAACAACCGCCACAGGTATTTTTTAACAATTAATGTTTTTGTCATTATGAATAAATTGGTAACCGAAGTAGCATTGTGCTTTTAATTTTGAAAAAATTAGAGTAATGTTTAGAAACGTAATGAAATATTTGTCTCCGTCTCACCATACCCTAGTTCTTGTATTTATAATAATAGCTCGTACCGATCATATATATTTAAAAAAGTGTCGATCAAAAAATTCAAAGACAAACTTTATAAAAATCTATTTCGATAAACTATATACATAGAAATAACTACGCAGAAACATTGTGCACGCAGAATGGAAAGTTGCCAAGTATTTAGTAATATTGAACTATTCGATCGGAATAAACAATACATAACGCTTTGATTTGAAGGGCGCCAAAACTGGCGGCATTACAACGGGATATCCAGTCAGGGCTCCGCAGCCACCACAAGGACCGTATCCGCCACCGCCTCCTGGTACCTACGTCAGTGTAGCCGGTGCCAATGTACCTGGACGACTGCTCTACACACAACCACAACCGCGATATCTGCAACGCGAATAATTCAAGATACTTTGAACGTAAAAAGGTTATTACTAGACATGTTGATTGTAATATAAAATTATTAGATTTAAGGATCCTCGAGCATATCGCTATAGATATACAGTAAACGAGTGCATCGTTTGTACGGGAAAGCTCTCTTTGTAGCGTACATACTTTTGAAAAAAAATATATGTTTGATATACGCTTTGTGCGCGGAAGCGAGCTGAGTGTTTCCGTAATCTAAAATATTTATGAAAAATAATTTAAAAATGCGTTTCCAGAAGTTGCTTGACAGCGATATATATATAAGCAAGGTTATGTGAATTGACAGCTTCTCGAAAAGTAATTTTAAATTACTTGTTATACTTCAGTTTTCTAACTTACGCAGACATCTCAGCTAGCTTCCGCGTATAAAACGTATATCAAACAACATACAGTATTTCAAGGAGTTTTTTTTCAAAAGCACGTCGCAAAGGGACTCTTTCCGTACAACGATTTTCCTGTTAACTGCATATCTATAGCGATATCCTCAAGGGCCTTAAGACTATAACATTCGATGAATCTACATGTGAAAAATTCAATTATGGCAAACGAAAAATAGAACAAAGTACTTTATTTAGTTTGTACACTGTTTAATATTGGAGAATGAAAAATGTCTTTTTTTTTACAATCAAACGCTTCTTTTTTTATTAACACCAACGTTTTAATTGCATAAAGTCAAAAGAAACTTAATCACTAAAATAAACGCTTTGGTTTTTGTCTTAGGAATGAATTTATATAAAGTTATTATTATCACCATTAAGTAACAAAAACTTATAAATAAACAAAACTATAATGAGTTAAAGTCAAAAGTGTTGGTTATTGATTAAAAAATGGTGATTCATGGTCCTTTTCAAAATTAGCTCAACAATTGGAATCAATAATAATACTGGTACTGTGAGGGTCTAATACCCAAACTTGCTTCTCTATCTTTGTGACCATTCATGTATATGTGACACCTGAGAGCCTCTCGACCGTAAATTTCTTCATCGCACAATTCACAATATATGTTGATATTTTCTTTCAACTTTGGATCACTGAAAAGAAAAAAAATAATAATAATTGTACTTGCAAAATATAAAATGTATATAAAATTCTGTTTTAATTTTAATACTTACGACTGTGCTAGTAAGCGCAACTCTTGAACGTGTCTAGCCATTTTCTCAACATTTTCATCACAGTCTTCCAATTGAAGCGCGCAATGTAGCGGGAACACACTGTCTTCCTTAATAACTGCTTTTGTTGGATGTAAAAATAAGGCGTCGTTATATAGACCCCAGTTGCTAAAGTTTGGAACCTTTTCTGGTTTTACATCTTTTATCGGTCGGTCAGTTAACTTCTTTAAAAACTCGATCACTTTTCTTTGACATTTTATAGCATCTTCGTTGTTAATGATACTGTCAGATTCGCTGTTGTCCTTCACGCAAATTGCCATATTCATCCAGTGACGAAGCCTGTTGACCTATAAAGAAAAGATCCTTTAGAATTGAAAATATTAAAAAATCGCATAGGTATAAAGACGGCGCGACAGCGCTCTGATAATAAGTATTATTTATACTTGCATTTTGCATGTCTTCAATAGTGATTTCGGTATGGAAGTATATTTCCATATCATGCTCAGGTAATAAAGCTGCGCCATTTCTGGGATTATACCCTAGACCACACAAGGCACCAATGTAGCGAGAACCAGACAAAGTCCTTCGTAGTTCGATTCTCGGTGAAAATATCAAACATATAATGGCAGTTAGGCCAGCAATGTTTGGCATCAGTGTAGTATTGCGCAGTGTTAAATGGCTGCCAGATGTATTTTGACTAACTACAGAAGCGACTAGAAGACGGTCATGCGGATCCTCTGGATCCGTATCTACTAAAATTGAATTCACTGACTGATGGTCTATGGTAATTTTCTTCGTAGCCGTGACTATTGCGAGACTCGACAAATTAATTTCTAGGGGTGAAAAAGGACCTTGTAAATATACCGTGGATCGGCAATCCGCGAGTGGCGGAGGGTCTGGATAAGCTCTAGTTAGGAAAGTTTTGTCGTACTGCAAATACTCGAGATACTCTCGATGTTCGGGTGAATAGTCGATAAATGATTCTCGCAGCTTATGATTGTATTTGGACAAGTAATGCTCTTCAACTGAATCAGCCAAACCCTCTTTAATTAACAAATCGTTCAAATTTACTGAATCTTCCGGGTTGCGGGTGCTAGTGCAAGTCAGTCGTAATGATACAACGCTGTCGACAACTGAGTAAACATTGCCGAAAACATTGTAAGGTCCGGTTGTGTAGTCGCAGAATACTTTTCTTGCTTTTTCTGACCACATGCCTCGTGCATCTTGCCTTGTTGAGGGTTCAATGCCTGTTAGGGTACATTCGAAAGCCAAAGCTCTCATGTTGTAAACTTCGTGATCAGTCTTAATCGTTCTAAGATCAGCGGCTCGAACATTTCCTCTATAGCCGCAATCAATGTAAAAGACGTTCGCAATGTCTTCGCCTTTAAGTTTGTAGTAACTTTCGATGATAACACGGTACATCTTATTGTTTTGGCTCCATTTAGCTGCTACAAGAGATCCGATTTTTGGATTTGCTTCGAAGGGTTGAAGAGTAATATTTTTAAAGTCGTTTAGGAAATTATCGATCTTGCTCAGACTCGACCACGTGTCGCTGTCACTTATTCGTCCCCAGAATTTATTTGGATGTTCAAAATGAATTATCTTTAGAGGAATGACGGAGATATCCAAAGAAGGTAAAAGTGGAAGGGTTTTAGGCAAAAACTTTTTTATCCTTTCAAAGTTGTCACTAGTGTAAAACATGGCATTGGTATTCCATGCCAGTTTTAATTCTTCCGCCAGCTGTATTGATGGAAAAATGGTATTAATAAATAAAATAATCAAGTATTATTATTACGCATAAATAGCGATGACTTACTTGCTTGGCAGACTTTAAATCCAAAATGTTGAGCTCAAACTGAGTCTTCAGCTTTCTCAACTTTAAGGCCTTGTAAACAGATAGCGAAACTTTTCCAGGAATTTTCGCAACTTTTTCGCTGTTGTGATATATTTTGTCATCGTTGTTAAACATCAGATAGATTCGTCGAGATCCATCAAACTCAACAATCGTCTGTTCGTATGCTGGCACGACATTTTTAAATATTTCCTGTATACGCTTGGCGTACAATCTACCGGGATGGTCGGGGTTCCAACCCTGCAAGAAAACTGTGCGTGTAGGATCGAGACCTCCAAGAGCTTTAGCACCCTGCGTGTCATCTATATTTATTCCAGAGCTGTGATTCCTTATGAAATAGTTGGGGTAGAAAGCTCCAGCGATGACGATTTTTAGCACGAAGCTGCGGTCCACATCGTCTATGACAACTTTGTCCGTGCCCTCAGTTTCCCGGATGCCCAATCTTTCGAGCCTTACTGTTAGTTCATTTATTAAATAGTCGACCTCGTGAATAACCCTGAGCTGTATAAAGTTAGCTTTAGCCCAGGTGCGCTCGGTGTAGTGTTTTTTCTTGATTTGGTTGGTCGCAATATTACGTTGCCAAACTCTGAACGCATTGAGAAATGTTAGACAGTCGCTAGTGGAACCGTCGGCCCAGTGCACCTTGGCATAGTAAGCTTCCATACGCTTTTCAAAAGGATTACTAAACATTGATTTGACAGCCATAGCTGCAGCCATTACTATGGTGTCGCGCAGCACGCCAAATACGTGACCCAGTGCCACGAGTTTGGCCAGGTGGACGTCCATGGGCAAAGCGGCCATGATGCGACCAAGATCTGTCAGCTGACCATCAAATCGGTTAAAGATATTTGGCTTATCAAGGAGACCACCCACCTCTTTCAGTAGCAAGACTGTACGCTCTAGATTGGACAAATCTGGGGGATCTATAGCTAAAGCAAGCACAGCTTTTGGTTCTCCCATATCGAGAAGTTTGGTTTGAAGAACTAAATTCTCAAGAGGAGCTCGAACGATTTCAGGATCTCCTTCTGCAGGCAAGTGCTCATAAACTGATTTTGGGATTAGTCTGTAGACTCGACCATCCATGACACGTCCGGTACGACCAGCGCGCTGTTCACAGTTGGCTTTACTTGCCCAAGTCAATTCCAAGCATTGAAAATTAGTGCCGGGATCAATTATCAACTGCTTTGTTAGGCAAAAGTCAATTACTAAAAAGACACAAGCACACGTCATAAAAAAAATTGAGAAAAAAATAAAATTAGAAGTGACATGAAAACAAAAATGATATACCATATTTGATGTCGTTAATCGTGATACTGCTCTCGGCAATATTTGTTGACAGTATGATTCGACGGCATCCCTTTGGTGGAGCTGAAAATATTTTACTTTGCTCATCGCTTGTAATGCTGGAATGCAAAATAACAATGTCCCATTTTGATGACTGGCTGTCTTGAATCATAAGGTCATGCATCTCTTCAATCTCCCATATTCCTGGCAAAAATACTAGAGTTGAATAACGTGGCTTTTCTCCACCAAACTCGGCCAAATCTTCTGCATCGTATTCACTGTTGTTATCAATGTCATCAAAGACATTGATTAGCTTTATGCAGAATTGCATCATTTTTTCCGAGACTTTTGGTTCAGACAATGAAATTTCTGGTAGCTGCAATCAGTGAGCGACATGATTATAATATTATATATCATATAAAATCTTGATGTGGGTATAAAATCAAGTTGTTACCGTTCCAAGAGCAATTAGTTGGCACAAGTAATGTGTGTGAACTTTGTAATTTCGCTTTTTGGGGATGGCGACAATGGGTGCAGGGACAAAGCCAGTTTCAGTGGGTACTGAAAAATACTCTGCAAATTTTGAGACGTTGAAGGTGGCCGACATGAGTATAATTTTGACTTGTCGAGAATTCGTCCTAAGCATCTTTCTAATAATTAATAGAAGAAAGTCCATCTCTTGGTCACGTTCGTGCACTTCATCAAGAATAATGTGTGTATACTCTGTCATATTTTTGGCAGTAATGAGCTTTCTCAGGAGTACACCTGTGGTGCAATAGGTCAGTCTAGTGTCTGGCGATACTTGCTTAAACATTCCTACTTGAACACCAACAAGTGTTCCTAATCGCCAACTTCTTTCTCTGCTGACTCGCTCAGCAATGCTTAATGCTGCTATTCTTCTGGGTTGAGTCACTGTCAAAAGAAAATTATATATTGACAAATGAAAGTAATTTCCAATCTTAATTACTCTATGAATTTGTTAGATTTTACACCAACTCACCAATAATATTGCAGTGTTTTCTCTCCTTATAGCAACTGTCTAGTATGAATTGTGGCACTTGGGTTGATTTGCCACAACCGGTGACACCTTCAATTATTGTTATTGAATGGGTCTCAATCACGGATATGATTTCACTCCTGTTCTGTAGAATGGGAAGTAGCTCTTTTGGCCGATACTCAAAATCAAACATATTATAAATTTTGATTTTCTCTTCAATGTCTATGGCATCAGTTGCATGAGTGGGCACTGTTCCCACAGACATTTCGTCAATTTCTTTTCCATCTTTTTGTGCATGTATCAATTTTGCAGCCTGAAAATGCAAGTTAATGAATTATATCATTTTATATAAAAAATGCAATTGATTGATATAGAATACATCATGGCATACCTGAAGAGCTCTTTCATTCTCTTCATCGATGAACTTCTTTGAATAATCAACTCCCTTTGATAGTCGTCCAAATGATGCTTCTGATCTTGCATCTGAAAACTCGTCAACTGATGGAGTCTGGTGATAAGTTCTAAGATGACTAATATCCACCCTTTCAAATGGCTTTTTTAAATGAAACAAGCCTAGTAAGTCCATGTTGTTTGCTCTATAAAAAATAAAATTGCCAAGAAATTCAATTAAATTTATTAAAAAACGTTTTCACTGCAATAATACAACTCATCCTTTTTTAAACAAATATCAATGTGATGTATTTGCAAATAGTTTGTCGGCAAGCATTGAATTCCAAGAAATGCGCGCGCGCGCGCACGTGACACAAAACCTCACGTGTAGGCGAGAACAAAGGAAATCAGGGGTAAATTTACAAAAGTAAATTTTAACTTACTAAATGTTTACAAAAATGTACGTTATTACATATAAGATCGACAAGATTCAAATGAAATACTTATCACATTATATTGTCAATACTGCGCAAGACAAATATTTCAAATCGCTTAAAAAAAATCACAAGGAACTTCACCGCAGCGACGTTTATAACGAGCTAAATGTTCATAAAAACGTTACATCTCATAAACACCTAAAAATCCGAATGCAATAAATCTTAAATCGTCATAATTCATACCTTATTCAACAATTTTTTTCCACATAAGTAGGCATCCGCAACGAAGACATAAACACGTCGAAAAGTTCACTCGCCGGGGTCAGAGACGTGTCCTGCACACGAATTGTTGATGCAGGAAAATCCAAAGTTTCTTTACTTATTTTCAGAATATTCGACTACAAACTGCTCATCACACTATCATGATTGTAATTTTAAAACCAGTCAAAACGTAATAGAACAACCGCCTTTTTTGGCATCTATTCACGTTTTGAACTTGTACTGCTGCGGTGCTACCTGCCGGTGACGACAAAAGCCATATGATACGAGGAGCATGGAACAGTATCAGTATAACTGAACACCATAAGGTACGCGAGTGCAGCGCCACGATGCGGCAACGTTAAGCCGCTGGGATAGCGAAACAATAATATAAGCTTAAGCTATTCTAAGAAAAGTTCTGATATACATATATATATAAAAACAGTGAACACATCACCTTTACATATAGTGTAGTATGGTATGCGTAAAGTTTGTCTTTTGTATACAACACGCTGCAGGTGCCGGTTAAAATAGACGATGGAATTTGCTCCTTTAGCAGAAAAAATCAAACCAGCATAAAATAATAATCCAGACATTTTATACCATCGGGACCTGCCTTACCTATATATTTTAGTTCTGCCACGCGGGGTCACAGAAAACAGAATTCCTACGTCGTATCAGCGTGAGATTTTTAAATGTACAGTTAGCCGTGTTGCCGCCTTCCCATACTGCTTGGAGAGAAAGAGTAGCGGAGAAAGAGAGAGAGAGATAGAGAATAAATCTAGAGACGTGTCTCGCCGCGCTGGACCAAGTATGTGCTGATGCAGATTGCAGCGCAATGTGATGCTCAGATAAAAAAGTAAGTTACTTTTTTTCCAAGATAAATCTTTCTCTTTTTATATGTATATCATTCGCGTATATGTATTTGGTGTACGAGACTATATTAGTTTGGCGCTTTGCCATTAAAGTGCGGCATTCCGTCCGAGTTTATCAATCACCGCGCGACGTTTATAATTCCCTTTCTGATCCTTTTTGCATTTTTGGCAGCGAAATGTCAAATTGAATCTTTGTAATATATAGCAAGTATGTATAATGGAGGGCCTTGGTTTCAGGAGGAAATCTCATCAACGCAGTAAAGATGGCCAAGGGTGACAAGAAGACGGTGGTGCAGACTCCAAATGATAAGACAACAAGGAGGAGGAAGGATGGGGTAGAACTGTGAGTTAGATACTCTTGATGGTATCAAGATTTTCTCTGATAATGTCTTAGTTTTTATGACTGTTAATGTTTAGAAATTGGTGGCTAGCTTTTGGAGCTATCGTTGTGCTTACCTTTGCTACCAGATTTTACAAAGTCACAGAGCCAGCTCATGTGTGGTAAGTTTTATTAATTTTCCTTGCAAAGCAATTTACAGTTTTTGTAATCGATACATTTTGTTGGATTACAGTTGGGATGAGACCCACTTTGGCAAGATGGGAAGCTGGTACCTAAATAGGACTTTCTTTTTTGATGTTCATCCTCCCTTAGGAAAGGTAAGGATTATTCAAATATTACTTTATTACATGTCTCCAAATGAAGCATGTAATGTTTTAATGTTTACATTGATTTATGCAGATGTTGATTGGATTATCCGGGTATTTAACAGGCTATGATGGAACATTTCCATTTGAAAAGCCTGGTGATAAATATGAAAATACAAATTATATCGGTATGAGAATTGTGAGTATCCCTGCTTATAATACGCAATAATGGTGACACAAAAAAAAATTACCAGAGGATGTTCTTTCTAGTTTTGTACATTCCTGGGTGCTACAATTGTACCATTATCATTTCTCATTGTGTGGGAACTAACAAAATCGGTGAGGGCTGCCAGTTTTTCTGCTAGCTTGGTTTTATTTGGTATGTAAATTTTAACGTATTAAACAAATGACTGTGATTTATTTTATTCAACTAAAGTTATTTTTATTACATAATGTAGATGTTGGATTGATTACACTAAATCAATATATTCTTTTGGATCCCATACTACTTTGCTTTATGATGTGCGCCACATATGGAATGACTCGGGTGGGCTCATTACATGACCAATCATTTTCATTGCAATGGTGGAGTTGGTTAATATTTACTGGAGTTTTCCTTGCCTGTACGATGAGTGTTAAATTTGTTGGATTATTTGTAGTTTCGCTAGTTGGATTTTACACAATTTATGAATTGTGGAGAGAGTTGGGAAATTTAAATCAATCTGTTGTAAGTTTTATCAATTCTTAAACGTTTATACAAAAGTTGATAGAAATTAAAAAAAAAATGTTTTCAGATTACAGTTGGAAAACATTTAATGGCTAGAGCAATTTGTCTCATAGTGCTACCTGTCTGCTTGTATATGCTATTTTTCTACATTCACTTTCAAGTTTTAAAAAAAAGTGGGAGTGGAGATGGATTTTTTAGTTCAGAGTTTCAATCTTTACTGGAAGGCAATTCTTTACATAATGCGACAATGCCTCGACAGTTGGCTTATGGTGCAAAGATTACTCTGAAGAATCATCGTACTGGAGGTGGATATTTACATTCACATTGGCATCTTTATCCAGAAGGTGTTGGAGCAAGGCAACAACAGGTATATTATAATATTTGAATCGTGCAAACTTAAGTAAGCTACAACACTTGATATGCAAACATTATAATTCTTCACTGGATTTAGATAACGACATATTCTCATAAAGACGATAACAATTTATGGCTTGTAAAAAAATACGATACAGAGGACATTCCATCCGAGCCAGAACTTGTTAAACACGGAGATCTTGTTCGTTTAGAGCATATCATCACTAAACGAAATTTACATTCTCATAAAGAAATGGCACCGTTATCCAAGAAACACTATCAAGTCACTGGTTATGGAGAGGTAATGATGAAAACCAAGTAAATATTGATAGACTAGATTAATTGTAATCCATTGTGTCTATATACATATATAAAATATTCACAGAATGGAACGGGTGATGCAAATGACGTTTGGAAAGTACTAATACAGAATGGTAAGGAAGGAGATGTCATAGAAACGGTGACGAGTAAATTGAAATTTGTTCATTATTTACATCACTGTGTTCTTACGTGCAGTGGCAAAACACTACCTAAATGGTTAGTTTCTTCATTGAAATTATTGATTGATTCAATTGAATAGATAATTAATAGAGATATGCTCTTGCAGGAGTTATAATCAACAAGAAGTTTCTTGTAATCCCAATATGAGGGATAAGAATGCTTTCTGGAACATTGAAGACAACAATTATCCAAAGCGTAAGTTTTACAAATAATGTAATTTTTTTAAATAATCAATAATATTTTTTGTTTTGCAGTTCCAAACGTGAGTTTTCAAGTCTATGATCCAGGTTTTTTAAAGAGATTCCTTGAATCTCATGCTGTTATGTTACAAGGTAATTCTGAATTGAAAGTCAAGGAAGGCGAAGTGTTCTCAAAGCCTTGGCAATGGCCAATAAACTACAGGGTAATTGCATTGATTATCCAATACTTTCGGCATGAAATAATTTCAATTGCAATAAAATGAATTTTCTTACTCAAGGGACAATTCTTCTCTGGAAGCAATCATAGGATATACTTGCTAGGAAATCCAATAATTTGGTGGAGCAACATAGCCTTTCTCATTATTTTCGTGATCGCTTACATCAACGCGGCGGTGCGTGAACAACGTGGTTGCGAAGAAGATGAAGCGTTGATTCAGCAGAGGAAAACCGTCATGAGTGCCGGAAGCTGGCTATTTGTCGGATGGTTGCTGCATTATGCTCCGTTTTGGGCTATGACGCGAGTCTTGTACTTCCACCACTACTTCCCCGCTTTACTCTACAGCTCAATGCTCACTGGAATAACGTTCGATTATATTCTCGAGAGTCTGACTCTAATGCTGCCCGAGAGAGTTGGCAAAACCGTTTATCACGTCGCACTTGGCAGTGTGATTTCTGCCGTTGTTTATAGGTAACTTAGATTATCGCTTGCTTGAGAATGCAGCCTCTTTGAATAGAGCAATTAAGAAATAGAAAATTTTTGAAATTTCAGCTTTTATCTATTTTCTCCATTGACTTATGGAATGGAAGGACCATCGTCGGGTCAGGATCCCAATAGCACGCTACACTCACTGCGCTGGATGGAATCGTGGGAATTTTAACAACCATTTCGTACTTGATAATGACCAAGATGACAATCTGTGCAATATATAGGCGCAAACTACTTAAATACGGACATGTATATAGAGAAGAACGTATTTTTAATGAACATTTTATACCGTTATTTATAGCTATGCAAATATTTTTATAAAATACTTTTAAAGACTAAATACTCATATTTATAGTTTGCATATTTTACAAACTGTTGAAATAAAAGATCTTATTCGAATCTTTTACATACACATCTCGTCGACGGTTCATTATTGCAATCCTCTCGATCTTAGTAACGCTGCAATCAAATTGTTTTGGAAATGATGTAAAAGCTCGTAAAAGCTTATCACGGTAGGAAATCCATTCAGAACCGTTCTACATATATTAGTGTGTATATCGCTGCATTCGTAGGATAGAGCTTTCCGCAATGCGGAAGACCGTATATACAAGTCGGGCGTCAATAATTAATTGTTATCGAGTTTCCAACAAAAGGAAAAGTTGCCTGCCTTTTAGTCTAATTCAAGGCGTCACCGGAGTAACTCTTGTCTTTCCTCGCTCTGCGGCTATAAGGTAACGATAAATTGAATCACTTCAATTTAATTTTGCTCATAAAAATAAATCAAACGAACTTAAAATTATAACCACTACTCCAATATAGTCAACTCAACGATTATCTTTAATATCAACACCTCGCGCAATACCAATGAAGCTCCATAAAAAAATAATATCTACGAAAGCTCCCGTACAAGCTTATTGCGTCCGCCTCACCCACACAATGATCAGTATAGTTTCGCGCACGCGAGTAGGAAATCCCCTGCGCGCGAAATACAGAGGGGAGACCGGCGGCAACGAGAGAGAGAGAGAGAGAGAGAGAGAGAGATAAGTGGAACAGTTATCCCTCCGTCGTAGCGCAGCAGTACAGATGATAAGCGCTCTTCCGTAGAGCGAGAGATGAGCGTGCGAGCGAGTCCCAGCAGCAGCAGCAGCAGCGTAACCTCCGCCGCAGCAACATCCTCACGGCGCTTAAGCGCTTCTATCATCGAGTGCTTTAGTGCGGCCGTCGATCGATAGTATAGGACATATAGTTTGGTAGATATAGGAGCTTTCGCGCCTAGTCTGCTGCTGGGACTCGAAGATATATATATATATATATACACACAGATAGTGTGCGCGAGCAGCTGACTGCAGCAGCAGCAGCTTTCATCCACGTGGTGCGTATGTATGTGTGTGTTATATAGTGCGCGATAATGCGGCGTGGCTATCTTTGCTTTACGTTTTCTTTTCTCGTTGTAATGTCAGTGCTTGCGATGTGGATAAAGCTCTGCCAGGACCATTGCTGGGATTATAGTCCGCTAGATGACGAGGAAGAGCTTTGATGGTTCTGGGGGGAGTCGGAGAGAGCTTGCGACGTTGAGGTTGGACGAGCTTTGGCTTTGTTGACATGTTTTTTGGCGTTGTTATAGATGCGTTTATTCGATGTACGAGTGTATATACATAAGCGATTTTTGCCCCGTACACGCGGTCAAACTTGCATGTATTTTCTCGCGCGCTTGATTGCATGCAATTGTACTCGCGGCGACGGCTGCATGCATTATTATTATTATACGGTCGCCGAGCTTATTTATATATTATGCTATCGAGCGCGTTCTATACGTCCGCGGCCGTCTTTTTGCATTATACAATATATTAAAATAGGATATGTCGATTATTATTTTGTTTTCATTGAAAATCACATCGAAAGCTCACATGTCGATGAATCATAGACATCGGTCAGATACACTTTTACTCGACATCGATATCCACCATCTCAGCTATCTAATCTATGCAATAACAGCGCCAAACTGTGCGTAAAGAAAAAAAAAAGACCTTGACTCGAACTGATGTGAATTTTTTTTTATCGCGGGCTTTTCCGTGCGGATACCTTATATATTTAAAGATAGCGCGCGACAATCGATCTCACAACACAGACAGGCCATCAGTTTACTTATACACTCACACCTCGACCGCTGACAACAAAAATACTTCTGACCATTAAGTAATCATATGCGCGAGGAAGGGGCTATAGGGGAAATTTCGATCTGCGAAATAATTCACGAATCTCGCGCGTCGAGCGGCTGTCGCGAGCTGCGGACAACGCGGATGCATCGGTGTCAAGGGCGATACGCGTGTACTATTTTTTTTATTCAGTTACATACACAGAGAGATTAGTCTCGAGATATCGATATGTAGGAGCATCGATAAAGGCGAACGGCCGCGACGATATGGCTTATCAGCGCGCGCTTGTTCGAGCGTGTCTTTTTTTTTAATTTGGGAACGAAAAAAGCTCGTGGGTAAATTTGAGAAGCACTTGCGACTGTCGCTCATCGAAAAAATTGAACCTGGAATCTCTTTTTCGTCTAGACGCGCTGTTATCTTCGAACTGTCTGATAAATCAGAACGTTACATACATCGAAAAATGCCTGGAATCTAGATTCCTATATATACCATATATATATAGTATAGAGGATAAACAGAAAAAAATGCGATAAAAATCCGTCGATCGATAGCGCGCTTTACTCCCACCGTATTCTCCGACGGAAGTAATGTTTAAAATTTTACAGTTCTCGGTGTCGAGCACGACAGAGTAATAAAAGTAGTCATCGCGTTCTCGTCGAATATTAAAGCAAAGGCCGCGTGGCTTTTTACTCTCTCCGCACCTCACTCCCTCGATATAATGTAACACAAAGACCCCATCGTATAATGAAAAATCTCGCCTAATCGGACCAATTGTGATTATATGTATATATATATATATATATATATGTATTATATGTGTAGCAGCATCAAGTGCTCGTGGTGAGGCCTGTTATGCGGCGGTGGGTATCATCGACGAGGCGATGAGGCAACTGCTGATGTTACTGGCCATATGGGGCCTCGTGACTCCCGGTTCGGCTACCTGGCCGGAAAAGCTCGCGCAGCAACCTGGAAACATCCTCGTCGATTTTCTCGCCTACCGGCATGTCTCCATCGTTCATTTTGACGTGCCGGAAAACGCCGTGTCCGTTGGCTTCAAGTGAGTGTTTTATTATTATTATTATTATTATTATTATTTTGTTCTTTAGCTGGTGCTACGCCGATCGCGTAATAATATACAGGAGTTTAGTCCACTTGACGCTTTTCGCGCGCGGTCTACTTTCGAGCTCGAAACGATCGTTAGCATGTAATCGAGCGTAATTAGAGTATGTGTGTGTGTATATAGCCAGAGGTGTGCTAATAGGCGATAACGCCGCGGAGAAATAATTATGGCCGTTGTATATTATTATCGTATATTATAAAAAAAGTGAATGACAAACTTTCAGATTCACGGTGAAGGAGGAAAAAACCGGCGGCATAGGCGACTGTCTGCCGCGCAACGTGACGATAAACGTCAAGTCAGGAAGTCTACCGCTCGTCCGGCCGGATGGCTCGCGAATCGAGGCCAAACTACTGGAGAACCGTAGGCGGCACTACACCATTGACTCGTTGAGCAACGGCGACGAGCACGTGGTGAACATCGTCGCGCCGCCGCCGGGCGACTGGTACGTCATCGCCTACAGGTCCTGGACCGATCCCAACACCGGCAAGATCAAGCAGCAGGGTATGCCATAATTGTTTCCATATATACCGACTGCGAATTATTTCCATATAGCATAGATATATATCGTCTACGCAGGTCTGGGCGCCAGCTGCGAGACTTTGCTGGACGCCGACATGTCGATCGAGTTCGCGGACTCGGTTTTCGGCTACGGCGAGTCGAGCTACACCGCCGAATTGACTCAGAGCTCCGAGTCGGCAGTCATGCAATTTCGCGTTCCCAAGAACACGGCCGAGTCGAGGCTCAGCGTCCAGTCCAGCTGCGCCGACGACTGCCTCGTGTCCCTGCACGTCACCACTGCCGACCACATCCTCGGCCGAGTGATCAACTCGAGCGAGGAGAGCATCGAGTTCCGGCCGTACGACAACGAGGCGGTGCACTACGTCACCCTGAGACTCGAGTCGGGAAACGCGAGTCGAGTGAGCGTCGGCTTGGAGAACGAGGAGGACGATGGACCGACCGAGGTGCGACTGACCAGAAAGACTTTGCCGGACTTTTTTCTCTTCGACTACGAGCATCTCGCGGGTAACAGCAGCAAACCCGCCCCGATGAACCTCACCACCGGAAGCTTGAGTGTGCTCAGGTTCAAGGTCGGAGCTGTGTACGACACCGGCGGCACTCTGTCTCTCGGGCTGAGGCTCGCCGACAAGGAGGACAAGGACGAGAAGCCGGACGACGAGGAGAAGGACAACGTCGTCGTTGTGGGCTGCGTCTCTTTGGGTACGTGTATTGTACCTATACGTATATAATATAATATGCAGAATCTAAAAATGCTAACACCACCCAGGTTACTACTCATCGATAACGTCAACGGGCAACTGCGTCCGCGAGGCCGGCGGTGCGATCAGCACACCGGCCGACATCTTCGTGGCGAACCGCAGCAGTCCAGCCTTCGTGCACGTGCCTTACCCCGAGCCAGGTATCTGGCACCTGACTCTCCGCGCCTACTGCCTAGGATCGGCCGAGGATCCGGATGCGCACTCCTGCGAGTGCTTCGAGGAGTGCGCCCGGAACGCGAGCAATTGCGAGGGCTGCGATTGCGCCCGCGAATGCGAGGCCCGGGTCGAGAGCAGCGTCGCGTCCTCGCCCTGCATCGAGGGCGGCTGCAACGCTCACGGGCGCTGCGTCCACTACATGAGCGGCGGCTTCGTCTTCTCCGCCTGCCACTGCACCGGGGGCTACCGAGGCTTCGACTGCGTCGACGACGCCTTCGTGCTCAGCAAGAGCGACGTGCTCGCCAGGTTGCTCATGCTGACCCTGAGCAACCTGGCGTTCGTCGGGGCGATTTACGTGGCCATCAGAAGGTTCTACTACACGGAGTCGATCGTCTACGCGGCCGTCATGATCTTCTCGACGTTCTACCACGCCTGCGAGGCTGGAGAAGAGGTGCTTATTCCAATGTTGGATTATATACGGCCTTTATAATCGGCCTTCCTCCAGGTTTTTATATAATATAGTTGTATGATATTAACGATCGTTCGATTGCGCGCAGGGTCACAGTTTCTGCCTGATGAAGCTGAGCGTGCTGCAGTTTTGCGATTTCTACAACGCGCTGCTGTCGATCTGGGTGACGCTCGTGGCGATGGCGTCGATGGGTCCTCGGGCAACGTCCTTCTGCCAGATGCTCGGCGTCGTCGTCCTCGCGGTAGGCGCGGAGATGGACCGCACGGCCCTCTGGGTCTTCCTGTTGCCGGCCGTCTCGGGAGTCAGCCTCGTCATCGTCTACTGGGCCATCAAGTGCCGGCAGAAAGGTGCGCGACTGCGTTATGCGTCCTGATATACCGCTGTCTTTTATCGCACCGAGTATACGAAATAACGCTCCCGTTTTATGTAATACAGGCACACTGCAGTATCCGGCGAGGGTCTACAGGCTCATCTACCTTCCGATCGGTCTGATCGTCGTGTTCGTCGGACTGGTTTGCTACGCTTTCCTGCAAACGCGCAGCAACTACTACATCGTTCACAGCCTCTGGCACGTCTGCGTCGCTGCGGGCGTTGTCCTACTGCTGCCGAAACGCGAGTACATGCAATGATGCGCAGTGACTGGCTATTTTAGGTCTATAATATATATGAATAATTGTTATGCATAGACACATACGTAATTGTTATTGATTGTGGCGCGACGAGAGTCTCAAAGACGCGCCCCGAGCTCTATTATAGATTTATATTGTTATACGATGCGCGCAGGCGAGGTTTTTACGCGTGTAATATAGAGACGATGCAGAGGGCAGGAATAACTGCGATTTTCGTATATACTGTATTATTATACAAGTGTAATAGGCTTGTGTGTATAGCGACGATTGGGTTTAAAGCTTTTGTCGTTTCCGTTTGTCTATATCCGTATACGTAGCGCGACTTTTGAATATTGTTATTGTGCAATAGCGATAAGCTAAAGATATAAAAGCATTTGATCATGTATAATAGTGACGAATTGACAAAGTGTGTTTAATTATGGGATGAGGAGAAGTTGTAAACATTGTAGGATATTATCCATCTTTACGGGTATCCCATGGAAATTTTGAATATTGTCAATTAAAGGCGGCTATTCGCTCTAGGGGATAATCTCTTTTTGTATAGACTTTTACCGCACATTTAGCGTATTTTTCTGAGACGAACTGCACAAGTATATAGAGTGGATTTTCGTTTCTTTTCTTATTCTTTGCGAAACTCGGAGCAGATTGTCAGTATATCGCGAACCCTATTTTTCTAGCTGACAATAATGAGGGAGAAATACAAATAAGTGCATTTACTAGAAAAGTATTTATATACACGCTTCTAAAGCGTATTTCAATAAGATAGACTATGAGAATCTATATATATTTGTATACCAATTATCCAATGTAAAAACACAGACTACCAAGTGAAAATTATACAGAAATTTTAGTAAATAAACCGCATACTTGGAGGTTGCAATAACCATGTACATGTATGGCGAATACAATATAATTATATAAATATGTAAATAATCTAAATTATTACACAAATTTTTCTCACACATAATACAAGTGTACTTTAATTTCCTTGCGAGATACATTAATATAAATAATATCGTGAACTTTGCAAGTACAGTGTATTTACATTTATGGGTTAATATCGCATCCAGCAGCGCCCAATGCACTGTACCTATAACAGACTGTGATTGTGAACAGAATTCAACTAAACACAATGTTATTGCCAGTGACACATTTATTTGTATATAATAAATCCGACATTAATAGAGATTGTGAGGCAAGAGCGGCGATTTTCTATAAGCATACCTGGGCGAAGCGGAAAATCGGCCGAAAATCAACAGTCGCTGATGCCGCGCCGCTCTAGCGTGAAGACAAATTGTGTCTAGAATTCACGTGTATTCTATACGCAATAAAGTGCCATATTTTGAGTAATAAAATATACATAATGTCAAAAGGAATACAATATACAGCTCCTCCACAGAGCGAGAAAATGAAGGAAGCTCTCAGGATTTACATCATTAGAGAAAGACAGCGCAAACAGAAAGGTAAGATAAAAATTTAATGAATATTTATGAATCTTGAAAATCAATTGTTTACAGAGCGAGATGCGGAAATAGCAGAGCAGAGGAGAAAGAAACTGATTGAACAGGAAAAACAGCAAATAAGAGAATTGATGGAAGAGACGAAAGAAAGAATTACTGAATTAGATATGGATGTTGTGCGATTGAAAAAAGAAAAGCAGGATTTATTTGCACAACTGACGGAAGTTCTCTACAAGGAAAATATCAGAAAGCAACAGATAAAAGAAACAAAGTATAAACAATAAATTTTTATCCTATAAAAATTTCTGAATTGCTTACAAAAAAATGCATCTTATTTTTCGGAATCGTAGCGTTACCGGACCCAATACAGTGAATTCCATGCCAATAAATAGTAGCATCGATTCAGGTGTCATTGTGCAGCCACAGTTATATATGGGACTTCCCACAACAACGAGTTATCAACAATGCAATGTCGCGTTTGCAGCCACACCTCCTAAAACGTCAGCAAATGTGAGAAGTTTATTCAGTTAGAAATAAAATAAAATAATATGGTTATTATATTCTAATTATATTTATATATATAGCAGAAAGTGGTAAAAAGATCGCGCAATCCATTGACATTGTTAAAACCTCAACCCCAGGTAGTATCAACATATAATCCAGACTATGGATATAAACCATCTACAACTACTGTAGCAAGTTACCCTACAACAACTGTAGCAAGTTACCCTACAACTACTGTTGCAAGTTATCCTACAACAACTGTAGCAAGTTACCCTACAACTACTGTTGCAAGTTATCCTACAACTACTGTAGCAAGTTATCCTACAACTAGTGTAGCAAGTTATCCTACAACTAGTGTAGCAAATTATCCTACAACTACTGTAGCAAGTTATACTCCAATAACTCCAATACCTATTACTCCAGTAACTCCAGTATCCATTATTCCAGTAACATCTAGTAGAATTTTTACAGATTCCGCAAAGGGTTTCAGAAAATTTACCGGTACCCGAAAGTTTCTTCGGAAAAGTGAGTGATTCATCACATCATTTGTCACGAATCATTTTTTACAGTCATCATAAACGTATAATCGCGCATCGTTGGCTCTTTTATTACAGGGTCTTCGCGTAAGTTGTCCGGGATAAATTACTATTACGGACCAACTACCCCTGCTGCTCAATATGACTTTCAACCATTGACACAGTCGCAGCCAGTACTAATCTTACCTGAGCCCAACAAATCTATTATCTACTCGGCCAATACACCTCAGCTTGCAAATATCCGCCAGACAAGTAAATATACAATAATAATTCAGTTCTTATATTACATTAGCGAAGAAGAATAAAAGAAAGCAAATTTAATCCATTGATCAATTCTATTCACAACCAGCACCAAATCACATACCGGTCAGTGGAGGAGTGATTCCGATCCATCCATTGTCGCAGGTACTTTTAGTAAAATTACTGCTTTCAACAAATTAGAATGAAGCATTTATATACGAAAAAATGATAACGCTTGTATATAGGTCACCGAGACTGGAAGTATCACTCTGGGTTATCCATTATCCAGAACTATCCAGACACCTCAAGTGCCGTATCAGCCACCGGCTCCCTATGTCACTATAAGTGATGCATCCGGACAATTGCTCTACAGCATGCTATCACAACCGCATTCGCAGAAACCCGAATAATATACTTGAAGCGCGAGAACGCTGGCATGGCGTACGTTTGGACGCTCATTTTATAATGAAGAAGGACGAATTAAATATTTTTTACTATATACAGTCAGAAGCTTCGTTTTCATTATCACCAAGTTTTTGCATCGATTGAAAAAAAAACTCGAATTAGTTGATAACTTTGCAGGTAGAGTGTATTTATTTTTAGTTTTTTTCTTGCATGGCAGCTCGCATGTTTTACACATACATGTATCGAGTTTAAATTGCGAGTTTAGTATCTATAATATTACATAGTATAATGGACTGCGTGATTAAATCTACACGTATACATTCTCATTTAATTACATAATAATGTATTCTATGTCTTCTTTGAGTGATATTGCTTTCAATTACTTTAAACATTTACTGACATTCACACTGAGAGAAGTTTTCGGATGATCTATACGATTGCCTTTGATATCAGTACTTGTTGAACATTGCTATGAACTTTCGTAAAAACTCTACAATAGGCTTACTGCTATACATTAAAAATTCTCCCAGCGTATCCTATATACGATTGAGTAAAAAAAAAAAAATTACAATTACAAAAATCAAGCGCTCGACGCAGTCTTTCCAACGACGTTACTAGCCGCCGTCGACGCCGCCACTTTGGCCAGAAGCGAGAGCATCGTCTCGGTCGAAAATCCGCACTGCTGATAGGTTCTCGCGCAGTTTTGCCCATTGCGACCGGCCTCCATAGCCTCTTGAATAGCGGTACCTTGTAGCGCGGTACGGAGCATCTGGTTCGAGCCGAGGGTGTCGACGAGCTTGTCCAGGGTGGAGACCGAGTCGACGTCGTTTTCTCCGGTCGATGAGTTTCGCACCGCCTCGACTGCCTGTTTGGAGTACGAGCAGGCGACTCGTTGCATGCAGGTAGTGGTGTCGATACCGTGACGGGCCAGGGCGTCGTCCAGCTTCGTCATCACCTGGGCTATGCCGCCGTCGTCGCCTGGAATGGAGGGAAAAATTGCTTTCGGTTTTGAAAGAGCAGAAAACGATTTATTCGCGTATACTCACTTCTAGCGTAAGCTCCGTAGGATCCGGAGAGGACGTAGAGCAACTTTGGTATCACCAGGATCGTCCCGATACCGATGACGGCTCCAAGCAGGAGTCCTCCTAAATCGATTTTCGCCGGCGCATAACTAGAGACTCCGTAACCCTAATTTTTTCAACACACACGCAAGTAAATTGTGCTTTTTGTACTATATATAAATACACGCAGATATGAAAAACTTGTCTAATTTGTACTCGATCGTCTTTGTTTTTCGTTTCGTATGAGAAAAGTATTTTAAAAAAAGCTTATAATAATAGTAGCACGTTATAATAGTGTACAGATACACGCTGCAGTCTATGCGCATTCAGTCTACCGATGATAGTAATTGAAGAATATCGGTCCAAACGCTTTGAACATCTTTATGGCAGTGGACACGTAGTAGTGAGCTTTGGATAGTGTTTCGTTAATGATATTGGAAATGCTTACGGTGTTGTCGCCGACGTTGGTGAAGCCGAATCGCGGCTCTTGATTGCGATCGCTCAGCTCGTTGGCAGTTTTAACGTCGCCGTCGCTGCGCGATTTCGACTGACTCGCCAGCGCTATCTGCTCCTGAGCTTTTCCCGCCTTTTGCGCGTAGTCGATCGAGCTCGGCTTGAATCTGGAAAATTCAATCGTTCCTTTTTCTTCGTTCACGCTACGGATCCTTACCCTCGTCGCTTACCCTCCGTCGTCGAACTTCGGAATGCAGGACACGGACTGCACCACCAAGAGGGCCACGAGTGCTGACGATACCGATTTCATATTTCGGCGGTAATCTTCGAAACGCGCGACTACGATACACGATCCTAAAGTGCCCAAACAGCCCGACGTCCGAGTCCTCACTGAAGGTAGCCAGCTCGGAGTAGCCTCGTTTTATATATATATATAGAGTCATGCATCGCGGCATTGTCATCTTGTGTATATACGTCGCGTCGATGCGCGGAGTAGGATAATTGTCTCCGGCGTCGGTTTCGCTTTCGTTGATGCTCGTCACTCTCGGAGCCGGTGCGTGAAGCGAGCGCTCACCTCTTACGCAGAAATTTTTTTCATGCGGAGACATCCCGACGAAATAATTTGACTTTTGCGACACGCGCGCGCGCCGCACGACGGAGGAGAATCTTATTTCACGCTTCCGGTCTTTTTATTATTATTCTTCTTCTTCTTTTTCCGTTGCGCAATGTTTAGGGATTCCTCTGCGCGCGTGCGTGTGATAATTGCAGTGAAGTAATTTACATGTTTCGCCTCCTTTGAGGAGGGATTTTTTTCGAGTCTCGTTGGAGACCTTATGACGCAGCGACTGTATTTTTAAACGAATCGCCTTTCGAGATCAAGTTATCTCGCGGTATAATTCCTGCGGTTTCTAAATATATAATTACAATATTTACAGTATAATAAGATGCGTCGTCGTTATATTGTATATGAATTTTAATTTAAGTCACATTGAGAAAAGCGTCTACTAATTATAGACATTGCAGCGAAATGAAAAATGCGATAATTTCACTCCTCGCGATAGACCGCACACGAATATCACGGTTTAATATATTTGCTATATATTAAACAGCGACTGAAATGACCGGTGCAATTTCGTTTCAACTCTCGACGATTTCTCCCCAATTTGTTGCCTCGCGGTTTGTTGACTTTAAAACTGTATATAGGCTTTCGTTTGCGTGTTCGCATACCGGTAATTTCGTACGTTGTTCGTTTTCTAGAAAATAATAGTGTTTATACACTTTTCTTTTCATTTATTTATTTCAATGCGAACCTTTCGTTAAATCAACATTTCCATTCTACTATAAAACAATTCCAAACCCACACTATATAATCAAAAGCTTCCTTCGACTTCTCGGGTGCAGCATCTATAATACACAAGCTCATTATTATACAACCCAATGAACAAGCTCAACCGCATATAAATTAAAACCGTCCCGGAACTCGGACTCATCTCGCTCGTAAATCGCAAAATTTCCCTCGCCCCGCGCGCGCATTTCCGAGACTTGCGACCGGTGCGCGATAGGATCTCGCGCAAAAAAGCCACCGAAGAACCGAGCAACAATGCAGGAATCCGTTCTGGCGCGTTGCCCGCGGAAAACCGAGACAAATAACAGATTACCGAGGAAAGCGCGTCAAAGCTATACAGCGCTATTTCCTCGAAGGTGAAAACGCGTCGCGTTTGATATTCGCGAAAATTGCCCCTCGTTACGGGATCATTAATTTCGCAGCGTCGCGGTTATTAACAATATATTCGCGTGCGCGTCCTCTAGCGAAAGAGGAAGGGTTGCCGGCAGTCTAACGACTACATATCGCGCGGACGCCTCACTTTTTTCGACAGAACTCGACGCTCAGCTTATGACGCTTCGGGATAAACAAAAGCTGCGTTTGTAGTAGAGGATCTGTGCAGGTTATTGTCTCGGAGTCTACGATAATAGTGGTGAGGCTCTTTGTTTCTTTTTTTTTTTTTTTGGTGCGAGAGATAAGGAACTTTTTTTCCATTTCGTCGGTGGATCGTGAGTAATTGAGCAGTGAACGGTTTAATTGTAGCCGGTTAATATATGGTCTATGTAATGATGAAAATTTGCAGTGCGATCGTTGACAATTGTTAAGATGAACTGCGGTTCGTTTGCGACGTTGATGATCTACGTTTCGGGACTCTGGACTTTGACGCCTGCAGATGCGAAAGGAACGAAAATTGACGTGTCGAGGGCTGACAAGGAGAGGAAACCACGATTCATTTCGTTCGATACAAACTCTGGAAAGATTGACGTGAGTTTTATTGCCGTTAGAACAGAATATATTTACGTTGAATCAAACTGAAGAAAATTTGCGCAGATAAACTTGGACCTGTCGGTGCCGTTTCTGTCGATTCCACTTGAAGATAAAAAAGAGCATGGCGGTCCACCCATGCCTCTGTTGAACGTCAATACCAAAGCTCTTACGGTCTTTGGTTTGCTAATGGCCCTGTCAGCATTTGTTGTTCCTCTGTTTGTGAAAAAAATCCCAGACCAGCCACCGAACGTTTCGCCAGCAGAGCTGCATCACCATCATTACAGTAAGGAGCACAAAAGTAAAACGTTTTCTTTTTATTTTGTTAAACACACATTTATTGTCTTGCAAAATGCTATAAAGCTACACGCGCTCGTATAATATCCGTCATCCATATAAAACACGTATATAAATAGAATCTCGCGGTTTCAACTGCAGACGAGTTCATATACATATATATATACTGTTTAGCAAAATACTCGTATCACATGTAGATTATCCATTCAACTACTGAGAAACAAATCGTTTGTACAATAAAAAATTCAAGTCGATTTCATCCAGGATCGGATCGAGGTTCGGATCTAGGCTCAGATCTTTGGTACTTTGGAGATTCGATCAACGAAATTCTCTTTAAGGACAGCCGTTTGACGCCGTGCGTACAGCGCATCGTTTGCACGGCTGTGTCAACCGCTACTCATTCGCGGGATAATCCCAGCAGTGCCGATAAGATCATCGACGGCCTCTTCAGGTACAATTTTGTATTATTACAAATGACTTGACAAAAACGGTATATTTTATACTCGCACAACAATTAATAATAAAATACAGTCACAGGTGGTTCGAGCAAGCGGCAAACGGCACAGTGATCAAGGAAGCCGTGTCGCGGGGTCGCAAAGTCCTGGCACCCGATGAGTGCACCGCGACTTACAAGGGCTGCGTTTTGAACCAGCAAGTTATAGCCAACATACTGAAGATTATCGGTATATGAAGATATAGAGCTTCTACGGACCTTTCGTTTTCTATTAGACGCTATTGCATAGCTTTGTTATTTAGTCTCTCGTTGCTTATGTGTAGGTAAATGTGATGGAAAAACTTGGAGGGCTAAGCCTAAGAACGAGTATTTTTGTTGAGGAAAAGACTGCGAAAATCAAACGAAAAAAAATTGTTACATTGTTGCTTTTGATTTTTAAGAATAATTAATTCATTGTGAATTTAGGCTCTAATTTCGAATCTTTGATGATTATCATCGCAACTCCAAGTCTTTTCACATAATAGTCAGATCTATAATCCATGGCACATCAAAACGACCAATAGGTATGTCATAGTATCAATAATAATTTCAATTTAGCAAACAATTTTACATTCAACAACTCAAACACATCATAAATCATCTAAACTTTCTATATACGTCCTCCTCCTCCTCTGATCACGTAACAAGAACGCATTCAATTTCACTTTTGTTCGCGTCGCAGCTACATACCCAATGTAAGAGACATGTGTCTCCACAAAATAATACAACAAAGAGTTGTTCTAAACCGTGCTTCTCTAATTCTTCATCATCATTATCATCCGCGCGCCACAGACAAAGTCGCGGAGCGTGAAATTCCGACGCACGCGACAGAGAAAACACAGAGAGAAAATTACAATGGGACACCGATGCATTGCTACATTTTAATGCGAGGTTTCGGTTGCGCGCTGGCACCTTCGCAGCGTAAGTAAAATAATTTTTGAACCGCGCAAAAGATTTGTATAAGTGTCAATTGGACAAACTTAAGAGTTCAAAGTTTCTACGTATATAATAATGGTAAAGCCAAAAAATAAATCTTCGAAAAACAACCTTTCGAGAAAATAGCAGCAGCTCAAGAACAGCTAGCGACAAGCAAGCCCCACTTCAAGAATAAATAAATAGCCTAAAACCTCGTTCAAAACTTATTACTGCCACCGTCGTTCTCAGCATTGAGCACACCAAGGCATTCTGGATTAGCAACATCCTTGGCCGTCATACCAAGCATATCGGAAACGTTCGTCTCAGCCCCGTGTTCCAGCAGAAATTTCACCACTGCGGTATGACCATGTTCGGCAGCGAGATGCAGGGCTGTTCTACCAGAGATATCGGCCTGCGACATATCAGCCCCGGCCATGTGATAGGAGCGTAACCGAGCAAGGTTTCCTGCAGCCGCGGCTGAACACATTCGCTCGCCGATGAGACGACCTCGCTCGTGCAGGTGGGCGCCGCATTGCAGCAACAACTTTATTATCTGTGGACAAGACGCGCATGCGGGTCGTTGTTTGTATAGATGTAAGTGGGATCGTAAGTTTAACATAATTGTGGAAATACGATGCATAATCGATAGTGATTTTTTCACGAGTAACAATTCATGCGAACTTGATGTTTATTTTTTTTACAACTTACCTCAGACCGATCGTACTCTATTGCATCCGTCAATGGAGTTCGATTGAATCTGTCTTTGATATGCACGTTTGCACCCATTTTCAATAAATGACGAACAACGGTGACATCTCCTTCGCAACAGGCAATATGCAATGCCGTTCTGCCGTCGGCGTTTGGTTGAGAAATATCTGCTCCCTGCAAATTAACAGATGTTGTAAAAGTGGCTCGTAAAAGACAAACCAAAATTAATCTCAAACTTACATATCTCTTGAGGGAGTTTAGCTTCATCGTGTCCTTAGCCAGCACGGCTGCATTCATCATCGCAGGGAAAAGAATAGCGCCCAGCTCCTTGAACTCGGTTGGTGAGCTGATTCTTAAGGACCTGCCGACTGCGTCAACGAGATCCCAATCCTGCAAACTGACCGTCCGCCCAGCAGACAGTTCTCCTCGCAAATTCGTTTCCATCATTGAGCGTTTTGTAGCCGTGTCCCATTCGGTCTTGGACAGAACGTACGCCAATTTCGTGAGGGCAGCCTCGGGTGTCATATCGAAACCAGACAAAACACCTGCGATGTGATGCAAAAAAAATCAAAATGCATTGTATGCTATAGAAATAACGCATTGCGTACCGGCATCCACGAGTATCTTTCCAACTTCGTATATTGAGCACACACTGCCTTCTGAGCATTGTGTGATATTTACAATGATGACACCCCGATCCGCTGCAGCTTTCAATTCGGCTATAATATCTTCTCGATTGGATGGTACGTTTCCTGCACCATAGGTTTGCAGAATTACTCCTTCAATTGGTTGATGAAAAAAAGCTTTCACTAAATCCGCGGTTATACTCGGAAACAGGCGAAGAAGTCCAACCTTTTCATTTAGCGTTGTGTGAACGTGAAACTTTTCCATGTGACAGGTTCGAAAGATAGAACGATAATCCACTGAAAACGTTAATGCAATTAAATTTATATATTTATGGTTTCAGGCACAATAAAAATGATTAGATAAAGAATTACCATCAATTTTAATTCCAGCAATGGCTAGGGGAGGAGCGTTAGGCGAGTGAAAAGCTTCAAACGCAGTAACAGAAGCTTTTGTAGTGCGATTTCCTCTCATGAGCCGAGTTCCAAAGAAAATACAAACTTCGGGGATGTTGTAATTAGCGGCGATTACCAACGAAGTCAAAAAGTTGTCAAGTCCATCACTTCTGGTATCGAATAGTGGCAGTTGCGAGCCTGTTAGCACTACAATTTTTCCTAGTGCTTCCAACATGAAAGATAAAGCTGAGGCGGTATAACTTAATGTATCGGTTCCATGTAGAATGACAAATCCATCAAAATGCTCATAAGATTCCTTTCAATAACAAATGATGATACCAATTACACTTAAGAAAAATATGAGGTTGATAAAATATATGTAAAATTACTTGTATATCACGTGCAATACGTATCCAATCATCCATCCTCATATTACTTGAATCACATAATGGTTTGTATTCTAAAACGTTGTAAATAATCCGTCTACTATCAACATCAGTCATTCTGCAATGTGAAAGTAAAAGGTGAGACAAAGTCTTGATATTATAAAATGCAACATGATACGTACGGTAATACCAAAGGTCCCATAGGCCCAAATCTTTCTTCGGCGTACTCTTTATCATGCATATTAGGATATCTTCTCAAATTTTTTACAAAGGCATTAGCTATTGGGACAAGAGCTGAAAGATGAAAATGATTTTGTATATTATTACAACATACAAAGTTTCTGGAATCATAAAATAGATTAATCGAAGCGTAAAAAAATATACATATATATACCTCCGTCTTTATTTCTAACCATTCCAATGGTTCCTCCTGTGTATAATACTAATACTCTACCCTCCGGCTTGCTCTCCTGAGGAAATGATCCAGAAGATACATTTCTTCGAATAATGTTTTCTTTATTTGTACCGTTCATATTAAAGTTTTTAATTTCTATATGATAATTTAAAAAAAAAGTCAACTCTTAAATCCGTATGACTCTAAGCGTCCTTTGTAAACATCTAGAATTAAAAATACTTAGTTTAAAGTAAATATGGATTAAATTTGTCAAGCATCGAAATGGCAACTTCACTCACACTCTTTGTTGATGCTCTCCGTGGACAGTTAATCCATTAAGTTTCTCAATATCTTATACACCAGATTGAGCAGTTTTGTATTATTGATATCTTTCAGTGGTATTCCCCAACACTCTTTTTTATCCCTCTTTGCTTGACTCTTGCCGACAGCTCTGTTGACAACGCATTTGACCGAATGACCCCTCCTCTCTCTTATAATAGCGCCTTTTGCAAGAGCCTGCAAACTTTTATATATCCTCGTGGTCAATATAAAAGATAGAGAAACGCACAATCTCCTAGAGAATGGAAATGAAATTCTTATGTACCAACAACAAGTCCAACCGCATAGATCAAAGCCGACTCGTAACTGTATTACGTCTTTCTCGCGACTTGTTCTTAATCAGCGCGACATTATCACTGTCAGTTGCCGCTGGCTGTCATTGTACCTATACTAGATCTTTTTCTTCTTCTTTTATGGTCTCCCCGCCGATGATCAGTCAGCAAACAGCAGCACCTGGAACTACAGCAGCATGCAGTAGCGGAGCGACGAGTCGACGCACGTGCAGCTGATGTGAAGCGGCCTACACGCGCTTTTGATGACTGTTGCTGTATTATCGGTGACGTCATAGAAAAGCCGAATCTGCCGTCTGCTCGCCTGCTGAAGAGAAAGTCGAGAATTACACTTGAGTTTGCCAGGGTAGTAGAGCATTTTTTTCTTACTTTAGCAAATTTGTCTTTTGCTTTTCGCGAAAGAAAGATATAGGTATTATTTTTAAATTTCATGACTGAAAATTTCGATTCACTGTTATTTCGTTGCAACACTTATAGAGATGTGTTTGGCATTATTCTATACCGTTTATCGTGTGTCTTAATTGAAAAATCGAAATAAGTATTGATGACGATTAAGTGTTTGTCAAAATCGTACATCAGCGCGGTAGATATAAAAACATCAACAACATCATGTTCGGTTACTAACGCAGTGCGCGCAATAAATCATGAATATACTTATATTTCAGAATTATCGGCGCATTGACAGCGTACACAACTTTGGCTACATAAAGATAAGGACGATGATTAGTTTATGTTTATACCGAAAATCGCGATATAGATATATACGCGTGCATATAACGAATTTTTCCTCGTATTTTTCAAAAACAAATTAAACTCGAAAATTAAGTAGATAAATCGAAACTTTATTATTATCAATAGCTCTTTTTGATAATGTGTAAACCACTTCCTGAATTACGCAAAAATAATAATTAACATTCATGATATAAAAAAATTCTAAACTCTGCCTGGCCACAAAGTTTCACATCTGCTAATGTGCTGTCAGTTTTGCAATTGCATTGTGTCATATCGGTGTTTATAGTGCAAACCCACAGCCGTCAATAACAAAGTAAGTATTAATAAGTAATTTTTACAACTTATATCTGGAGTGTCAAACCTTGCAAAATAAATCGTTTTATACCCGATGCACGCTCCAAAACAGATAAGAATAGTGTACAATAATTATAAGTATAAAACGTTCGCGAACGTTCGTCGCATGCGAAATCTTTTTGCAGTAATCTCTCGCGAGATGACTCATCTGTAGGTAGATACTTTTCGCACATATCACCCCCCTCCCACACACACTCGTGCGCAGAAAATTTTCCGCTTTGCGTCCTATTACGCGGCATCAAAAAACTGTATACATATATATGTGTATAAGTTTTTCAATCGAAGCACGAGATCCCGCGAACTCAAGGCGAGTCGCGAAGGAGAAACTCTCTATAAGTACTGTATACATAACGTATCCCTTTCCGTCGCTCGCGACTTATCCCAGGGATTTCGAAAGCAAAGCCCAGATTTCGGGAAAACTCTTTGGCCGCAGCAGTGCCGTTGCGCGCGCACACATACACACATTTACAGCAGCAGAGCCGCGCCGTTCGATTATCGAGCACGCGGGGCACGTATGTGTGTGCATTGTATACCGTATACCGCGAGTCCGCCGCATAGAGACAGAGTTAAAACGCGGCGTTGCCGCATCTCTCTCCTTCTCCTCTCCCGCTAAAAAGTGGCACACGCACGCCGCCGTCGATTCAAATGCTTCTATACATATATAGGTATAACTATAAATTTTATCGACGTGCGTGGATATGGCTGCGGGAAAGGGTTAACCGACTCGCGCCTGCAGTACCTTTCACGACGGAGGAATGCGTCCTCCGGATGATCCTCGTGACTATAATGACGTGTGTAGGTATATAGTTTTGGAGTGCTCTCGTCGGAGTCGTCGAGCCGCGCACCATAAATACCGAACGAAATAACGAGCTTCACTAAATATAATGTCAAAACGGAGCACTCGCCGCGGCGAGGATGCGAGCAGTGCGTCGCGCGCGGATAAAGCAAAGAAATAAAGAACATCATCAGCGACAAGCTCGCTGCAGCGGAGAAAGTCCGCATTTTTTCGCTCTCCCGCGCGGATTCCACACACGCGGCAACATCGCCTCTCTTCCCTTCCCCCACCTCCTGGCCGCAAGAACAGAGAGAGAGAGAGAGCTGGTATATATATATATATATATATATATATTTATACATCACGCAGAGGCTGATGTATATAATAGGTATATCCTATATCTAGAGCGAGCGGTGAGTGGAAGGGGCAGACAAGAGCGCGAGGAGTAGAGGGGGGCCGGGAGCAAAGCGCGCGGTTGGGAGAGCGAGGGAGACAGGAAGTGAACGCGCCGTCGAGGCTTGTCTATACGTTGTTCGCGCACGGCGCAGCTCGCTCTCCTCTCTCGCGTAAAAGGCGTACAAAGCGCGCCGCATACCTCGATGTCGACGTAGCTCTTCTTCTTCGCGGAAGATCGAGGCTGCTGCGGGGTGTTTTACGCGAGCAAGACCACGAAGACGGGCGCGGTGTTGATTCAGTGCGCGATCGAGATACGAGCCGTGTTTTGTGGGCCGCGGGCGTTGTGTTTCATGCTGGCCGAAGAAGCCGCAGCTGTAGCAGCGTATTATGAGGGCAAACGTCGAGCGCTAGGAAGATGTTGGTAAGCAATTGTGAAAGTGGCGGTGATGATTTCGCTGATGCTGAGAAGCCGCCTCCCGCCGTCCTGGACTAGCCGCACGATGCTCCTTCTCGGCCGCCCAGCGCGTGTCTGTGTGTGTGTGTCTGATGTCGCGCGCCCGCGAGAACGTCCCAGATTCGTACCTATATAGAGAGTGAGAAAGAGAGAGAGAAAGCAGGAGAGGAGAGGTTTCCCTTTTGTTTTCGCGCTGATGGCCTGCGCCTGCCTCTCCTGATGCTTGCTCCGCGAGCACACCACCACATCACGCACGCACTTGATAGCGCCCAGCTTTTCCGGAAAGAATCTTTTAATTCCTTCACGCATAGAGCCGCACACGCATACACACATCTCGGAGGAACCATTGGCGAGCGTAGTTGTTGTCGTCGTTTGTCCTTCCTCTGCCCCTCCCCGGATTGATTATCAGAGCCTGTAGTGTATATAGCCAGTTTGTGTCCCTCTGTGGAGTGCGACTCACTCATTGTGACCCCAGGATTCTGTGATAGTGTGCCAACATGTCTTGTAATGTTTTGCAGGGGGACGATCCGCCGTACCTGTCGGTGGGCACCGAGGTCAGTGCCAAATACAAGGGGGCCTTCTGCGAGGCTAAGATCAGGAAGGTGGTGCGCAGCGTCAAGTGTAGAGTGACTTATAAGCAGGGCTTGGGTACAGCTACTGTTACCGATGACCAGATCAAGGGAACGCTCAGAGTTGGGGCCTCTGTTGAGGCCAGACACAATGATAGAAAGGACTTTGTCGAGGCTACCGTTACAAAGATACAAGACTGCAGTCAGTACACGGTTGTGTTTGATGATGGGGACATTACTACGTTGAGGAGGACAGCCTTATGTCTGAAAAGTGGTAGACATTTTGCTGAGAGTGAAACCTTGGACCAATTACCTTTAACCCATCCAGAGCACTTTGGCAATCCTGTTATTGGTGGAAGACGGGGCCGAAGATCCAGGCAAACGCAGTGAGTTTTAGTCGAGAAATTTCAATTATCATTATAACAGGAAGATTAAACATGAAAGTTTACTTATCACATGTTTGTTCATATTTTTTCAGAGACGACAGCAGTGATGATGAAGATGATGCACCAAGAGGTAGCAATGATTCGGGCTCGGGATCTGGAGGGAAGGAAGGTTCAGAAACAGAACCTGAGATTGGAAGGGTCGTTTGTGTGGAGCTTGGTGACAAGAAGAAGAAAGACAATTGGTTCCCTGGACTGGTCGTTGCTCCAACTGCACAGGACACTGTGAGGATAAGAGTTCGCGATGATTACCTTGTGAGGTCATTTAAGGATGCCAGATAGTAAGTTTCCTCCAAATTCTGAGCCATTTCTAAAAAATACTTACTTGCATATGATGCAACAAGTTTGTTGATTCTCTTTTAATTTTATTTTTTATTTATTTAGTTATACAGTGCCGAAAAAAGAAGCCACTGAATTCACCAAAGAGTTGGTCAATAAAGTAGAAAACAGCGCTTTAAAAGTAGCTGTGGAAAAAGCTTTACTATTTTTAGAAAAGAATGAGTTGCCTCCTCACTGGGACAGGGATTCATTATTTGGAAACTCAGTATCAAGTGGAAATAGTGATTCAGATGGAGAGCTTGACTCGGATGTAAGTTTCTTTATTTTTGATTGACAAATAATAACAAGTAAGAATAAATAAATAAATCATGGGATTAAACATTTTCAGAGTTCTGATGATGAACCACGTGAAGAAAAAGATCACTTTGTGGCACAGTTGTATAAATTTATGGATGATCGAGGCACACCGATAAATAATTGCCCCATGATCGGTAATGAGGACATTGATCTGTATAGGTTGTTCCGCGCAGTGTATAAGCTTGGCGGATATAATCGCGTCACCAATCAGAATCAATGGAAGCTAATAACTCGGCGTCTGAGTTTTTCTATGCAAAACAACTCCTCGACGCACAACTTGGTTAAACAAGCTTACAAGAAATTCTTGCATTCCTTTGAAGACTTTTATAGGAAATTGGGCTGCACGATGGTGAACCATCCCAGAGGTAGCATACGAAAGCAACGTCCCGGACGTAGCTTGATTCGCGACAAAGATAGAAATACACCTGTACCAACAACACAAGATAAGCTGCTGGTGATTAAGGCGGAAAAGGAGGAGGACGAGAAAGAGCCGAAGAAAAGCAGTAGTAACAGTGTCGTTCCTGACGAGGAAATTAAGAAAGAGAAGCGCGAAATAAAAAAAGAGCCTGTGGCGAAGGAGGAAGAAGTACCGCCGGCCAAAGTCAAACGAAAAGAAGAAGCAGCAGCGGAAGAAAGCGCGAGCGGCCAAGAGAGCGACATCAACATCGAAGGTGAAGAAGAGTCCTCCAGCAGTGAAAAATCCCAAAAGTCGAGTACGTCAAGACTTACTCCTTCCTCCAATGTCAGCAGTAAGTCCAAAGCTGCAGCTGCAACTGCTGCTGTTGCTGCGACTACTCCAGCCAAGAGCAAGGAAGAGGCAGCCAAGAAAAAGCCCGTACCAGAGAAGAAAAAGCCAGAAACAAAGAAACAAGAAAAAAAAGATGAGAAGATCAAGGAAGAAGACAGTACCAAGACAAGGTCCAAATCTAAGGAAGATGTGGCAAAGGGTAGCAAACCAAACTCTGCTACTGAGGTAAGAGAGACGAGAACACCTTTGCGAGAATCTGACAAGAAAGCCAGATCTGACAAGCAGCAGCAGAGGAGGATGACGGACGAGGAGCTGAAAAAACGAGGCAGAAAGAAGAAAGAGGTTGATGGTGAAAAGGGCAGCAGACCACCAGAGGAACAATCAGTCGAATACGCACCGAGCTACAAGGGACCCGTAGAAATCGGTGATAGGCTTAAGGTTTACTATGGTCCAACCCATGAGTCCAAAGTCACGTACGAAGCTAAAGTTATTGACATGGAGAAGGATGGCACAGAAGCCGTGTATTTAGTCCACTACACTGGCTGGAACACCAGGTATGCATTGTAATAACGAATCTCGATTTTTAACTAGACAATCCAACCCTTTCCGACCATTTGTCACAAAATTCATTTTTTTTTTTAAATACATCTCGTACCTGCGCGTTGTATTAAAAACAAAAATGGTTCCCTTAGAAAACCGAAATCTACAAATAAAAATAAATATTCACGTATTTCTTATTTCTACAGATACGACGAATGGATCAAATGTTCGAGAATAGCGCAAAACTTTACGCAAGCCCAGGGTCGCGTTAAACGAACCAACAAAACGCCACGTCCGCAAACTCCGAGTGCAAACTCGCTGAACAAGTCTTCCAAAGGTGCACCAAATGCCGGGACCGGCGCAGCATCAACTGCAAGTCGTCGACGGGCGCAGGGGGATGCACCAGCCGGTAGCAAAGACGATCGCGAAGCTACACTGGCAACGCGTTCCACGACTCCCTCACCCCTTACCTCGTGTATTTCGCGAACAAAGAGCCCCGCGACAACAGCGAACAATAGAACGACGCGCATGACGCGTAACGCCGACTTTTCGACATTGGCTAATGAATTTGGTCGACGCACCAGAAGAACGTCGGGCCATCCTGATGCAATGGTTGCCGGAGAATCGGAGAGTGAGGATTCGGATTCTATGGAGTCGGAAACGAGCGTGGAGCCCGAAACGATGACGCAGGTGCAGCCAAGATCGAGAGTCAGGGCCTGCGCGGGGGTGCAGGAAAGAGAGAGAAATCGCAGAGAGGCCAGACGAAGAGCTGAAAGTCGCATGAAAATCGAGGAAACTAGCGACGCAGAAGCTGAGAAGGACGTGGAGGAACCCAGACGGGGGAGGAGGCTTAGAAAGACCATTGGCAAGGTGCAGGAGGTCAAGTCAGAGCCTGAATCAGATGAAGAGCAACCTAAAGGCAGGGACTTCGATCTAAATCAAATTAGGTCGGAGCTCAAGGGCTTCGATAAAGCAGTGAAACTTGAGATGGCAAGTATCGAGCTTGACCAAGAAGACGAACCGAAGGAGCCTCAGACGTCAAGCCCCGTGAAGCAGGAAAAAATGGAAACTGAAAGTCTTTCTGATGTGAAAAAGGTAATTAAATCATTTCCACCATTATCTGTCGAATAAAACACTCTAATCTCAAACTGCCATTTTTCTGCAGGTGATTCCAACGGAGCAGCCCGATAAGAAGCAGCGTGAAGCACCAAAGGTTGAATCGCAGAACGTCATACCAATCAAACGAGAACCAGCTATCAAAGTCGAACCCAGCCAATCCGAGAGCACCGAAGACATTTATGAATTTAAAGAACCTGAACCTTTTGAATTTGAAGTGCGTAATAAAAGGGATTCGGGCGGCAGCACTGGTAGTAGTACCACGGATAAAGACAAAGAGAAAGAGAAGGACAACATCAAGGACAAGCCAAAAAAACGCACATTCGAAGAAGACAAAAGTCCAAAGAAGCGCCAGATGACGTCAATTACATCACTGTCGGCAGCTTCTGCAAAGATTGAACAGAAATCCGAGACCAGTCCACCTCATCAGCAAAGTACAGACCATACTGTGACTGCGGCGAAGAAGGTGAGGAAAATGTTTAAAAAGATCGAGCCACTTGAAGAAGCTGACGCAGAGAGCAAAGATGGTAATGCGTCCGTTACAAGTGGAGTGCTGGTGTTTAATAAGCGTAAAGAACCAACAGCGACTGCAGCGCGCAACAGCGATGAATCTGCTGCTGCTACAGCAGCAGTTACAGTCATCGAAAATACCACGGATGGTGCACTGAAAAAGAGACAGACTAAATCGTTTGGCAGTCCTGTTGCTGCTGTTACTGCTAAACCTAACGACAGTAAGACTGATACTTTTGTACAAGAGATCGGTGACGGTAGCAGCAAGAAGAAAGTACGTAAAATATCTAGTAAACAACCGGACGAAAACGATGGGGTCGACGAGACAGCGGCGCCAGGTAAGGAGCTCCCCAAATCTTTTCCGGTCAACAGCAATATTAAGGCTCCGTCTCGCAAGGACGATATGGATGAGAACTCGATAACCGAAACCACTGGTAGCAAAGAAAAACCGAAGAAGATTGTGGATGAGGATGTGTTAAAAAATCCAAAGAAAAGGCAAAAAACTTACAGGGGTGTTGGAGGGGCAGTTGTGATGACTGACAATGAGGAGGTATCGAGTACAACAACGACAGCAGCAACAATAACAACGACGACTACGACGACGACAACAATAACAACTAGGGACCATGCCACCAAATATTTCTCGCATTATTCTGGACCAAAGACGAAGGCTGCTGCAATTGCCGAAAACGATAATGCACAAGATCGTCTGGCTGCTGCAACTTGTAAGGCGGATTTACAAACGCGCATCGAACCATCTAAATCATTTCCCATCTCGGTTAATACTTCCGTGAATCACGACAAGGATGAAGTAAAATTAAAGATGAATGAGTTGACAGCATCGACTTCAAGTTCTATTGATAATAAACAAGCACTCGCTGCTAAGGCTGAGCCCAAGGAGCAGATGAAAACGTTGGATTTCACACCAATCGTTCCGCACACGCTACCTGTACCTGCGCCTATTAGCACTCGGCTACCGGCTACTGCCAGCATTGAAGAAAAACTCTCAGCTGCGGCGGTTTTCCGCAGCAAACTCAAGGATACGAAAAAGGACGATGACTTGGACAGCAGCAACAGCACGCCTAGAAAAACTCTGAAGGATGTTACTGCTAAGAAGACTGAGACGCTGATTGCTAAAAAGGTCAAAGAGAAAGATGAGAGTAAAGTTAGGCACGAGCCCGAGAAGAAAAAACAGCAGATAATAGAACCCAGTATTCCAAAGAAGGAAATAGAGATTCGTAAGGATCCTTTACTTGAGGTGATACAGAAAAAGGAGGAGGAAATTATCAAGCTCAAGAAGGAATCGGAGACAAAGCCTCCCACGCCCATGCCGAACACGATCGTGACCAAGACTTATGGTAGCCAGAGAAAGGACACGGCACCAAAAGTCGAGGAGACCTGGAAAAAGAACTCTGCGACTCTCACGGCTTCAACAGCAGGAGCTAATGAAAACGCATCCAGTGATTTGCTTAACAGTGACCCGGTCAAGGATTACGTCGTTTTGCACAAAGAGACGATAGTGAGCAAAATCAAATCGAGTATAGACCGAGACTCGGTAGATTCAACTGATAGCAGTGATAGCGAAAGGCGCCTCACCATAATCGATAGTGAAGACTTTAACGAGGACAAGTGCATCGATTCCAGCTCCGACATCAAGAGCAAGACTGCACCGATTGCTATGGCTAGTAGTCAGTTCAACGTTATAACGCAGCCACAGCGAGTGAGTCCGGTAGTGTCTTCTCATATTGAAGTACACCAGCAGCAGATCAGGACTGTTGGAGGAACTTCAGGTGTTGCTGTTATTATTGAGAAAAGTACCAAAATGGAGGAGGACGGGGAAAATTTGAATTCGCTGCTGTGTGAAGAAGAGATACCGGGCTCCCCAACACCTGGATCGGAATCCATGGACCAAGAGCACAGGGCTAGCAGCTCACAGAATCTCGCAAAGTCTGATATAGGTACATTTCTTTACTACGATTCAACAAGAAAACCTTTCAAATTTAAAATAAGAAATAAAAAATAATGACATGTTCAAATTTGCAGGAAGTAAAATGGCCGTAGCGTTTGTGGCAGCTCAGTTGCCGCTAAGCACATTACCGTCGTCAACTCAGATGACTAACTGTACTATGGTAACTACCGTGAGTGGCGGTGTGCCTGTTCCCCAAAGTACAAATAATCTTGTCACTGTATCCATGACTGTTCAACACGCCAGCATTCAATCACTTAGGCAAACACAACCTCACCCTCAACCATTATCTCAACCACAGCATCAAACGCAGCACCAGGTTCAACAGCAAGCACAACCAGTACCACAAATTCAAAATCAGCAACAGCATCATCACCATCACCAGGCACAGCAGCACCAGCAGCAACAGCAACAGCAGCAACAACAACAACAGCAACACCAACCGCAGCAGCAACAACAACCACAACAACCACAACCTCAACAGTACCAGGCGCCGCCGCAACGTCATGATCAGCATCATCCTGCGCCATTGTTAGTAGCTGTGCAGCGACGAGAGAGCAACGAAGCCGCTCCTGTCATGGACAATACGCCCCCAACTACACCAGACTCAAGTATTTCCAACATATCAGGTTCGCCACGTGACGAACGCACTGGCGGATCGACACCTTCCTCTTCCGAAGACAATTCCAAACTTGTCCGCGACAGCTCCGAAGCAGACAGCGATGGAGGTGGTAAAAGCAGTGGCCCTAGCCAAGATGATGGTTCGTCGCTCGTCAATTCAGAACATGGTGGCAATGGCGGTGCTACCTCATCATCCTCTAACCGAATACCCAAGCCACCAGCCAAACGAGCCATTAGCGATGGTGAAAACGTATCACCGAAGAAGCGTAGGAAGCGAAAAGATCAAGATTGTGGTTTGTCCACTAATCAATCAAACAACGGCAATACTTTAGGCAAGAGGTCACCAAGACAAAGTGCTCGCAACGCAAGACATGGGACGGGGAGCGACAGCGATGATACCAGCGAAGGCTCAAATCAGTGCATTAATAATCCAACACAATCAAACACTAACTTGGCGAGGTCCGAAGCATCGCCAAGTGCAGTGAGAAATATGATGAGTGATCGATCATCTACGGATGTTGGCATGTATATGAAACCGCCTAGCACCACCAAGTACAACTTTATCGTTGACCTTGGTAAGTAACTAATTTTAAAAATGTAAAATTGTTTAGTTCATTCAACAATTTTACATTTTTAAATGACTGATTAATTGATTTCGATGGTAATATGAATTTTATTATAGATCCAACGTTGGAAGGAACGCAGAGGATAGCGATTTTACAACAAAAGATGTCAGAATTACGGAAAACTTACATGTCAGTTAAATTGGAACTCGCTGGCATTGAACGACGTCGCAAAAAATTAAAGAGAAGAGAGCGAGAAGGTAAACGCCCAATCCATTCCAAATCAATGAAAAAATGTCCAACTTGACTAATCGACATTTTTACACTATTTCCAGCACAAAAAGCCGCAAAGGCTGAAATGCAACAGGCGTGCTCGTGATGAGAAAAACAATGGTAAATCGTAGCCTGTGTTATGTACAAAAGTAAAAAAGAAAACTTTTTCACGCCATTCCGGGTGCATGAAGAAGTTCATGACAATTTTCGAGTACCTAATAACGGTATATAGGTAACGTTGTAAATACAAAGGGAACTAACTACACAGACGGCAATACTTTCAAAATGTTGCGCCCATGTTTTTGTATTAGAATGAAAGAGAAGCCATGAACGGTAGAAAAATGAGAATAGTCTGATGGCGCAAGAATGATTTCGTAAATATATAAATATTTATATACATATATATATATATATTATGTTTGTCCCTTCAAGAAAAATAATTTATGCTTCCAGTAATGGAAAATCAATGATTCAAAAAAATAATTATTTCGGAATAAGATTTTTTTATTGTAATCGAAAGCCCATGAGCACGATGAAACTGTAAATGATATGTATAAAGAAAATTGTTATTATATAGCTATTACTTACTTACGAATTGTGTATTGCCGTGATTAAAACGTGACAATGTACATACACTTCTGACAGACACAGACATACCGTCCTTTCTTATAATTTGGTAAATGCATCTATGAACAGTAATAACTATGCAATCTTTTAAATTTCAAACATTTTAATAGTCTGTTTTTAATGTTAAGAATGGTAAGGTCTTTTTTTAATCAAACAAATTGCAAATAAAATGTCTGAAAAAGTGCATATATAATGTGCAACTGTCACGTCTGTCAAAAAATAAATTTTATAGACATACATATTTTCTATAAAGAGGCAACAGAAAAACTAAATTCTCTTGGTAATTACGAGTTTTGGTGATAGGTTGCCTCGCGCATAACCCATTAGATCTAAACAATTTGTATATATTTTACATTGCATATACTCTCGATGTGCGTGTATCAAATTTTAATTTTTCATTTTCATACTGTCAGTGTTTCTCTTATCCTCTAAATAATGATTCTATAATAGTTATAACATTTACGATTTTCGCTCCTTTCAAATTCATCACCCACAACACAAATACACCAAAACACAGAAGGTCCAAAAGTTCAAGCGATTCAATGAATATGGATATAATTTTGCTCACGTTTTATAAATAAAATTTACTTTATAATGATGTACAGAAAAAGCATGTATCTTTTTTTATCGTGATTCGGATGTGATAATAAAACAGTGTATTTATTAAGTTTTAACGACAGCGGGTGTACTTCCAATGTCTTGATCTCTACATCCTCGCGCTTCTCTATTGGTATAATTTTTGTGACAAATGCGAATAATTTACATTATTTATCCATATATAAGTGAATAAACATCGTTTTGCATTTGATCTTTTTCTGAAAACAATGTACAGTGGTAATGGCCGACTCAGTCGAGTTAATTTCAAAGGGTGAATGTTCATTTTCAAACCTTGCTGTAGTAGTACAGAAGTGTTACTTTTATCTTAAACACCTTGTAATGTACATAATAAATACGTAAATAAGTAGTAGATGTCATCAAAATTGATAAGAGGGGTCAGAAATTATATCAGTCCAAGTAAAATTTGTGTTAGTTAATATTGTTGAATAAACCTTACAGATCTATACAGCAAAATTTTTCAATAATTGTACCCGTTCCTCACTTGTTCCACAAAACATGAGATTTGTACAAGTTGTACAAAAAGAATGAGTCAAATAAATGATAGATTTTAGTAACTCATATATTTATTTATACAATTCAATGACAGTCTGCTGTCGCGATTTATACAATAAATTATATTATCATAGTTGATATTCATCACAATTCATATAAATTCTTTAAACATACAAACTCATTTTAGATTGCTCGATTGCTTAAAATGATTTAGCAATAGCAGCAGTATTGTTTTACAAAATGTACAGATGGTTTTCATTTTTTACTCATGCATTTACTGTTGCCGTGCTTATACATATATATCAAGTAAGTATACAATAAAGAAATATTTTTATTTCAAAACTACATTGCCACAATGATTATTACTAAATGTTGCATGTTTCAATGCTCAATGACTTTACACGCATTCTCACTACCACGGCGAATGTGACTTTCTCTTTGTACATCACTCAAGTCAAACAAGAAATATAAATGAATATCTTCTTAAAATTAAATTTGTTAAAATAGTAAATATTAAGTAAGATTCAAAATTAATAAATTATAATCAATTTAAGAAAAGTTTTCATCAACAGAACTCTGAAGAGATGTAAAAAGATACAAAATGTTTCATACTATTAAACCATTAATGGCATAATTTTGATTTTTGGGATCTATTATAGTATGTATGGGGTATGTGGACGTGTGGTGTGTGTGTCTGTGTGTGTGTGTATGTGTGTCTGTGTCATCTAGAGACACAAGTATATATTATTATATGCATATCGGATTATCTGAATAATACACGTAATGTACATCTTTAATGTAGGAAAATGGAAAATCAAGTAACAAATTAATGTTCTGTTAATATTAGTTATCTACATTGATAAGCGAATTTCTATGCTCATCTATATTTGTTTACGCAGATGAAGAATGTTGTAGCCTAATGATTAATTCCTATTAATTAAATACACTCAAGCAAGATTGTTGAAATTGCATGTGTCAACAGGGAGGTGGACTACTGGATGCAGTTGTTGTATCGATGGACGTTGATGGTGCTGCTGAGGACGATACAGCTGTAGTTCTGTTTTTACTATTTAATTTCCGCCTAGCAACATTAAACTGCTTCATTAGTTCATGATGAGCCTCTAATCGCTCTATACAATGCAGACACGCAGTTTTTGGCAGTTGGTCGTTTGCGTTCACCTGTAACAGAATCATGCTGATGTATACAACAGTTGGCACATATATGTATATGCTACAAAGTGACAAATTTGTACATTTCTGAAATAAATAAATTCAGAATCGCCAAATATTTGCATTTGTTGAATATCAACTAAAATGATGTAGGCTCAAGGCCTTAGACTCCATAGAACATATTGAATAATAACAACAATACTGATTCCCTATAGAATGCCTATGCATAGCCCCAAGGCAAATGAGACATTAATTCTCTAAATGTGTGAAAGTGGGAAAATGTTAAAATATAAGCAAAACCAAGTACTCACGGTTATAGGAAGATAATTGTTGATTTTCTCAGCGAGCTTCATCCTCTCGCCTTCCTCGCCGTAGATGTGGATCACAAATCGATTCATTTTGCTACAGAGCCTACATATGAAGCCTGTGATCACAGCCTTGTCAGTGCTACCCATTTTATTATTATATATTTAAAAGCACCTTCGCAAGAATTTAAGAAGCGACTTTGTTGTTAAGTATCACGAGCGCGCCCTCGACATTTCAATTGCTCCGAGATCTGAGTGTCAAACAAAAATTCTATTTCCGAGACTCAAGAGGATAGATGGGTTTGTTTATTGGGGTTGCAGGCAGAAGGCTCCAATATACTGAGGCTGAACTGTGTGTGTGTATATGCACTCTGTGCTTGTGTTTGGCCAACGCCAGCTGGTCTGGAATACTTAGTGGCGCTCTATTCTTTGTACTTATACTCACACTGTTTCGATTCTCTCGCGGGGCGATCATCTGGTGCTGCACTTTCGACGGACGAAGACACGAACACGGCCACGCGCACTCTGCATTATCAGCCGAGCGATTTCAAAATAAAATAAGTCACTCGTTTGACACAATTTCGTAACAAAAAAGTAGAACAGAACAAACGACGCGACAAGAATTTCGTGTATGTATACTAACAAGACTGCGCGATTTTTTACTTGCGCAGGAAAAAATCGTGTTGAGTTTCATTTTCAATGAGATTTTATTTATAAGCTTTTTTTTGTAGAATAGAGATTTTGTCGATTTTTCATTATGTATTATGTACACTCACATGACTGCGCAGAGAGAGAATCATGAGCTTTTAGCTATATTATAGAATTGATTGTATATTACTTTCTACATAAAATACACAGCGAAAAATTGTGAAAAAAATGGTGAAAATGTATTTTATTCGATTGAATTTTGAACATTTTTTTCGGAGAACATTATGCGTACCTGCGAACATCTACATATTTTCTCGGCAAAAAATATTGTAAAGATATATATGATTATTAAAAAAATTCTTTTAAGATTAATATAAAATAATTTTGCGATAACCACTGTGGCACTACTTTTTTTTATTTGTAATGATTATTTATGGTGAAAACATTTTTTTCCTCAACATTGGTAGCTGCAACTTAATTATTATAATCTATCACTATGCTCTTTCTGTAAGGAGGAAATATATTTTTCAAATAGTTAACTTAAGTTAGTGAAATTATTTTATATATTTACACGTTTTTATAAAATCCTTTATGTACTACATAATATAAAAATGAATATAAACAATCTAATTTAGAATACTTCATTAAAATCATAAATTTTATATTAATTTAACATGAATTATCGCCTTGAAAAGTATAGAAAATTAAAAGTGTTGTGCTCATCAAATTTGTGTAGTATAGCAATAATAATAGGTTACGATACGAGTGGCATAAGTACAGTCTTTTACAGCATGACATGTAACAAGGGTACGTACTTGTAAATGCTGAGCTATGGAGGACAACTTATGACGCGAGTATCATCCACTATTTTTTTGAACTTTGTAAAAGTGTTACTATTTTCAGTCAGCATTCAGTTACAGTAGTTTTATTTTACAAATAAAATTGACAATAAATTAAATTTCTAATCTATAATTCGGTAAAAGAAGCGCGGTGTGCGCATATTATTACTACAATTTTTGCTTGAATTTACATTTATAATAATAAATAATTACGCTTGAAAGGATATTTAAAAAATATATTTCCAATAATACTTTCTAATTAAAAAAATCTTGATATTTAATACTTCGTTTATCTACCATTTGTTGGAAAAAAAAATATTCCAATCAATCGAACAATCAGTGTCGACAGTTTTTTTTACATCGTACAAACATATATTTGATATTAAAAACAATCACAGACGCATGTGATTTGTGTAACATGATGATGGCCTATAAGTCACATTAGCTTTGACGGAATGATAAGGCCAATAATATGAAAAAAAGAAGCACGTGATTCGATACGTGACGACCGAAAAGACTGCAATTTTACCTGAAACAACATACTTACCTTTTAAATTTTACAAATTCTTATCGTTCTTTAATAAGGAAAGTAACTAATAAAACTATTTACGATGTATTTAGATTAGGAGAAAAATGTAAAATAAAAAAAGTATTATTACGACTGATAGTAGAAAATGGTGTAATACACGCTTCAACTAAAACTACAAAGCTTCCCGATCGACTTATAATTTTGTTCAATCTTAGCATTCGATTAAAGACGCTTTTTTTGTTTCTTTTATCTTACGAATAATTATTTTTTACATGTACACGCGAACATACATTTTCAACCGATCGTTCACTCTTCTCCTGCTCTCACTCTTTGATTACGAGATGTAGCGTATTAAAAGTACACTCGACAAGTAACTAGTAGTGAACTATACACATGTATTTGTTTCCTTCCTTCTTTTTATATACACGTATGCGTTTGTGTTTGCGTACATACGTGTAAAATTCTGTCTCTGATAATGAACACGGATGCACCGAGGCTCCGGCCGAGCCGATCGGTCTTTGCATCAAACACGACCCACACATGATTTAACGTCCCTCATCAAGAGAAAAGTCCCCATGCTATTAACGATGTAATAGCAGTAAATGTTCTTATGTTGTTTCTTAAATGCCTTTCGAAAAAGCATGTGCACGAATCCCGTTCGTCCTTTTCAACTCGCCAAAGTCTCAATTTTTCGACTGGAACTGCACAATCATCTGTAGATTCGCTATCGTCTTTTCGAGCATGTCTAGCCAGGAAACGTTGTTCATAGATCTGCATAACTGGCTGTTCCAATTACTTGTAGTATTACTAGCAGTAATCAGACTCGAGCTCGACTTGGCATCCGTTTGATCAGTCTTTTCTGCCTCACTGGGCTTGGCGGCCTGCGCCTCCTCCTGCTCCTTGCTTTTTTCCTTGATGCTCGTGGTCGCTGGCGAATTCGTAGTCGTCACTGAAGGTGTACTTGTAGCCATTATCGACGTCGTACTAGCTGTTGTTACTGTCGTGCTACATACCGTAGTCGCTGAAGTTGACTGTGGCGAAGATGACTCGATAGACTCCTTTTGGTCCTCCATGCCGGGGCTTGAAGCGCTGCCCTCTTCCTCGTCATCCTCGTCATCGTCGTCCTCTTCATCTTCCATCTCATCCGAAACGTCAAACTTGCGCTTCTTCGAGGGTGCTTCTACATCAGGCTGCTGTTGTTTTGACTCCTTGAGCCGGGCTCTCGCCGCTTTTGTGCGTGTCAATAGCGTTTCAAGTGCAGCGTGTAATGTAGGCGGTGGCTTGATATCGGCGCCACTGCTGTAGACCAGAGCCAGGGCTCGCAGATCACCTGTCAATCTGTGCGCGGATTCCTGAACGTCGACAACCTCAACCATGGATGTAAGCGTGCTTACAAGGTTGTCGATTATGGAGCAGGTCTGTTCGGTAAGTACATGGCTAGCGAGCTTGGGAAAGAAAGTTTTCAGAAAAGCGTGAATCGCTGGCACAGCTAGCGACGACCTCTCATCTAATAAAACCGCGTCGACGTAGTCAACAGTATAAGAACAGCGAAGAAGTGCGGCTATATGCTTTCTGTCGATGTGACTTGCTGCATGAACATCTAGCCACAGTCTTGGAAACAGAGCTAAATGCAGTGGAACACCTAGAGTAGCATATGTAACATTATTATTTTTTAAGGTAAGCAAACTTAGAAAAACTTTCAAAAATAGTATATTGTGTACCAAGGGTGCAAAGTAAGATTTTTTAGGTTACGTGTGGAGATTGCAGTACGCATCGAAGGAGAGTGCGTTTGCGAGCCGAAGATGAGTACTGCAAGCACATGAGGTCAATAACCCACTTAACCCTTGGTGCATATTTTTGGTATCTGGCTGGCGTATTTTCGCGTTTTTTTGTACGTTTAAACCGGAGATAATGTAGTTGTTTTTTGATACGGTAATTTGTCTATTAGTACGATAAAAAAATCGTTTGGCGCGCCAATCAAAAACGCAGAAATAATGCATGTTACCAAAATAATATTTTGCTTACCTTCGAAACCCAACATAGCGCTTAGATTTATAAGGATCTCCGTCATGCAATCATTGTTGATCGCCAGTCTGCACATTACGTCGATGAGCTCATGATAGGGTAGATAGAACTCCAGCAGAGCGCTATCATACTCCAGATCTGTACCTTTGGCTGCCTCAAGCTGTGAATGTGGTACGGCCATTTGCACCATAGGCCTGGCTGGTCTTGAAGGCATTTTTCCGGCCGGAGTAGAGCGCCTGGGTAGATAGGGACCTGGAGGTACTGTCGCGTGCGATTCTTGTAGAGCTGCGTGACAATGCGAAAGCAGTGGCGCCAGGATTAGAATTGCGTCCGTCGGCACAAGCATTACGAGCTCTTTGAGCAAGTCTATTGCTAGATTCCGCATATCCGAGGGATTATAGGTATTGAGAAGGGTGGCAAGTTTACGCAACACATCCGGCCACTCTTTGCAGTTGGCGAGAATGTTGCGGGCGTCGGGTCCGTCACGAGCTGTTCGAACGCAACGCACTAGTTCGACAATAATAGCTATGAGCTCGGCCAAATCACCCGCGACGTGACAAGCTGTGGCTTCGTGGTACATAATGTGCAACATGTGAAAAGCTTCAAGGGCCATTGAAAGGCCGCCATTATATACGACGTACAAACGATCGTCGTCAGACTCGATTAAAATCCTGTATACAAATGATCATACATTAGATTTCATGTCTGCTATTGAATTCGTTGCTATTGTAAATTGCAGGAAATTACCTAAATGCCGATATAAGAGTGGCCCAGCACGATCGTCCATCCAGTCCTTGTAAATAGGAAGACAAAGTTCCTCTCCTGAACGATGCAACTTCGGCCTCTTCCTGTTCAGTTTGGTCCGGATGTCGAGCAACCAAAAGTTGCATTAATTTGAACAGCTCGTCCACAGCCTAAAATTATACAAGAAATTCTAGTATAAAATCATCAAATAGTAATTGAGAAAAATGACGTAATCAGACAAGTGCATACAGTTGAATATTGAGTAGGATGAGGAGTTATATTTTTGAAAGCCCATTGGATATTTTGATGCGCGGCCAATTGCCTTGTAAATGTATGTGACTGTTGACAACAAAGTCTCAGTAAGCCGTAATAAGCAGGGAGCATTACACGATTGAAAAGAACAACATCTTGGTCTTCGTGATCAGCTCTGTATCAAAGTTTATAAAAGTATATTAATCATTAAGATCTCTTTATAAAAAAATGTAACAACGTAAAAGTACACTTACAAAATATAATTGAATGCAATATTTTTCGTAATATGTGGATTTTGAAGAATGAGTGCAACATTCTCGGGACAGTCGTTGCTAACATGATACCAAAAAAGTAAAAGTGCTTGTTTGTTATGGTGTACTGGAATGCTTGGTTCTGAAAGCTTTGGATGGAAAAGAGTCCAAAGATCATTAAGATATTGTCCAAACTGAAAAACAAATCTAAATATTAGTACACGTAAAGCTCTTTTTTAAAGGTTGCAACAAAATTTTTCAAAATATTCAAAATTTCATGAAAAGCTTGGCTTTTTATGCACGTTTAAAAAAATGTGTACAAATTACCATGAGTTTTTCAGTAGTAGAAACGACGCAATACGTCATTAATGCAAAATAGGCAGTGAGTTTCATAGTCCCATGAGTATTTAAATCCGTATAATGTCTGGCCGCTTGCAGCAGTCGCAGCAGAGCTGTATAGATTTGATGGAGAACTACAGTGCCCTCGTTGGTTAACGATAGCTCCCTCGCCGTAGCGCAGCCAAGTCCCAACCTATGAGCACTTCTGTAACCCTGTCGAAAGTGTGCCGAAGGCACCAACGAGACCAGCAAGAAGGCCGCAGCCGATCGTACTCGCTGATTTGAGTGCTCTATGAGAAAGTGCTGAAGCCAGGTGTCCATACCTTGAAGAACCCACGCGTGCGCAAGCTTGCTGCGTGTGACGGCGAGCGCAAGCCACTCGAGGGCACCGTGAGGCGCGATCCTTGCTACTTCCCATACGCGACTCAGAATCAATTGTGTCATACAGGGCAGTCCCGGTGGACTACTACCCTCGGTCAGTAGAGTAAGAATCTTGAAAAAGGGCTGGCAGACATCCGTGTGCTTTGTGATGGCTTGGAATATCATGGTTACTATGTGGATGGCGAGTCTGTCATTCCATCGACAAAGCGACTGAATAAGGTTGCGTGTCTGATTAAGGTTGATCATGTCGCGGATCTGTTGGTAGAGGAACGGAAAGCCCTTGCCGCCAGCCACGGCGTTAAAATCCGAACTTGATAAATTTAGCCTTTACAATAAAATAATTGTTCATTATTGCAAGCCAAATATTTCAATAAATTTATACGATAAGTAAAGCTGGCTTTATACCTGTGATCTGGAACTCTACTGCGCTCGACCAGCGTTGCAATCAAGGTGATCATTTTGTCCAAAGATGCAGGCCTCAATTTTTCGGTGGATATAGCCACAACCTCTTCCTCCTCCTCCTCTTCACTGATGGCATCGACAAACTCATGTGTCTTGTGACCAAGATAAAAGTTGACCATAGTCGAAATGGCCTGAGCTTTTATCAAAAACATTGTTTCCTCCTCGCCCATTTTGCTAAATTCGTAGAGAAAGGCAAAATACTCGGTGAGATGTTTCAAATGCTGCTTGGCGTGTTCCATCAACGAGAGCAACATGCGTACAAAGCGCGTCACGCAGGACTGCGTGCCAACAGTGCTGGGATCATCATCCGATTCGCATACAAGATAAAACGGTGCCTATAAAATGAAAATTAGGTCTGTTAAGTTAATGTCGACAAATACATTTAAAAAAACATATTTCAATTTTCCATCTTACCTGAGACGGTCGCAATCTTGTTATAACATGAATGCACAATCTTTGAAACATCTGCCTGACCATTTGATTCGGACACTTGACTAGAATTTGGACAGGCCACCATGAATCTGCGGCCATCTTCTCTAGGAAACCTGCGCAAGCTGTCAGGGAATTGTTGAACTGTTTTGTCAAAAGTTCGACCCACTGCACCATGGTCGGCTTCTCCTTGGCGTGTATAAACGTCTCCATGAAAAACGATGCCGACAGCTCAGCTGATAGTTCCGTAACATCGGGCTGTGCGGCCACGAGAGTCTGCGGAATATAGTTGCAAATCTGCCACATGAAGCTAAAGTAGGTATGCTCGAAAATATTCTTGTCCTGAAGGAAATGCATGTTGTCCTGCCATATCCACTCTTCTAGTTCTCTATTAAGCTCAAGCGGTGGCATCAACTCTGCTACTGAAGGACTGCTTGGTCGTTGCTGAATCTGCAGTAACTGCTGCTGCTGCTGCTGCATGGGTAGTTTGAGTGGCGTAGGACTAGTAGAGCCAGAAGCCTCATCATCCTCCTTGTTAAGTGGCGATTCGCTGGGATCAGGACACCACTCGTAAAACAGCATGTAGGCCGAGTTCGATTTCTCGAAACTGAAGTCCATGAATTTATCGGTGACAGAGTCATAAGTCTTGCTGGTCATTTCACCGCCGAAGCATTCAGCTGCGATTTGATTTGGATCGAACGGCTTGACCTCGGCATCGTTGAAGAGGAACCATTTGTCCTTGTTGGGACACGTGCGGTCACGAATAAAGCTGTAATAGTGACCACCGTCGGCCGTGCCCGTATGCACCGTTACTCCAATCAAATCGTACAGACAGTGCTCATCTTTGTGCTCTCGAGTTCCACTGCTGCTGCTCGCACCGGCACCGCCTTCCATATCTTCGTCCTTATTACTCTGATTATTCTCGGATTTTTCGTCCGTCTCCGTCTGCTGGCAGTGTCGCGGAATCAGCTTTTTCTCCATGTAGCCCGACATATCAAGTCGCAAGGGAAAACTGAAATGCGTGTTGACCTTCTCTTTCAACATTGTACCCATGTTGAAAGTGTACCGCATGGTATTAAAACAGAGAATGCGTGGAAGCTTCTTAAAGCAAGCACGCTTCTCGGCTCTCACTTTCTTGCCACATTGCGAGCACGTGTACATGTTGTCGCCTTCTAATGTATCCTTTACCGTAACTTCATCGAGACTCTCGTAGAGGTTCCTCATGTCTGCAACCTGGCAACGTACCGTATAAAATTCTTCAAGCGTACGACTTACGTGCTCACAATCGAGAGAGACGACATTGTTCGATATTATACCACAGAAAAGTGTCTTTACAAGTGTCTTTAGATCGCTCGTCATTTCTTCCAATTTCGATACAAGATCTATGAAAAATTCAGCCATGTCTTTTTGCTCTCCAGTATTCAGAGGTTCGTGATTCATTGTATAAACACGGCAAAAACTCCTTGGATTATAAGCTTTTCGTTCAGACTCTAAGAGATAAGCAAACATTCTCTGTAATTCCCTCAACGTCAACTGATGTTTATTGGCTCGATTACAGTCAGCTCCCAGAATGGCAACTCGAGCTTGAGGCATCATGTACAAATGCTGCATACAGCTAGCCATGTAGCAGGTCGCACCCAGATTCGTGAGGCCCACATAGCCGCAATCTGACCTTCCATCGTCATGAGGCCAATAGTCCCAAGAGTAAGGAGAATGTCGTCCCGGTGTATGCTGTGCCAGTAATTTCTTATAAAGTTGTTTGTAGTTATCCGGTGCTGATTTTACGAGCTCCACAAGTAAATCGAAGGCTGCCGATCTTGACGCCTGACTCTTGCACTTGGGCATGTGTTTGGCGTTGGGATTTGGCAAAGCAAAGAGGAAATCAAATACGCGTGAGAGCAAATTTTGTCCCACTTTGCCCTGCTTGCAAGGTGGATTGTGCGCCATAATATTACAGCAGAGGTTGAGCAAGCCCACGAGGCCATCGTCTTCGACGGTATTATGGCGCGTTTCTACATAATCCCTCGCCAGAATTGATTTAATTGCACGTGTGGCTAGAGCCTGCAAATCCACAGTACTACCCGATTTTTCACTCGTGCTCTCTTGAATTGCGTCTTCCGGTAACGATTCAATTAGTCGACAAACAAGCCAAAAGTAATCACGACAGGCTGGGCCATAGGTTTCTTTTCCCTCTTCGAGCGCCTGGTGTAGATGCAGCAACGTCATGTCGGATTTTCGCCGTGTAGGTTGCATTGTTTCAGCAATGGGTAGATATTCTAAGAGCTCACTAAGTAGTGGAACTATGAGTTTGGCAGCAGGTGACGAATCCAACAGACACGATGTTAAGATATCTTCTTCGGACTCGACGCTGCCGAGGCAGAGTTTGTAAAGTGCAGTACATACTTCGCGACGTACAGCCGGTTCGGGATCCTCCAGTACAAGCCTACGAAGCCACGTTTTACCAAAAGGTCGAAGCAGGTCATTGCTGGCAAAGAGCGACTGGCCGATCAATGGATCGCTGTGTACCCAACATACCAATAGAGCCATGGCATAGTGTATGACCTGCGAGCGTCCAAAAAGTCCGGTTTTGTACTGGTTGGGATCACGTGGCTGTGATGCCTCTTCAAGTATGTTTGTTATCCTAGGTAGCACAGTCTTTAAGTCCATCAGAGCTAAGAGTTGTCGGCTTAATCGTGGAATCGCTAGTTTATCAGCCTTGTTTCTCCTCTTGCCGTCTCTCACCACTCCGAGATGACATAGTTGTTTCAGCAGACTAGCCAAACAGTCTTGCTGCCATTCGCTGCCATCACCACTGCTCTGCTCAAGAACACCGGACATAAATATGTCAAAGAGATGGCGTAGACCGCCGTGACGAACAAACATAGACGACCAATCGGTAGGCGTATCGTCCGTGTCACCGCTGCTGCCGCTATCACCGCTACCACCAGCATCACCGCTGCCACTCTCGTGTGCTGCTGATAAAGACATCATGTCACGACGACTCGAACGTTTGGAGAGAGATTCCACGATGTAAAGGGAATACATGAGTTTGTGCGGATTTGACGGATCCAAAAGTTCTGGAAGAGAGGCCTCGTCGAGCTTTTGAAATCCTTGCAACAGCGTAGGACTTGTTGGAAGCAGAGTTAGTGTATCCCAGACTCGCCGAGATAGAACCTGCGCGAAAACAAACAATTTAATAAAAATGAATTGTCATCATTAGAAATAATCATAGAAATAAAAAAAAACATACCTGGGCTTTTGAAACAGTCTTCATAGCACCCAACGTCCTCATCAGTGTAAAAAGTTGTTCAAAATACTGCGGTCTTAACAGCAGCAGTGTCGGTAGCGAATCTCTCGGTGGCGGTGGTAACAAGGAGGGTGAGTCTATGTCTCGTTTACCAGCTCTACCAGCACCTCCGTTGCATCTCCCAGCACCCAGTGAAATAAAAACTAATTGCCCGTCCTTGAATCCCGTTTCTGCCAAAGTTTTCTCATCAAATTCAATCGTTAGCTCTTGTCCCTGCGTTATCATCCTGATCGGACCATCAGTCAGTAATGAACCCAGCACCGATCCCGCCGCCGAACTGCCAACGCCCGATTTTCCCGTGACAGCAGCAGCCGCAAGTGTTTTGTTGTCGTCCATGACGAGACGAGCGTGCGTGTCATCCCACCACTTGGATACCTCGGCTCTTAGGTCGGCTACGTAATCCGTGCTCAAAAGCGTGAACGTCGTCTTCTCGGAAATACCTGCTGGCTGTACAAACACTCGCAGCTGTTGACTTCTCTCGGATGTATTAGCGGCAGCTGCGGCGATGTGGCTGCCTGCACCCCTGCCTTCTAGTGCCCACCGGCGCAAGTGGTATGCATATCGCTTTCGGAAAGCTTCGAGATGTGTTCTCAGTAGCAGCAAAGCTCGCTGAATACAGCGCAAGCTGGCTTCTTCGTGTTGCTCTAGGTCAGCACTAGCCGCGGCGAGATGTGTCATACACTGCGAGACAAACTCAATTTCCTGGGTAAGCTGGCGAGACATGTAGTAGCCATTGAGGTACTGAATTGCGGCCATGCTAACCTCGGTACTCTTGGCGCGCAAAGCAATCTTCCACAAAAAATCCATGCCGACAGAGTCCACGTCCCGGAGGGGTCTATCCAGATGCACAGCAGCCAGCCTCGCTAAGTTACAGAGCTGTTGGAAGAGACTCAGACCGGTCATGCTTATCGTCTCTGGTGGTAAACTTGGAAGTTTACGCATGCACAGATGTTTCAAAGTATCCATGCCGAGGGCATGCTGCTCAGTGGACTTTGCTTGGCTCAGTAGCCAGCTGAAGAGCTCATCGGCACAAGATGGATCTTGAGCTAAACAGTGCCAGAGTGTGTCGACTTGTTCGAGGCTCAGTCGAAAGCAGTCGGGGGATCCGAGTGGAGAAAATATCGATGAAAGGAACTGCAAACGAACTTGAACTTCTATCTGATGAGAATAGAGACTCTTTGGTCCCGTGCCGCTGGCGTATGTTTTGAGGTTGTTGAAAAAATGCTTCATCATGCCTCGTTCGCGATCTGCCCACGTGGTGATTGTATGAGCATCCATAGTACCAAATTGTTGAAAACTGGCAAGCAGTTTCGGCAAAATTCTCAGAGATACGACAACCGATCGATTCGAAGCCAGATTCTCCAGACATCCTTCGATAAATTTCATGGGTATCGAGCGGTCGATGTTGTAGCACAGCAAATTGCATAAAGCTTTCTCGGCCTCTACGGCTAAACCTTCTCCCAACTGTCCAATTTTATCATCCTGCAATAAATCCCATAGCAATGTGTTGCCAGGCTTACAGACCAGCTCGAGGTTAAACTGAGCACCCAACCGTGCTGCGACGCTTTGCCGAACAGTACGCACTTGGGGTGCACGACAGACCGCCGAGCGACGCACCGTCATCTGCGTCGAGTGTGTATGATGCGGATGATAAGCCTGATGCATGTGAATTGCAGAAAGGTGCTGAGCTGCAAGCTGAGCAAGCTCCTCCTCGCAGCCGCTTTCTTCGCCATCAAAATCGGCCATATTCTTCTCGCTCTTATTGGATATGCGACTACTGTAGGATCCTTCTTCATCGGATAGCATCTCGTCCAGACAGGTTGGCAAGAAACGTGAGCCGCTCGCATGGTCCAGACAAGCTGATTCGATAATTTAAAAAAATGTTGACTTTAGACTTGTGTTATAATATACAGTTAAAGGATTATCAAGAAAAAAAATGTAAAACATACCTAGTTCCGACCTAGTTACAGTGCTTGCTCCCTCGCCTCCGGCAACACCCTGCACTGCAATATCACTATCGTCCTCGTCGTGAGAACTTTCTCCAGATTGGACATTAACCTCGTGCCTTGCCATTGCTGTTACGTATTTACTACTCGCGCTACCAGTAGTACTAGCACTGATACTTTTGTCTGCCCTCTGAGCGAGCAATGCAGCTGCTGTACTCGGCGGCACCTGTTGATCCGTACCCACCACCACCACCACAGGTTGGTCTAAGGCGATTGCTTCCTGCTTTACTCTGTCCAAAGTATCGACAACCACTGGCTCGAGAGATTCATTAACGCAGAATTTCTTTGTCGCCTTGCTGATCACGTCATCGCTTGCAGTGGTAGTCGTTGTCGTAGTGGTAGTTGTAGTAGTTGTCGTCGTAGTCGAATTGCTGTTTGATGTGCGCTTTTGTGGTCTCTTACGTTTCCGTAAAACTTTCTTCTTCTTTTTTTTCTTTCTCTGCGCATAAAGATCTATCGAATTTTCATCGAAAGACTTGTCGTCATCGGTATCTGCGTCACTTGTGTGTTCCTCTGCTGAACAACTGCCTGCAGGCTTATCATCCATGGCTTGTGGTTTACTTTCATGTTTCGTATCTTCGGCTTCCACACAATCTTTTGCAGAGTTGGTTGGATCCTTTGGCTGCTGAAGCACCTCTTCCATAGCGAAAGTAGATGGCTCCGCTTGCATCACTTCTTGTTTTGATTTCGACGAACCTGCCAAATGAGAGTTACAATTAAATTTGATCGTGTAAAATCATATCAGTACCTTCTCTTTCCGCGTGTAAATACCAACCTTCGCACTCGCCATCACCTCTGGCCTGTTTTCTAGGCGACGGGCCCTCGGAGGGTGCGGGACTTGGCTCTTCCTCTTCCTCCTCCTCCTCGTCAGGACTGCTGCCTTCCATGCCGCTGGGCTCGCTGCTTGTGCTCCCCTCATCTACAGTTAAATGCCTCAAAGGATCTCTGCTGTCGATAGCGAGAGCGCTGGTGTAAGCAGCGCTGCTAGACGTCCAGATAAATTTGATCAGAGCCGACACGAGAAACAAACTTTGCTCTGTGTGCTCTTTAGGTTCGAGCTTGCCCAAGAGCGAGTAAAGATGCAGCACTGGAGTCGGTGCTAAGTGCTTGACCAACGGAGCCAGCAGGTCGTAGACAGGACGAGCGCAGTGCTTCAGCTGTGCGGCCTGCCACATTATATCCATGTCCATGGAAGAGATACGACCTTCCATGGCCAGGAAGCTCAGCACTATATGACTCTGTTTGATCACTTCGACGTGCAGGTTTGGACCGAAAATATGTGCTATGATATTGTTTTCGGTGAGCCACATGGCAAGAGCGTGACCGACCTGCTCAATCTCTGCCACAGTCTCGCTGTTACACAGCTCGTTGAAGGCCGTTATGTGTGAGTTGATTTGAGCTATGCCAGCCAAGCGCATCGTTAGGGTTGTGCTCGTAAAGTACTTGAATGCCAAATCTAAACCGTCGCGATCGAAAGTCGGCAGAACTGCGTCTATTGGGTCTTTCACCGCGCTCCACATGAAATCTAAAAAAATGTAGGAACAAATGCTATTATTATGTCTAATTTCTAAAAATATGATAATCATCTTTTACTACTTTACCTGCCATAGTTCTCACAGCTGGTGTTCTCAACTCTTTATCAGTCAATCGGCACATATACTTCATAACTCGACTACGTAAAGGTATAAACAACTGAATCACGCTACCATAATTCAACCATAGCTTTAAATTACAAATAACTGCAACCATAGAGTGCGCAAGACCAACGGGCAGTGTAGTTTCCATATCAAAACAAGCTGACATTAAATTAAATCCACCCTGATGACAGAACACTGATACAGCACGAATCAAGGGTGCCGGCACCTCTGGATCATGTGGCTCACAATATCCTCCTTCATCCTATAAAGATATTTTAATTGAATTAAATGCTTAACATTTTTCAAAAATTACATTTTCATTCAATATTTGTTTGAACTGCTTACTTTGACAGGAGCCAAGGGGTTAATAGCTCCGCCATGTTTCATGGCAATATAGAGGGGGAAATTTAATAAAAAAATCTTGGACAAGAGATGAAATAATTTCTCCCTGTCTTGATGAGTCCAGTTTGATTTGGGTCTCGACGATTGCGGACTCTGTGACTTGTCCACATTCTTTTCTTTCTCCTTTTTATTATCTGCCTCCTCTCCATCGCTACTGCTTGTTCCTTCCTTTTTGCCTTCGGCATATTGTTGTTCTTGTTGTATTTCTTGTAATTGTTGCAAAGTACGAAGGACAATGTTATGAATTAGTCTGATAAATCGATCAAAGTTTTTTATATCGCGATAACAGCACATACATTGTCTGTAAAGAAGAAAAATTTGACTTGAGTTATAAATATTACTATCAACCCAACTACTACTAATTACTACATGTCTGAACCTACCTTTGAACCCATTGATTCACATAGTGTAATATTGTATCGACATCAACAACAAGAAGATTCGCTACCTCATTCTCGCTCTCATCGTCTGCAAGAATACATTATCACCAGGTTAATATCAAAGTTAATAAAGGTTACGCAGTTGAGCTCAATTTTACAAATTCATAAACATATTCTTATGTTATAACTATTAAGAATTCACTATCTCTGTGCTTTCAAAAGTGACAGATACAAATTTTGCATAGTCAAATATGTTAATGACAAAGAGCCATATACTGCCAATTTCCAGCCCAATTTTAAAATAAAGTAGACTCGCAAACTTAAACAATACTGGTATTCCTATAAGCAGAGCTCTCCAAATATCATTACATACTCCAAAATTAAAAAGGTTGTCAATGAGCATAGAATCTAAAAATGACAAGTATAAACAGAAGCAGTCCTCCAGCAGATGTACAGCTCGAAGTATAACAAAGCTTCTACCTTTAAATTCTATGCTCACCACGCACCTTCATGAAAATCATGAAAACAGTCAACACTCCCATCCCGTGAAGCAGCTACTCAAACACTGCACCACCATACCCCCTCCGCTTGCGTCAAAGCTCAAGAAATTACTCAAGTTTAAGGTTATAAGACCGCGACAGCCGTTTTCTTGACCTGGAATCAACCCTTCGAGGTCCGCAACAACGGCCAACGACTCGCCCCGTAATTATGCGCGTACCCCCGTAGACGATGCCCAACGTGCAGTATCTTCCCGCTCTCTTACCCCGTCAATATGAAGTAATTACGATCGAAAAAAAAATGCACATATATATCCGCCGCGGGTGTCTTTGGAGGAAGAAGAGTTGATAGATGACTTACAGGTGAGCAGAAGATCGTGAAAGTCGGCGCACACATCGCACATGATTGCGTGCCGAGCGGTCCCGAGGAGTCGCGCGCCCGAATCAGCCCCGCGAGTTACTTTCGGTGCGCGCTATCAGCTCAAGTCCATATCACATCATCTGAGTAGGTACTCCACTCTCGCCGCGACTGTGGCTGCAACAGCCCAGGACGATTGTCGTCGTCGACGTCGTGCCTGTAATAGCAGCTTGATGGCAATCAGCAGAGAGGATCAGATCCCGTCCTGCACCTCTTCGTCGTCGTTATTGTGGTAGCAGTATGCAGGTAAAAGTCGTCGTCGTCGGTGGCAGCGGGGTATTCCTCCTCAACCGTCGAGGCACGAGCTGCAGCACTGACGGCAGTTCGTTAACTCCTCGGTCACCATGTTGATCTCTCTCTCGCGCACACACAGAGAAAACGCTATATAGCCTTCTCTTCTTTCTCTTCTCTCTTGCACGACCGATTCGTGGGCTATTCTATATACTACGTGTATGCGAGTGTGTGTAGTGCAACCCGCACTCCGCACTGTGGCCTAGCCGCGCCGATCCTAAGATATACCTTGTGCATATATATCTATATATATAAACACATACACAGAGAGACCCGCAATACTCTCTTTCTCTCGCGCTTTGTCGACTACTGTCTTTTTAGCGACTGCGAGTAGCCGCGTGCGTGACCGTCACGAAAAACACAGTCAAACGCGTCGAGATCCATCTCATCCATCTCTCTTGCTTTATATACTTTCAGTGTGTGTCCTGCGGTCGGTGTATACCGCGTATGTATAATCGTCTCCCTCTGTCTCTGTAGCTGACATCGTCGTATTATATACACATAAGTACCTACTCGTATGTATGCGAGAGAAGAGAATGACCGGATTTGCTCGCTCTCTAGACTGCTGTTGCTGCTGCTGCGCGCGTTCTCGCGCGGGAGCAAGAGAGAGACAGAGCGAATATATACTTTATTATGCAGTTTCGACACTCGCCATGTGCTCGGCTTGATTTTCCTGCGCGAAATTAATAAATTCTTCATTCCTCAGCCCGTTGACGGCTAGCCTGGAAAGTGAGGGGACTCGACTGCTTGGAAGGTTTGCCGATGGGCAAGTGCTGTCAACGTTTAAATAGCGCGTTATCGCCGTCGGAGTTTAAAGTTTTTTTTTCATGCGCGCTGCCGGTGCTGAAGAAGATTAAGTATTACAACTGGGTGGTCGACAATGTTGGAGTTGCGAGTGTATGTATGTGTGGTGAAAAATGAATTCTCGGAAACGGAGTGATTATGATAACTGCGGCTTCTCGTTTCAAATACAGCACGTGCGAGAGGTCTACTGATGGTAGATAGGCGAGTGAATGAGAATTTCGAAAAGCGGAGCGACGTAACATACGCTTGCTCCGAAATTAATTTCGAAGCGATTCTATATAGCGACAGCCGTATTATTTAATCTATTTTAAATCAATATATTCAGATCTCAAATAGCTGAGCTACTGTTTAATTTTGCAAACTCGTTTGTTCCGTAATTTCGTATACTTGTACTCCTAGATTCTATACCATTTAGCCTCGACATGTGCGGTATGTGTATACAAGCCCTAAACCTTCCTGATTACACGACGAAGCATATTTATAGTCGTCTATACGCGATATGCGCAAACTCGCAAAGCTAAAATTTACGAGCCAGCACTCTCTGACGGTCTCCTATGTCGTCAGTTTACCATAGGACTATTACGTCTTTGTCTTTCCTCTTTCTCTCTTCCTGCGCGTCGCAGCGACGAGAGACGAACGGGATTCCGCAGCGCACAGTGTATATTTGTATGTGTGCGTATGTATACACGTAACATCTCGAGATATGCGCACATGCATCTCGTGCCTCTGTTCACAGACTCCGCTTTGTTCGTACGCGATAGCTTCGTTTGCTCTGCCGGAGCTAATCTCTCCCCCTTCTCTTTCTCCTTGTGCCGACGTGTGCGGCTGCGTTGACCCTTTGCAGGTTTGTGTGTAGTAGAGATTTGGGGTGGAAAGGAAACGAAAACGGGACTTCCTAGAGTATGACAGCTTGAGTCGGCGACTGGAAATCTTTTGGAGAGTTTGACTTTCGAATTTGTAGCTGCTCAATTTTCTAGCGAGTATTATACTCTTTGGGACGCCTGCGCTCATGGCCGAGAGTTTTTGACACAAGACAGCTGACTACTTATAATGCCATAATCGATTGCGGCCGCAGCGAGTATCAGGTTCGACGATCTTGAGCAATGCACGCGCCTGTGCCTTATTGAGAAAGACCTTAATGAATATTTATGAGTGGGTGATGCAAAATGTTCGATTTTTATTTTGTTTTATAATGATGGATTAGTTATTTTGATTAACAGACCAATTTTATCTCTTGTATGATTTAACGGTGTAAACTATTTTTTTATTTTTATAATTTGTAATAGCATACAGAATCATAAAAATTATATTTCTTATAATCAAGTACATACAAAATTAGGTTAATTTGCTATCTTTTTATTTTGCAGAATAAAATTATGAGAAAAAAAATAAACGTAATAAAACTCGTAATCAATAGATAATTATCAAGTCAATACGAGTACAAAAATTGTTCGATACAATGTATATTTTTAGTTGCAAACTAAAAACATTTTTCACATAAAACATGCCACAAAATCAAAGTGATTGACATTGAGAACTTTAATTGATGTAAAACTAAAAATTGAAAAACTATTAAATTCAACTCTTTAACAAACTACTCTCATTAAGCTTTAGCAGGTTCAATTTCCTTTTTACTACTCGTGACGCTTTCACTACTCATCTCATTCTTGACTTCGGAACTGTTATCTGTTTTAAGATCTCTCCTGTTTTCATGTTCATTCTTAAGTTCGCCACTCTCATTATCTAAGTCATCCAGATCTGTCTCTTTATTGGCATAAAGTGCAGGATAATTTGACATGCAACTCTGCATTGTCTTGAAGGCTTCATAGCAATCTGATCCCTTGGGATCGGCAGTGGAGTAGTGGAAACACGAAAAAGCCTCTCTGAATTCCACTCCGCATGGTCCTGTTGCCATGCCTCCTAAACAAGGGCAGTTCCAGTTTATTTCTCCATTTGGTAGAATCAGACCAGGACTTGGCTCTGGTGCTGGCAAGGTAACTTTGCTCGGCGTAGCATGATCCTCTTTTGTTGCAAAGATAATGGTATCTTTACCTTCTTTCCTGATGATTGACATAGTCACACTAGAATTAACAAAGCAGATTGCGTAAATCATCTTCTCAAGCTTTAAAACAATTGTCATTTGTATAAAATGTACAAACCTGTATTATTTTACAAGGTAATATGATAAATTATTTCAAACAGCCTCAATGCTTGTATGTCCTACTGTTGGCAGTAAAACTAAGTAAGTTTGGAGAAGCTTTGTGTACACTATAGCTACAAGGTTTTCCCTCGAAAGTACTGGCCAAAGTCAATGCAGCTCTCAGTCTCACGTAGTGGTCAGAATCGCAGCGTAGAATAAATCTCTTTGCCGACTGGTCGTACCTCAGTATATCAACTTTGTGCGCTGCACCTTCCGTACCCAGCAATTGTCTGACTGCTATCAACAACTGTGTCTTTACTGTCGTTGCTGTTATGGGATTATTGTCAGGCTCCTTGGACAGTTCTCTGAAAAAAATGATGATCGCATGAAAAATTTTGCAACGATTTCGTAATCTTGCGCCAAGTAAGTAGCAGGTTTCCTCTTTTCCCCGTGCGTTTTTGTGTGTCGCGCGACGAGACCAGAACACGTGATGACATATATATGCATATACTATGTAGGGAAAAGTGCTGTGTCTAAGCTCCCGCAACGCCGGAAAAGTAAGGTTAGAGATTCATCGTACGCGGCGAGTATCGTTATAAGTGAAAACTTGATAATACTAACAGGGAAACCTCTAGATAGTGCATACTGCACGTATTTAGCTAATCGCACCTCGCTAAGGTCCTGCTCTTCTGCCATGCGAGGCCCCGACGAGCTTCTGGAGGAGGAGGATCAAACTCTCGATCGCAGGTCCGGAATATCCCGCTGAATCCACCATAACACTGGACGTCTATGCGACTCGGATTATGTAAACCCATGTAGAACGTCGATTTACACATATGACTTACCTGGTATGTGCTGCCATCTGTACAGCTGCGGCGGTCGCCGCAATGAGCGCAACGGCGGGCTCGGGACATTTAAATTTGAATTATGCAATACGTATGCTTGATTAAAATACATTTTCGTTCTATTATCGACATACTGTGTATACTTAATGTATTATATTTTTCAAACCATGACATTGGTCATTATAACAACGATTGACACAGCTATTTTACGAGTCATAAACAAATAACGAAACAATGTTTCTTATCCTCGAATTGTTTATGAATAAAAACGTACATATTAAGCCATATTATGACATACGCTGTTTCGTTGTTGAATCTCCGCGTGACTTATAAAAAGAGATGGTCAAATGGTAAATTTAGTGTAAACGTTATTGAAAAAAAATGTAACTCGAGTCGTTTTGCCGGTAAACCACGGATAGAGTAGTTATCATTAACAGTATAAAAAATATCATTTTTCAAATATACGAATGAATTATAAAACCGTATCGAACTGTAAACATTTATAGAAGGAAACTTGGACTTTTTCTCGATCTGTCACTTGTTTATCAATTCTCTCGCAAAACGTTTTAACATCCATCAGGAACACGAGCATACGTCTCAAAATATTACACTCGAAAACGCAATCGCCTCGCGCGGAACTCGCTTGCGCACGAAAATACTTAAACGAAAGGTGAACGTACGAGGAACGCGAGCGAGTGTCGTGTGTGTATAGGCAAAAAAAAATAACAACAATACGTCTTTCGGTGAACAAAGAAAAAGAGCACGAACAAAGGAAAAAGGCAGGTCGTTTAACAATAATAATAATATTTATTCAGGTTCAGAACAATATATATGTACATCGTTACAGTCTTATCCCTTACATTTGTTGTTCTTTAAAAATAATCGCAATCCCTAGTCGTGTGGATCATCATAATCATCATCATCATCATAATCATCATCATCATCATCATCGTGAGTGTGTCTACGTCGACGCTCAATTTTTGTTTTGATATCTCGCCTCGAGATCGCCTCTTTGGGCTCTCCGGAAAGTCCGTCCGGAAGACTCTCTACTGTCGTATAGTATATAGTACGTTTCTTCATCATCATTATCATCGCGTTGTCGTCATCGTAGTGATCGTCGTCGTATATACATCGAGAAGAACAAAAAAAAGAAAAAACGAGAATATACAGTACGTATCGGTGTGTAACGCAAGAGCTGTGCAACGCGATCGATATCGTGTGTGTGTGTGTGTGTGTATATACATAAACATATACACTACGCGAGGAGGAGAAAAGTCAACGGGCGCAAAAAGGATGCCCGTGACTACGTCGAATTCGATTATGATCGCACGGCTAGGAGAAAACCAATCGCGAGACGGTATATATATTCTCCCCCTATCCTCGAAGCGCAGCGACGTTAATAACGCAAATTTCCTCGCCTACATATATATATATATATATATATACACACACACACACATATACTAATGCTCTGTTTGTGTGTGAGTGAGTGAGACTCGTTTTTCGTTACAATATTATAGTCTCGAAAAGCAGCGGCTCGACGCACACACTGACGAATCAGCCTTCGCATACGAAGCATAATAATCGAAATTCGTCGAGTACAGCTGTCGAAAATCAAACGTCCGCACGTATACGGCCTAATTAGCCGAACACGACGCTCTGACCCGGATCGCAACGCGTATACACACGCGTATGCAAACGAAAAAAAAAAAGAAACTTTCGCCGCTGCTTTTCTCACATATATATATATATATATATATCGTTATGCTTGATAAATAAAACGATAAAAAAAAAAATTCAACTTGCTCCTCCTCGCGTCGCTCTTGCGCGCACACCTCGACGCACACGCGGGCGCAGAAACTCCTTCGCGCGTTTCTGGTTTCTCGCTAACGCGGATATCGCAGGCTTACGAGAGTACAGTTCTTTATTTCTATGAGATATACGTGAGTGTGTGTGTGTATGTGTCTTTATACGCTGTTTTTCATTTCGCGCAGATACACAGCTACAAGCCGCTATCGGTATTATAAGTATGTACAGTATACGCGCATGAGTCGGCGCAGCCTAATTTTTTTCTTTTTTTTTCTCTCCTTTTTATACTCGCGGCCCCTCGTATTATCATTACACTGGTGCTGCTGGCGTTTCCTCTATGCATACTGTATACGCTGGCGCGGAGGAAAGCCGGGCGAATTTTCGCTTCCCTGCGGAAAAAAGTCGCGGCGATCGTCTGTAAATCGCATATACACGTTAGACTGTGAGCGCAGCTGTGTGTGTTTTCGCAATTGACGCGTTTTTCATCGTCTGCGTCAGGCACTCGCCTGTGTATTATAGTCGTTTTCTTCTGCTTCTTCTTTTTCTTCGATTATTCTTCCACTTCTTCTGTGCATTATCTCGCGCGGACTATAACAATAAATAAAAAAAAAAAAAATATGCATATGCAGCAACATCGCGTCGCGCGAATAAATTACTAAAAATACGCAATTATATTAGGAGTACAGTACACGTTCCGCCATACCCACGAAATCCACGCGAGACAATGCACTCGACAATTACTTTCAACTCACACACACACAGTGGTGTAAGAAACTGTACAGGCTCGCGGTTTTTTCCGTGCGCAGCAGCCTCGAGTTCTTATTTTTTTTTTTTTTTTTTTTTTGTTCGCCAGACGTTAATTGGCGACGGCGACGCGACGAAAAAAGCGCGTGGCCCAATTAACGGCAATAATAACCATCAGGGCTGTACGCGTAGCCGCGTTTTTCCAGTCGCGCGGCTTTTCCGAGCCTTTTTCGGTATTTTTTTAATTTATCTTCATTTTCGCGGTATACAGTATCTTTGTGAGGAGAGGGGCAACTCTGTTCTACGTGACGCTTTTCAGCTTCCTTTTCTTTTTTTTTGTTGCTTTTTCCATCGTTTTTTCATAATCATCGCTTCGATTATTATATCGTTTATACTCTCGCATTGTTATCGTTATTGTTGCTTTATCGTCTATACAATAATAATAATAATAATGATAATAATAATAATAATAATAATATTAGTCATCGTCGTTATTATTATTCTCGTGTTCATTCGCTAAAGAGACTTAACCGCTACAGTCGAAGAACGATAAGCGTAAAAATGTATCACACTAGGCTTGTACGTTATCTTACAAAATGCGTTGGTATTTTTCTTTCTCTCTCTTTCTCTCTCTCTCTCTCACTCTCTTAAATATATTTCGCTCTCGCGCACATCGCACAAAAAAAACTCGCGAATCCTCTCGCACACGCAAACTCGTTTTTTTTCGGTTACATATACGCTCTCGGCTTTCTTTCCGCGCAACGAATACATGCAGCATCGCATGTCACATCGCAATTGCACAATGTACTATATATATATATATATATATATATATATATATATATATATATATATATATATATATTATATATATATATATATATATATATATATATATATATGTAGACGCATATGCGGGCGCTTTAGAATCGTTTCTCACCTTTGAAGCTTTTTCGAACAAAAAAAAAGAGCGGAATAAAAATAAAATTATATATATATATATATATAGATATATATCGTACTATACAAAGTACACATACACACTGGGGCTGCACAGAAGAGAGGAAGCGGCGGCTCTCGACCAGCGGATGTGGCCGGCTCTTTTTTCCGAGTCAGCTTGGAATAGTGCGCGTATAATATCCTCTACGATATATATAAGCACTGTGCAGAGAGAATTCATTTACGGAGGAAAAAAAACGTAGGTAATGTGGAAACTATTGATATTTTATGTATATCGATGCGGCGGAAGGAAAATTTATCGGAACCCCGTTGTTGTTACTGCTGCTGCTGTTGCTGTATTTTCAAGAAGAAACTCACCGCGTATATATATTTCATTAAAAGGGCAAAATCGATAGCGTCGTCACGCTTTACATCGAATGTGATGCTGCATCAGCCGCGTATATATATATATATATATATATATATATATATATATATAACAAAGCTGTTTATACGGCCGAGTAGTCGCGCCGAAAGCGACACACTTTTTTCCCCTCAACGGCCGGCGGCCTCTCGGACTAGATTTTCAGCGTCGAAAGTTTAATTTTTTTTTTGACTCTTTCATTTCTTTGCTTATTTCGGCTTTTTCGGGCGCGCGAAACGCTCTAGATATACTAATGCGATCAGCTCGGCTTTGCAGCCAGCTTTTTCGAGATTATTTTTATAATCAAACGCTTTTTACGACATTGTGTGTCCGACACGCTATTATATATATATATATGTTCCGTAAACGGGAAATCGCGCGAGCAGAGTCTGCGGGGAATGGAATCGTGAGCCTTGACAGGAATTTCGCTCTCGGCCCTGACGTGTACATTATTTATATATATATAGTCGTATGGCTAGGTCGACGCATGTGTGTAGACGCGCGCTTTTGAAAGTGCATCGCGCATCGACGGGAAGAATGATTCCGCGAGTGCATGTGTATATAGAACCACGCGTAGGATGTATTTAATTAATGCAAATTGAGTATTAGCCCTGCGAAATAGGCGCGTGTATGTATAAGGTTCAAGCATAATTGGATGTATATATATATATAGGAGGGGGGCAGCTTGCACCGCGGGCCATACGTGCAACGATAACAGATAGAGCTTGGACGAGTATACGGCGGCGGACAAAATCAATATATATACGGCGCATCGATAATTTATGCTCTCGTAATCGGAATCGTGCATAACGTTAATTGCAGTAGACGCGCTATATATATATATACTGATACGCGTATCGGAGATAGAGACAGAGAGAGAATGTTAGACGCGGCGAAGAACAAAAATGGGAATATATACATACAACTCCGCGTATATAACTATGTATATGCATTACCTTTATATCCCCCAAAGGCTCCAAGGACTCCCGGGAGTTATTCTACTTTTTGCTCTCTATAAGGCTCTTTCGTCGCGCATAGGCTCGCTCGTCTTTTTTCTTATATATATATATAATCGGGTCCCGAGAAACGTTACCTAATGTCACGTGCGCAGCTCTGCCGTTTATTCTATGCATTTTTCCCTACTGTCTCTCTCGCTCCATCCTCATTGCAAAGCGCTTTAATCGCGAGAGGATGATGTATATATATATTAAAAAACGAGCGTCCCTAGCGTAGAATTTGACGCGAGATGCGCATTGTGCAATTCATTCGCGCTTATCGCTTTATTAACGATATTACGCCGTCGTTTAGCGAACCCAATTTTTCCAGCGCGACTATATATACAATGCGTACGTGTATATATACGCGAGTGTGTGCGCGCGAGGGTAATTAGCGCGCCCGGAACGTTTGCGCGGCTTCTCGCCTTCGCGATGCGTGCGGCGGAAGGAAGATCGTATGTGGACGAAAAATTCGAAAGAGCAGCGTATTTTCGTCGACGCGGTTAAAGCTGTAACAATGCGAGCGACACACGCAACCGAGAGAGTCGGCCATTCAGTCCTATGAAATTGCGATCAATTGTCTCTCTCCGTTCTTCCGTCTCTCGGTAACGACTCGAGTTAGAATCTAATCAGGCACGGCCCCGAGTGCGCGGGCTGTGTCCGATGCTGAAAAAACGACAAACGAATACGAGGAAGTTGCGGTTCGCTGCCAATTAAACGTGTTCTTCGTGACTCGCTGCGTATTAAATATGCCATAGGAACAGAGGCCGTTGTTACAAGTACGCGAAGGAAAAAACTCGTCTTCGTAGACTGCAAGGATTCAAATCTGGTGCGTAAATTTTCTTCTGAGAGAAAAATAGCCGCGTGAAAACCGCTAATTCCAGAACGAAGGAATAGTCGCGGTCCGGTGTAGCTCTTTCTCAACGGGGCCCGCGGACTACGCACAATACTCGCCCCCATTGATTTTTTCCTGTATAAACGCGAAGAGGGGAGGAAAGCGCCCATCATCCTCGGCAATTGCTACGCGAGACCGAGCGAACGCCATATGGGAGGGAGAGAAATTACACCGGCTAGCTTTTACGAGCGGCGCGCGGCGGGGCATTTTCAAAGTTATACTCTGCGAATTTTCCCTATATATGTATATATATATATACGCAGCTGTGCGATTGGGCTGTTTGCATACCAAAGCGAGGGAGAGATTATATTTTGTTGCAGACGACGAGGAAGGTGAACGTGGAAGATCAAAAGTGACACCGAAATTTAAATGGATTATCGAGTGAGAGAGAGAGAACTGCAAGTACCAGGTCAAATCTTATATATATACTGTGTGTACTTAAGTACGTCGATGCTACGCCGGGGTCGAATCCTATTACGCGTTTAACGTGTGACTTAAAAAGATGAAGACTTTGAAAAAAATAAATTTCTTCTACATGCGTATATATACCCGGGAAAGCCGTCCGAGAGCGAAATATTGTTTGATAATCAAGTACCGGGTCGGGGTCGATATATTTAAATTGTAATAGTATAATAGTCGTGTACGATGATAAAATATGCTATGTGTGTACGATGCGCACTACACTATATATATATATATAGGAAGCTTTTAATACAGGCGCGTGTGTGAGTGTGTATATATAAATAGGCACGCTTCATACCCGTAATGTACCGCGTTGATACATGTTCTATACAGCCTTGAAATTTCGCCTTTATACACGGACAAAAATATTTCTGAAAAATTACTCTTAAATACAGGATAAAAATTACGGTGAAGTACAGTAAACATGGGACCATCCTCCGTTCTGTAAAATTTTATCATGATTTTCACCGTAAAAATTACAACACCAGGGGCTTAAAATTTATTTTGAATTAAAATCGCATAATAACTATTTTTAATACATAATTTTGTCAGCGTTATATCATTTATCTCTTTAGTAATCATAATAATTAGAATAAAACATATAAATGTAATAAAAAATTGCATAATGCAAATATATCAACAGTCTTTATAGGTTATCTTATACAAACGCGCGGCGGGCTAAGAGGAAACTTTCTTACCGACATATCCGACTCGCCGACTCACCTTCAAAGTAAAAATTACGGGAATTTCACCGTAAAATTTATATGCATCCTCGATAATTTTAACATATTTTCTTAGTAAATATTACATGTTCTGAAAAATTACATTGACTTCATGGTAAAATTTAATTTTCGGTAAAATAATTATTCAACACTTAATGATAATAATTATGAAATTCAATTGTAAATATGCCTATAAATCATCATGGCCCCACGTTTAACCTTAATTTAACGGTAAATTTTCTGATACTTTTCTGTCCGTGTATACATATATCCTAATATACAATAAGCGCCCGTCCTAAAAAGAGAAAAAATATTATACACCCACGCGCGTATGCAGTCACGCGAAGAAGACTCGTTGCGATTTATATATATATATATATATATATATATATATATATATATATGTATAGTTTACGATCATATATAGATTCGGTGTCGCGCGTTACATACGACGACGACGTGGAGGAGGAGAAAGAGACAGAGAGAGAGAGAAGCCACAAACGGATGCTTTACGATCAGTTTTAGTTCAGCGGTTTTGCGTTTGCTACGCGGCGTTTCTTCTTCTACTTCTTCTTTTTTTTTGCAAACCTATATATGCACACGACGAAGCAGCTATACGGTTTTCCTCGCTATACTACACTTATTATACAGTCGTTACGTGTATGCAGCGCGCTATACGTATATATACTATATAGTAGTATAGTTCGATATACATAACTACAATATAGTTTAATGAGGCAGTTTGCGTTATCGTTCTCTCTCTATATATATATATATATATATATATATATATATATATCAAAGACGTGTGTTGTTGCAGCGATGCATCAAACGTCGCCATATTCTCTCTTTGAAATACAATCGCGTCGCGGCGATGGCGAAGATTACGTCTACACATAATGCTGCTATAGGATCCTTTTAATAGGTCATGATATAGATAAATACACATGGCTGTGATATACGCAGTTAAATATGAAGGATATAAGTCAGAGTTTGGCAACTGGATGTGAGAATCTTGTTTATACAGAATCGTCAGTCTCGCTATATATATATATATAGTGTATGTCATTGAGTTTGGCATAATAAATGAAATATATGTATCATTAGCACATTTTCGCCATCCATCCCCTCCAGTGTATTGCGAGAACGTTATAAATTTTCATCAATGGAATATAAAAATTAGGTCGACGTTTTATATACGCGCAGTGCGCACGTAAGAAGAAGAAGAAGAAACCGAAAACCAGCCCACAGCAGCGGAAAACAAAGAAGCCTCTACTGGACTCTCTTGAATAAAAAAAATCTCTCCGACTCGCCGGGCAAGCCTCCGAGCTCGAAGAACAAAATTTTTTTTTCCACGGCCAAAGAGAGAGAGAGAGACAGAGAGAGAAAGAGCCTCTAACGCCAACCGCATACACACAATGGCCTTCGGCGATAATGGACGAGGCGCAGCAGCGCGTCTCTCGAAATTCCGCCTCAGCACTTTTAAGGGTCTTCTAAGCCTCGCACTGTTCGTCGGCAATTTTTCGAAACGGCTATATACACACGCGCGCACGCATATATATATATATATATATATATATATATATATATATATATACATATATATATATTCACGAACGAGTTTCTCTCTGATGTATACGTACGTCTAATGTCGGATTCCGCAGCGTCACGAAATCGCGTTATCGGCCGAGTCCGCGGTGCTATTCGCTTTAAATAAAATATCGGCCGTCATTGTTATTCTATTCGCCGATGAATAATGTAGAGCCGCGAGCGCGCGCCCGGCTCTTGAATTTATCAACGCCGCGCGGGTTTAATAAATGACTAATTAGACGCGCGCAAGCGCATAAAGAGCTTTCCTTAATCCAACTGCGCGATAATCACGAGCAACTGTATATGGTATATATATATACAAATGAAGCAACCGCTCGCGATGATTAAAAATTCGGAATTGTATATGATATATATAATACACGACGCCGTCGCAATGCATCGATTCTCATTTCGAGATTTACTGCAGTGCGCGAGACTATATATGTAACCCTCGGGAGGGATGCACATGCGCGAGAATATATAATACGTTATGCGTTATATGCAGGACTATCCCACCATATACATGCGTATATATATATGTGCACGGAAAATCGGATTCCGCGCGTCTTAGGTCCGGCCGGAATAATTATACGCGCGCTAGCCGAATATGATGGCGTTTACAGACGCGAGAGGGGGGGGGGAGCGTGTAACTATGCGCGTAATTATGCGCGATTTCCGTGCGTGCCTTTGGTCAATAACGTTGCGCGTTCGGAATTTAATAAGCACGTGCGTCTATACTCTTTTGAATTTCGGCTGGAGCCGACGATTTTCGCAAACGCTGCGGGGGATACACATTATTATCGTGTAATAAAAGCCCCCCCACCTCCTATATATACTCCTTTAATAATCGAAGTTTTCCCGCTATATACAGCGCGCGAAAATTAATCACAAGGAGTCTTTTTTTTCAACGCTGCACGCTGCACGATTTCGGAGCGTTATTTCAATGTTAGTAACGCCGCGCGTTTCTTTCCATTAATCTTCCGCTCTTTCTCTCTTTCTCTCTCTCTCTCTCTCTCTCTCTCTCTCTCTCTCTCTCTCTCTCTCTGCCGTCTCGGGCTCGTTATAATCTCCCGGAATCTTTTCTCGGCGCCGACGAGTAGAATTTCATATTCTTAACAAGGCTGAAAATCTAATCTCTCCCTCTTCTCATGCGTATATATATTATGTATACGGCGCAAGAGATCGGAATTTTGTGAAAAACGTGGAATGCATGAGTATGAGTGTGTGTATACATATATATATATATATACACGATAAATAAATAAAGAATGCACGTGTGGTTTTCGTGGTTGTTTGAGGTATAAAAAATTTATTCGTCAACTAATAAATAAATTATAATAATATATGTGTATAAAAAATCGCTCTTAGAAACAAGAAAAAAAAATTGAATCACATGATGCGCGTTTCCTACGAAACTAATGACCGCTCTCTGTACATGGACGCGCGTTTCGCGTTTCTTGGCCCTTTTTTTCTCTCCTCCTTCTCTCGCATACACGTATACATATTTACAAGTGATATCTCTTTCTTTCTCGCTCGCATTTGTTCCGAAAATACATACATACGCTCGCGCTACATACTACTACTACTACTACTACGTACAACAACAACAACAACAACAACGACAACAACAACATAGTGTTTATGTAGAAGCGAGAGAGAATCTCTCGTCGGAATCGCGCGCAGCAGGGCCATTGTGTAAAAATCCTTGCGCCGCTCATTCTAATGTACGCAGTCGTGTCGCAACAAAGCCAAAAAATTCAGTTCTATTCCGCGCCACTCGCTACACTCGCAGATATATACATATACGCACACACGCGCGCCGATTGTTCCCTCGAGAAAAATAAGTTACAATTCAAGACGTCGGAGCACATAAATTTTCAGAAGAAATGCGTACGTAGTATACGCCTGAAAGAAAAATACTGCATATACGATATGCGATACAATCCGATCGATCGAGAGGCTATATGATGCTGGTGTATTATATATTCCGGCTAGAGACAGAAGACTATCATCAATCTAGAATTATTATTACTATATCGTTAACGACTAGAGCGCAAACTAGAATGAAAAGAAACAAAAAAAGAAGCGACGTGTTGTATATTATCCATCATCATATATTTCTATCGATTGCGCTGAGAAGCTAAAGCAACTCTCGTATACACACTTGCGCATAGCCACACGCACATATATACGTGTATATATGCAAACTCGTTTTTCGCCTGTTTCTAATGCGGCCTACGAAGTCCGGCTCTGTAGCGCGCAGTGCATTACAAAATACAGCGCGTCGGTGTATCACAATGACCAGACTCTCTCTCTCACTCTCGCGGATCGTATATGTATTATAAGAAGCACAAAGTTGTCGTGCGCACAAATAGCTATCAATTTCCAGCGCGAATTCCGTAATTTTCAAAAACTCACTAGTGCGTGTGTATTTACATACATACTCTCTCCGTAATTAAAAGAAGGCGCAGTACGTATAGAACACACTCTCGTTCTCTCTCTCTCTCTCTCTCTCGATGTATATATTCTTTCTCTTATTACGTGCGTGATTTACGCTCGGCAGATTCGGCGATGCAGTGAGAAACGATTCTGCTGCAGCAGCAGCAGCAGCATAGCAGGCCCGAGATAAGCGGCGATAAATTATTCAACGCGCGATGCAGCTCTGGAAATATCGCCGTGCGACGCTTTTTGTCAGTTCGTGCGCGCTCGCTGGTGCTGTTTCTTCTCAACGCAACGGAGAAAAAAGTCGTCGAGCGCAGCGGATTTCGCGGCACACACACACATGTATATATATATATATATATATATATATATATATATATATATATATATATATATATATATATATATATATATATATGTGTGTGTGTGTGTGTGTGTGTGCACATGTGTATACCTATATATATACGCGCGTTTGGAAAAAGTCCACGCGAGGCCTGCTTCCAATTTTCGTCCTCGGCTATTTTTGCACACGCAGTCGCGCGTAGCGCTGCGAATACTATATACAGAGAAAGAGAGATAGAAAGAGAGCGACAGTTTGGTTCTCCCCATACGTATGACATACAATAACACAAGAACGGCGCAACCGTTGTACATACATTAATCCGCAGTTGCGAATAAGACTAAGAAAGAAAAAAGAAATTGGAAGCTACTATAACGCGAAAGACTCAATTCTGCGATTCTGGAAGCCGATATAGCCGGGCTGCCCCCGACGCCGTCGATTAATTCTCCACCGTCCTCCCGATAAATTCGCCTGCAGCTCTCCGACGAAACAAGAGCAGCAGCGGCAGCAGCAGCCGCCGTGTGTACAGGCGGAGAAAAAGGAGAAGCGCGACGGCCGAAGGAGGAATAATCGGCTGCGACGGGGCCCGCATATAACGCGCTGCCCGGAGGGCGCTCACGCTCTCTCTCTCTCTCTCTCTCTCTCTGTCTCGTATATAGCATATATATATATAGATATAGAAAAATGCGGTTGCCGCTGAGAGAGCGAGCGAGGTCCGTGAAATCAGCGCGGCGCGTATAATACGGCATGTATAATGCGACGATAATGGGGGGCGAGTGCTATGCGCTCGAGTTTATATTCTTTCGTTCGTTCGGTGTATAGGGGGGGGGGGGGAGTCTCGGTAATTACCGCACTGCTCTCTGTCTCTCTCTCTCTCTTGAATGTATGTGCGCGAGCGCGCGGGATTACACGGAGGCGCGTATAGTATTTTTTTTTCGGGACCTAATTGCTTTTTTATCTCCGAGCGAGAATCGCGTCGCGACTAGATATTTTCATTCCGGCGGTCCTCGCGTGACGACGAGCAAGTACAAACGCCGTACAATGGGCTGCTGCAGCAGCAGCAGCGGCAACGACCACGAGAAAAGAAAGCAACACGGCTGCCTCGCAGTAACAATAATAACAACAACGGGCGAACCACAGCGCGAGTGGAAGAAGAATAATAATGATAAAAGAAGAAGAAGAAGAAGAAAAGGGGTTGTAAACCGCAGCATCTGCTGGTGAAGCCGCTGCTCCTCGACTGCCGCTGTTATTCCTCCTGTAGTTGTAGTAGTAGTAGTACTCGCTGCAGTGGTAGTAGTAGTAGTAGTAATAATAGTAGTAATAGTAGTAGTAGTAGTTATAGTAGTAGTAGCGATAATAGTAGTCGTAGTAGTAGTGGTGGTAGCTGGACGATGGCCACGGTGACGTCCCTTAGCTTTGAGGTAGAAGAGCGTGATAGACCGGCGCCTCGTAGAATCCGCTGTGTGCGGCCTGGAGCGCGTGGATGGCGTGGTGGTGATGGTGGTGGTGATGGTGCCTCTGGAGGGCGTTCGCGTAGACGTTGTTGGCTGCGGCTGCTGCTGCGGCGGCCGCGGCCGCGGCGGCCATGTACGAAGAGGCGGAGCCGGTTGGCAGAGCAGACGACTGCATGGACGAGCCGGAGCTACAGCCGGTCGATGACGAGGACGAGGAGGACTGTTTGAGGCTCCGAGAACTGCTGGAAGAAGAACCACTGGCTGCTACGCTCGAGCGTCGGTACGGATGATGCCCGATGATGGTCGGGGTAGCCGTCGAGCCGACGCTCGTCTGCTGGTGGTGTCTGCTGCTCTGGGAACTAGCCGTTCCAGCGGCCATCATCGCCATTCCGTAAGATGTCGGTTGAGACTGTTGAATCTGCTGCTGCTGCTGCTGTGGCTGTTGTTGTTGTTGTTGCTGCTGCTGCTGCTGATTCGGGTAGGCTTGATGGAGGATGGCGCCAGACTGACGGCTGTGGTGCCTCTGCTGCTGTTGCCTCGGCTGTGGCTGCTGCTGTGGCTGCACGTTGTGGAAGTACTGCGGGTAGATGCCGGCAGCAGCGAGGACCTTGTCGTCGAGCTCGGTCGTCTTGGTCTGCTGTGGCTGCTGCTCGGGCTCGTTCGTGCCCAGGGCGGCGGTGAGGGCGGCGTGATAAGTCGCGGCCGCGGCCGCGGCGACGGCCGCCGGTGCGTTGAGCACGTCCGTCGAGGCGAGCGAGGGCGATGGCAGCATCGCGGCATGGGTATTGTTCACGTGCACAGGCGCGACGATGGCCACCGGCGCACTGGCCCCCATGTGCTGCTGCTGGTGCGTGCTCGAGGCGATGGCCGCCGCGGCGATCACCGGGTTGCTGAAGATTATCTGCTGTCCGGCAGCTGTTTGACCGCTGGACGAGACAACGACGGCGGCGGCGGCGGCTGCTGTGTTGGCGGCTCTGCTCCTCGAGCTGCGTCTCGACGAGGAGGACGAGGACGAGGAGGAGCTCGATCTGGGCGGCAGATTGTTGACGAAGAGGGTCCTCCTCTCGCGCTCGGCTCTGCGGTAGTAGCACGGGTGGATCATGAGGAGTGGCTCTCCGTTGCCCGGCGGTGGTTTCGCCTGACTCGGAAGCTCGTACTCGACGCTGCAGTCGACGTGGAGCGGCTGCGAGTAGTCCTTGTAGGCGGGCGTAGGCGCCGGCAGGCAGCCCGTACCGCTGCTCCCGGAGCCGCTGGGGGTGGGCAGCCCCACCGGCGAGAGGGAGCTGAGTACGGCGGCCGGACTGGATGCGGTGGAGGCAGCGGCTGCGGCTGCGGCTGCCGCGACGACGGCGTTCAGCATGGAGTCGCGCACCTGCTCGAGATCGTTGTATGGCAGATCGAGAGTGTTGCCGTTGATCTGCTGCTGCTGCTGGGGCTGCTGTGTAGGTTTGACGTTGCAGGCCTGCATGAGGACCTCGCCTACGATCTTGCGTTCGTAGCAGGCTGCGGCCATGTTTGCTGCTACTGCTGCTGGATTAGGTTATATACGTGTGTGTCTGTGTGCTTTCGCGAAAGCTGCTGGGGCTGGACTGAAGCAGCCGTGTCTCAGCAGCAGCGGCAGGGCTGGACAGCGTGCGGAGAATTTCTCATGCCGGACGAGAGGCGGGTCTGCTATCGCTCTCTCTCTCTTGCTATATATGTGCGTGCAGAGTGCCGGGCGATCGGCGCCGATCGATGCGCGCGACAGGCAACCGCCTCCTCTCTCTCTCTCTCTCTCTCGTTCGCTCTCTGTCTTTCTCTCCCTCGGGCTGCTTCTTCTTCCGGTCGATCCGGGATACGGGTATACGCTCGTGCAGCACAGCTGGCTCTTTAAACACGCCCCGATTAGCGTGAGAGAGTACTTAGGGGGGAGAGAGAGAACTGCAACTCCGCGGCACAACGTTCTCTAGGATAACAGAGCGGTTTTAGGTATACACCGAGCGTTGGACCATAGGGATAGTATATCCAACGCCGGGACTAAGGGGTTCGTGAGTTTTCTCTCTCTCTCTCTCTCCCTCCCCCTCTCCCCCTCACGAAGCAGAAGTGACAGTAGCAACGTAGCTGGACATCCGGCTGGGTCGTTCCTGGCGTGACGATGTCTGTAGCACAAGTCGACACTTGGAATCCTCTTCTCTATCTTCTTGATCTTCTTGATCGCGCACAGTGTACGAGGATACGATGACTCGACGAAGGGGCCTGGCCTTCTCTCGCTCGCTCCGGAACACGCGCACTAGGTATATACTTATATAGGCACACTGCGCTATGCTCGTGTCGGTTATATAGGTACACCAGAGAAAGAGGAAGGCGTCCTCGGGAGCGAATCGTTGCCCGTGGCTCGGCGCAGGCGTGCACGAGCTTTCAAACTTCGACGTTTCGTTTCACTCTCTTTTTTTTTCTTTATTCTCTCCCTCTCTTCGCGGACAATTTTTCCCTGTCGCACTGCCCAAAATTTTTCCACTTACTCGACGATTCTACTATTTATCGTTGAACGATATATTTTACACACTCGTGAGTAAATCTATTTCGACCACACTCACACAATCACGAGCAAAGTTCTGCGTGCGAAGGTATACACGTACATACGATGTATATGTATATATATAGTATTGTCGAGCTCTCGGTGGCGCACGCGATATGGAAGCGGCCAGCGTCGAGGCAGAACTGAGGTCCCTGGGTTCTCTCTGACTAGTGACTGCTGCCGCTGCTGTGTGTCTCCCACTCTCTCTCTCTCTCTCTTTCTCTCTCGCTCTCTGTCTCGCTCGCTGTTCGTCTGGCTGGTTGGTGTGTCTGTATGCGTATATGTATAGAGCGCCGCCGAGCCGAGGGACGTCGATTCCAGCAGGCAGCGGCGGCAAGTAGAGAGAGGGAAGGCCTGCGCCAACGCACGCGTATAGCTCCGTCTCTTTCGTCTGGCTCCGCCGCTGCCGGCTCTACTCCCTCTCTCTCTCTCTCTCTCTCTCTCTCGAGTATTGGCCCTGCCACCGTGTCACACACATTCTGTACGCTCTCTCTCTTCGTCTCTCCTGTAGAATTCTCGGCTTAGCCCGTCCTTCTCTCCCTCGTCGTATATATCTATACCGTAGCCCTGCTGAGAGAGGCCAGGGACGGATATCGGGGCCCCCCGTCTGTGTCTGTGTGCGTGTCGGCGCTCTTCTCTCTAAAGTGCGCGCAGACGTTTCGCTGCGCCTCGGCTCTCTCTCTCTCTCTCTCTCTCTGCGATTATGAAAGAGATAGAGCGAGAGAGAGGATGCGACAGGGACTATTAAGGGTGCGCTGCTGCTTTTTGGTCGCTGAGCGCACGCAGGCTGGTTGGACTTTGCAGTAATTTAACGCAGCAGAGAGATGTGCCTGCATTATTGCGGCTTTTCAACTTTCGAACCGCGCGCGATGATTGATTGCAGTACGAGCGCGCGCGAGCGGCGCTCTCTTTTTGCGGAAAACTTGTCGGCGAGCTTATTATACGGATTTCACGGCTAAAACGCATAATCTCCGTAATACAATCTTGTTTCTCCTCTTTTCGTTTCTTCGATAAGAGCCCTCCGCTATTAGTAGCAATGTTGCGCAACAAAGCTTGCACGTGTATACCAAAATATACGTGTATATATATTTATAGGAAATATTCACGGAAATGCGTGTTCCGGAATAATGGCATTGTTTGACCCCCTTCTAATGAGCCGCGAGCTTTTCATACTTCACCTGATATTGTGCGCAGCCCGTGCGGTTCGCTCTCGTTATTTTAAACTCCCTTTATGCCTGAAATACATACGACAAGTTCGATCAATGCGACGATTTATAATAGACATGTAATTCGCGTTATTTCGGGACATATATATATATATATATATATATAGTTCCGATATTAGTTGCTCGCGGTAATCATCGCGGATTTTTAATTTCGTGCGATTTTCTTTTTCGAAACTCCTGCGCACTTCCGGTCGTATACTAATTTATCGCGAAAAAAAGGACGATCTTTCGTGGTCGGATGTATATAGATTTGATTCAGCTGGTTCTCTGTGCGCGCGTCTCGAATTTTTTCTCTCGACCTTAAGCCGCCGTGAAATTGGCTCGGGCAAAAAAGTAATCCTTTATGAAAACAAGTCGTTGCTACATTACGAACAATACACTTTGAAATTTCAATCAAAGCCGAATTGATTATTACGAGGCAGTATTATATTCTTCTCTCGATACCTAGCCTACCCATCACTATATATATATCCGTATTACTATGCGTATATTTATACTTTATATATATTTCGGACAAATACATGACGCGTCGACGAGGGAAAAGCCGTATACTTGAAGAATTTCCCGACAAGGATTATTGCATGCATAAGTCTATGGGGGTCAAGCCAGAGTGTCCTTGATAATCATCATAAATATGATCGAACGAACAATTATAACCATTGACCGACTGTAATACTGCCCGAACACAATACCGTTAACGAGGGATTTACTCGTATATACAGTCGACGGTTGTATATATATATATATATCCCACGAACAATAACTAAAATTCCAAAGCCGACGAGAGTCGTGAGCTTTCCAGCAAATCTTCTATATATATGTATAGTTTATATTATTCACGGCGAGAACGATGACGAGGACGAAACTTTTGGACGGGACTATATGGGTCGTCCGTCGAAGAGGAGGCTCTCCCTTATAAGAGGCCGAAGTATAGAGGAGGAGGAAGACAGACAGACAGAGCTCGTTACGTTTCATTTATCTTTCGGAGATGGAAAATACCCCCCCCCCCCCCCCCTCTTTGCCTCGGCCGTTGATTGCCAATGGCGAGAGGGAAATTTTTGGGCGGTCTCTCTCTCTATACATTACAACCAACAGAGACTTTATCCTTACATATTCTTTCTTCCGTGGATGATGGATGTCGGACGAGTCGAGCGACTTGGTTAGAATTTAAATTTGGCCTGCGCGCGACATTTTCTTCTTTTTTTCTTTGTATATGCGCGTGTCCCGTCGAGAGCCCGCGATTGTATCTGTATTATACGATGAAATTTCTGTTTGGCCGTGCTGTAGCAGTCCAAGGCCGAATATTTATATATATATACATAGGATGGTACATTGAAAATCGCTGCAGATGGCGAGAGACTTTTTCACGTCGCGGCAGCCGTCCGAATCGAGGCGCAGGTGTTGTATTATACGATCGAGTAAAAAAAAATAATATAATTTACCGCGGCGTCGATTATACGCGTAAATATTTGCCGAGACCACTCGAGCGCAGCTCTGTATTCTCCGTCTGCAGGTGTAGCGACACGGAAATTAGGAGAATTCGTGCGCTTGTAGGCAAGAATGATCAAGTTTGCGCTCTGCCTCTATCGAGAGGTATTTAAATTTAAGCTCGAGCGCGCGCAGGGCTGTGCAGAGGAGAAAGTTTATTCGAGCTGCGGAAATTCATCGTCGGAGCCGTGCGCGCGATTTAATTTATTCCATCGGACGGAAAACGCCTCGCGCGAGAGATTAATTGAAAAACCGTCCTGGATGAAGGTCGATTATTAAACGAATATATATATATATATATAACGCTGTGTATCCGCGTAAAAATAAATTGGAGCCTCTTCGCACGCTCTTTTATATATAACATGATATAATGCAACCGAATGTTTCGTATCGCGCGCGAGTATTAATTTTTCGAGTGCGTATAAACTCCGTTGAAATTTTCCATAATCGTTCCATTGAAATCTGAATATCGATGAGTTCCGCGTCTCACTCGTTCTATGTCAAAACAAAAATAACGCGCGCTCTGCGAGTAGAGAGAGAGAGAGAGAGAGAGAGAGAGAGAGAGGGCTGGACTTGAAAACAAAATAATCAATTTATTTTTATCGATCGCTAGAGAGACTACGACTGCTTCGTCGCGGTATGGAAGCCGATGAAATAATTGCGCACTCGTCGTCATTGAGATTGCATGCAGTTAAGATACGTGTGTATATATATATAATATATCACGTACATAGACGAAGAAGCGAGTTATATATATATACATTGAAAAAGTCATGCCGCACGTGCTCTCTCTCTCTCTCTCTCTCTCTCTCTCTTTCTTTCATTCTCCACTCAAGATAATATATAAAATTGCGTTCGTATCAGTACATGTATATATATTCGTGAATCTAAATACGAATCCACGACGACACAATATTGTTCCGCTCTCGTAACGGAAAATTCGGTTCAGCGAAATGTATGCGTACACATATATACGACAAATTCGAAGAAAAGCCAAAGTTTCTGGATATTTCCCAATCAAGAGAATACTCGACGCGTATAAGTACATGCGGCTTTCGCAACGATCGCTTATACATATATATATATATATATATTTACAATAAAATCGACTGACGAAAGCGTCGATCGAGCATTCCTCGCTCGAAAGCAAAAAAGAAGAATGACTTTCGCAAGCACCGCACGAGGAACTAATTCTCGCTCGCGCGACAACTCTATCAGCATATATATATATATATATGTGTATATTGGCGGCGGATTCGCGAGAAATTCCCATCCGCAGCGGTTTTCCCTCCTCCTTTGGCGAGCCAAGAATGCGACTATATTGCGCAATATATGCACGAGTACTGTATTATACACGCACCGAGAGAAAAATCTCTGCGCTGCGTTGGCAAAGATCTTGGACAGTATAAGCGCGTTGGAATTCGTTAGTCACCGAAAATATTTTTATTCGTTCATTAACAGATACATAGCCTATGGCTGAACTATCCGCGTATAATGCGTATATAGTTTGAATAAAAATATCACGTGGATGTTAAGGATAGTCGTTTGGGAGCAGCGTTAATCGTGTTTTAAGCGCTTTTTAATTGCGCCGGTAATTACATTGCGATCTGCCTCCCCGATTGTTTTTTTCTCTCTCTCTCCACATGAACCCGTCATTAGTAAAGCAAGAGAGTGAGAGAGAAACTCTCTTTGCGAATTTCCTTACGTCCAGCTCTTGTATACGAAAATCTGGAAAAAAGCCGCGTTACGCAATGTACAACTGAGAGAGAGAGAGAGAGAGTGTTTTCTCAACCCCGGCATCAGGCAGTGAACCCACATGAAATCCAATCAGAAGCACCTTAATTACAAAAATACCCCGTGCACACACGTCACTTCCTCTCCCCCTCTCTCTCTCTCGTTACCGCCAGGCTTCCCTTCTTCCCAAGCCTTTAGCCGCACTGCACGCACGGCTCTTTGTTAATAAACAAGAAAAGAGAGGCAGCGGCTCTCGGTCCATTCTGTGCATCGCAGCAGCCATCGGAGAGCATAGCTCGAGGGAGCGCTGGAGATTCACGCCGAGAGACGGGGCTATTAGAGCCCCGCGCGAAGAATACGAGAGAGCGTATATAGCGCGCGCGCGCACCATGTGTGCAGCAGAGTAACGTTCGCACACACATGTGCCAGCGAGAGAGCTATATAACACGTAACGCGCTTAATGCGCGAGCATCAGGAGGGGGCGATATGGGGCTGCGCTGCAGTGACGGAAACGGCCGGATTACAAGGAGACCGGGAGAGCCGCGCATAGAGCTAGACATTTTTCCAACTAAACCTCGTACCTATATGTCTGACGTCCGCGCGTGTGTGTGTGTGTGTGTGTGTGTGTGTGCCGTGTCCTTCTTTCGCCGCTGTGCTGGGCTCAAAGAAGCTTTATACATATATACGGGCGATCTACGTGCCTGACATTTGTAGTGCTTCCTCGAATATTCACAAAGACGGCGGCGGCACATTTTTCCCGTCCTAGAGACTCGCTAGACTCTCTATCCTCGACTACCGCATATCTGGCTTTCTTCATCACTCTGCAGTATATATATATATACACACACACACAGGGCTTCAGGTGCGGTTTATGTTTTTTCTACAACTCCCTCGTCTCTACAACTATACATATATACGAGACTAACGAGAGCCGCCCGTCCACGTCGACATGTTGGAAATTCGTTCGTTTGGCCCGGCGCGCAGCAGTGAAATTTTCGTAGTATAGGGTGACACGCAGTGAAAAGATCGGCTACGGTGTCAGCCGGTGCGGGTGCGAGTATAATGCGTATAGCGAGGGACTACTCCGCATGGTGTACACGAGCGCATACACCAGCCGGACGCAGCTTTTAAAAGGGAAGCCACTCGCACCTATATATATATATATATACACTCTCGTGCGTAATGTTCGCTACGTGTTGTCGACGGCGTAGTAGCATGTATAAATATAGCTGCCGCCGAGGCTTTCTGTTTCCTCGTGTCTATACATTTTGTCGGTTAACAATGTTAATTGCGAGGACGGACGGACGGACGGACGGACTATTATGTTCTCCGTTCTTTGAAGCGTTCCCGTCGAGCGTATATATATATATATATATATATCGATGACCATACTGCGGCAGAAGGAGCCTGGATTGATAGTTATCTCTAAGACAAAGACTCGGAATTTCGCATGACTTTATATCTGTATATATGCAGAATAACACAAATTGGCAGGCGACGGGGGGGGGGGACCCGTCGTCAGGTAATGTGGGTATTATATATACCTTTTACTATAATTGAATGTAAGCCATAATAAAAACAAAGGTTGTAAAGTATATACCTACTGCATAGCGATAAGAGAGCAGTACATTTCTGTTCCATCGAATATATATATATATATATATATATATATACAGCGCGAGTCGACTACGTCATGAGTTAACGAATTTCCCTGCGGAAAAATATCAAGAGGCACACATACAGCACACTCGGAGCTTATGTAGCAGCGGAGAGTCTAATCCTTCCACGGAATCCGGGCGAGCAGGCTCTCTCGTGGGCCGAAAATTACGTAAGACACGTTAGAGCGAAACCTTCCACGAAATCCTCCTCGCTCCTCCTCCTTCTCGTCTTTACATTCGCGAAGCGGCAGCGGCGGCCCATTATAGGAGGTTCTCTCGCTTGGCCCGTAATCTCCAGGCTTGGGCTATATATATATATATATATATATACGTGGCGCAGCTGCTGCTGTTAATGTGCCAGTGGGTGGATTATATATTGCAGTATGAAATGTTTTTGGTTTTGGAGAAAATTTCCTCGATCCTGAATCATTCCGGTTACCTACACCCATAATACAAGTGACAGTCGTAAATCAGGAATCTACGTTCAGCTATTATATATACGGTCTATATTACAGCTGTGCGTATTAATGAAAAGCAGTCATAGCTCAATATATATAGCTCAAAGTCTATGTGTACTATATCTGTATATAGCTCAAAGTCTATGTGTACTATATCTTATGGATATGTACGCAGTCTAACGTGTTCAAAATCGGAATATAGAGCTTCGTTTCCCATGGAAACTCGAGAAAAGGATATCCCGAGCGGCGCCGCCGCTCGACACAATAAGCTGCAGGAAGGAGAGCGAGGCGAGGGTGTTGCAATAAATAATAATCGTCCGGCGACGGCAGCAGCAGCAGCAGCAGCAGCAGCAAAGAAGCAGAAGACGAAGAAGAAGCGAAGCAGAAACTCGAGCGCTCGCGCGAGCGGCAGCTGTCGCGAAAATCTCTCCGGGGAAGGAAGGCCTGTTCTTCAGCTTCTCTCTCTTTCTCTCTCTCTCTCTCTCTCTCTCTCTCTAGCACTCTGTGTATAGCTATATAGAAAGGAATGGGATGTACATATACTACCCGTAGAGCGTAGAGAAAGAGGGGAGGAATTTCCTCGGGCGCCTAGAGAGAGAGAGAGGGAGGGAGATCCCGGCGCACAATAATAATAAAGCCTATAAATTCGCAATGCCCAGGCAGGTAGGGCAGGTCCTTTCTCTCCCTCTCTCTCGCTCGCTCTCTCGCTCTTTCATCCGAGAAAGGTTGCACACAGTCGTAAAGTTTCGGGGCCGGAGCGGACCGATGCACCGCTGCGCGCAGGTTGATCCGATGTGTGCGTGTATATATATATATATATACATGCTGCGTCTTTTCTTCTCGCCGTGGCGCCCTTCGCTCGATTTATATGTATAATACTACGCCGTATGGCTGCGTGTGTATAATGGAGCCTCTATCTCGCCGGATGATTCTCGGATTTCTCTCTCTCTCTCTCTCTCTCTCTCTCTTGGCCTCACGGAAATTAAGGTTTTATCAATGAGCGTCCGACTGGAAGAGATGCGGTTGTGCGCGCGCGTTTTATATAAAGCGAGAGGAGGAGAGCTGAGAGAGAGAGAAAAAAAAAGTCGACGCGGAATAATCGACAAATCTGCGCTGAAGGATGAAATGATTGATCCCTCACCCTCTATAGCGGTAGCTTTGTTTCTCTAGCTCGCTTTGTGCGCGATGTTCCTTTTATAGTGCTGCGAGTTATTTAGAAATATATACGTGCATGTTCTCGTGGCGGTATGTATATTATTGCTCGATTCCGAAAAGAATAATTTCTTTATCGTCCAAATGACGACGAGATGTATATATAAGTATCCGCTGCTATATATATATATATATACATATAGGTATATATATACCCGCGGTAACGAGGCTCTATACACATACGCGCGTAGTACACAGTAGCATTGAAGGCGGAAATTGGAAACGAGTAAATCTTTAATGTGTTTGGACGGCGCGCGGAGACACGCGTCTAGACTAACTATACATGCGCTCGTCTCTCCGATGCCTATATAACACACTGCACGGGTATACTGCAGTTCTCGATGTATTTAGCGCGTGTGCTAAACGTATTTGCGCGACGGCAGTTGAATCCGGTTGAGTTTTAATACCGCTTAGTCATACTTCTTTATACAGCATTTTTAAGTATGTACAAGTTTTACACACACACACACACACACACACACACACACATAATATATATATATAGATATAGTCACTTGGAAGTAACATTCGCTGCGCGTCTTCGCGCGCGCGGAAGGTTAATTAAATCGGCTATATATATATATACAGCTCACCGCGCTCGCAATGAAAAAGGTAATCGCGCGCAGGGTCTCGTAAATTAATTTGCCCGCGTCGTCGTCGAATATGAGAATTTTTACGATTGCGCACTCGAAATATAATGGATTTTCATCGAAACCCAGCGTCAATATATATGTATGAGTAATGAAATTTTTTTTTATCGAAACCGAAATATCTCTCTCTTTCTCTCTGCGTTATTTTATACAACGAACCTCGAGTTATATATATATGTATATCTCTGTCTAAAAATAATACACAGAGCGAAGCGACAACGAAAATCTATCCGAAATTCCTGGGCATAAAACAGCGCGTCAGCCATTAAACCGGAAACGATCTCGCTACGCGATGCTCTATCCCTCGGCACTTGAACTATATACGAAAAGTAGTCGATAGGCTCGCACACACATGGAGCCGACGTGCGGTACACTCGCTCGGGGTGACGATATCGTGGAATCCGGGCCTGGGAGGTCTCTCCCTATATAGCTAGCATGACGAGGAGCAGCAGCAGCAGCAGCAGCAGCAGCTCCGGGAATATATATACATATACACGGAGACGCGGTGGTCTAGCCCCGTATACACACATACACACACAGATGCATAAGCTCGTCAGCCGACAGGGACATATACCGCTCCGCGCACGAGAGACAGAGTCATCCGAGACATGCAAAGCCGCCCGCAGCTCTGCTGCACGAAAGAGTATACGAGAGAGAGAGAGAGAGAAAATTACGCGGCCATGAAAAAGTGTGTAAAACGAGAAATGAGAGAAAATTACGCATAGGGGAGAGAGAGAGAGAGAGAGGCGACCCTCTGTATATACGCCTTGTCTGTGTGTGTGTCTGATATATAGGGTCGCCCCCGTGCAGTGCGCTCATCATCGTTAACATTTGTGTATAGGGGCCAGAGGGAGAGAGAGAGATAAGAGACACTCGCCCACCTTTACAAACACACTCACACAGACGCATGCGGCGATCAATTCGGAGAGAAGATTACTCCTGCCGCGCTTATCGTTAGTCAATGCAGGCCTTGTGTGCGTGCGAAGAGGAAAAAAAATCGACGGCAAGGATTTTTCGGAAAGGCGATTTTCTATAGGCGGAGCTCGAGAGTACTATACTAAGGCGATTTCGCAGGTCGTCTTTCTAACTCACAGTTTTACGAGCCGGCGATGAATGAACGAGGTTGTATAGGCCTGAACAAGTTTCTCCCTAGCGGGGCAGGAAGTCCAAGGCTGCACATATATATATATTGTTCACTCGTCGCGATTTTCGAAAATTTGCTGCCAATAGTGGCGAGAAAGCGAACCAGCTGTTGTTTCTTTTTTTTTGTTTTGTGAAATAAAAAACTTTTGGAAAATCTCTCGTCGGGCGCGCCCATGTAACTCGAATCCGCGCAGGGTCGTCGTATATGCGCTGCTGCTGCTGCTGCATCGGGTCACGGCTCTCGATTCTCTCTCTCTCTCTTTCTCCCTCGTCCGCGAACGTAAATCACGAAAGAACCGACTTCCTTTACATTCTTCCTCTTTTATCCTCTCTCTCGCTCTTGTGTGTCTGTGTGTATGCGTACCTCTCGCGGAGTCGTGTCTCATATATAGGTATAGGTATATTATATATATACGTACACACACGCGAGGAGAGTGTCTCCGGTGAGTATAGGCTTAAGTGCACACGCGAGAAAGGAAGGGGATCTTCGAATTTTTTTTTCTCTGTACGTATATACCGCGTGGATTCGAGATTTATCGTCGGCGATGATTTATACGGCGAGAGAGAGAGAGGAGGTTCTAGGATGACGCGTTTGGGATTGATAATCGAGCTGTGTGTGTAATTGTGACGCGGTGATTTTTTTTCGTGCACGGAGACATTGTCGCGGTATTAGTCATGCGAGAGTGACAGTCTCCATATAGCGCGGAACGATTGATATTTATTTCCGCATCAGTGGGACGAGCTGTTTTTCGCAGCGTTATTGTGCTCTTCGTTATCCACGTATTATACACATGCATTCGATTTTCCTTATGCGTTATAATATACGGCCAATAAGGAAGAAGATAGCTGCCGCACGATTTCGAGTGTGCGCGAGGAAAAAAAATTATCACCGACAAGAGCGACGCTATATACATACACTACATACGCATTTCGGTTCAAATATACTCCCGGTTATTTCATCGAGTAGCAACCGACACAGCGAATTTGAAAAAGAGACAAACAAGATCCTGCTCCTAATTCCCACAATAAAGAGCACAGACCGGCTCGCATTTTGAATAAACGCTGCGCTCGCGAGCGCATCTGATGAAAAAGAGCAGCGTCGGCCGGCTAGACACACGCGCGCGCGCGCGCGCGTATTATACGGGCAGACATCAGAGAGTAGAAAAAAAGAACGACGAAAAACAGAGGAGATTATCAGCGGGTTTCCGTCGCTGCGCTATCAGCTCCACAGTGCGTCCCTCCCCTCCCCGCATCGGGAAGCAGCAGCTGCGCGCACACATCTCTCTCTCACCGTCCAGGGGCTCAGGGGGCGGACTGACCGCCTGAAATTCCATCCGCGCAGCGGCAGCAACGTGCTGTTCGGCTCTCGCACGCAGACAGACACACCGATGCACCCGTCGGGGAATATATATACACGGTGTGTATAAGGCCGCTGGCAACGGACCGGGTACCTGCAGCGGCACAAAAGCCGAGAGGGAGAGATTTTATTAAGATTTTCTCAGCGCCCTATAGGCCTTTTAAATTCCGTGCACTCTATATATACTCTACAAGCACTATATGCAAGTGCAAGCTTGGAAAGTGTATGTAATTGACGCGTATATTACGGATGGGTCTCTTTTCTTTCTGACTATATATACAATTGTGTAATACACTTATCTCTGAAAAAAGCGAGCTGCGTCATTTTCAAACTATATAGACAATCGTCTCTCTCTGCGTTCCGCGGAGATTACATAGCAGAGAGAGAGAGTGAAGTAAAAAAATACACATTTTTCAGACGACCGTACACTACACTGCACTCAACGTCGAACAACAATGCTACGTGACGCGCGGGGCGTTTTTAGACTTTATGCCGCCGCGCCTACAAAGATCCTGCGCGCATCCAGCAGACTTTCGAGTATCAGCGTTAAATCAGGCATTAGGACCATTAGCCCGAGCCTCTTATATATATACGCATACAGGCAGGTATATAGAAGAGACGATCTTTTCTGCTCTCAAAAGGGTATATAATACGCGGGTCCGAAACAACAGCTCGCCTCGACTCTTTCGATCGGGAAGCCCGGCGAACACGTGCGCGCGATGTCGAAAAACACGAGCGTCCGGCAGCCCGAGCTACGCTGTATATAAGTATATTATGTATACAGCCGCAGTTATAAAAACGGGGTAAAGGAGATGGCCGTATTTTCGAAAATTCTCCGAACGCGAAGGGATTTGTGCCAGAGAGAATATATACGCTATGGAAAACGTGTATATTGATCTTGGAGTGCCGCTGAGGCGGTCGCTCATTTTAACAGCTGCAATATGACCGACAGAGAGACAGAGAGAAGAGTTATAAATATACGACGACGGCGACATCGGGTTATACGAGGGCTATTGGGCGATAGCTTCGCGAGATAGCTTGCTGTGAGGGAATTGGGGAAAGCCGATCGTTATAGTGCAATATAACCATTCTTTTTTTTTTTACCCCGATACTCGAGTTTCTTGCGAGTGTAGTTTAACGCATAGCAGCGCGTTCTGCTACTGTTGTAAATGTTTATGAAATACTGTAGAGGCACTATTAATCAAAATCGTTCGGGATATACATAAATCCAAAAATATGGCAACAGCAGCAGACTGTCGGATTAAAAAAAGAAAAATACAATATTCAAGAGCTGCACTCCCGCGGATTCATAAATTATACGACTCTCCGCTGCTTATATATATTATACAGACACACACAAAATATTCCGAATACACTATATACCGCATTAAAAAGTAATATAACAATATTCCCTCGGCCAACCATCGCGTTCAAATCCCCCTTCACAACAGTCGTCTCGTCCCTATGCGTCAATATATATACATCACGCACGCACAGCATCGGAGCTACTCAGCTGATCCTAAAGTCAGCTTGTGACGGCGTATAAAACCCAGGCGGCGTGGAAATTCTTTCAATTTTTTCTCTCTCTCTCTTCCGCGTATATACACGCACAATATATTTATAATCCCTGTGCGCGCGGATATGACAAAGCCGTCTCTGCGCAAAAATGCGCGCGTAAATCCCTGAAACTGATTTACATCAGAGAGAGAGAGAGTAGGGAGAAGCCTGGCTATGGTCTAAAATGTATTCCGAGAGTCGTAGAAGAGCACGAGTGAGTGGAGGAAAGAAGAAAGAAAGAAAGAAAGAAAGAAAGAAAGAGGGATCGACGAGGAGAAAGAAAGAAGCCCCGCAAGCAACGTGTAACTCGCTTCATGCTTCGCCGGAGAAAATCGACTATATATATAATACATATATACGCTCAGTGCACTTAATGTGCGCATACGAGTCTCGCGTACAGTATAGTGCGGCAATTATCGCCGCTCTGCGAGCACACCCTTAGACAAATCTATATATATATATACATTTTGACTCGACTTTTCTCACGCGTCGATACGTAGGTATATTATATATATACGGGTTTCTTATCATCTCGACCCGAATATCATAATTAACGTGATCTCGACGAATCTTTCCAATCGACGCGCACTCCACTGGCTCACTTAATTACGTACACATGCGCTTATATATATATATCCGGGCGGCACGACCTGGAAAAAGTAGAAAGATGACAGTTTTCTCGTACACGACGCGCGTTGTAAGGATTCGTTCAACTATGTCGCGCAGTGTATCCACATCATCCAATTCGCTTCTGATCTTCTTCGTTTTCCACGTCGATGTATAACGCGCCGCTTTTATTTTTCATAACTCCTATATATATATATATATATATATATATATATATACGGACATGCGATAGTCCGTTGTGATGCAAGTATATATACGCGTATGTGTATACGTATTTTCATCGACGAAAATATATGAGGAAACGCCTACTCGCGCCATCATGTATATGCGTATATAGTATATATATTTTTATCATCACACGCGGCGCGCGTTCAATTTTCGCGACGACATAACATACACGCACACACACACACACGCACACAGCCTCGAGTACATTATACGGGCGACAAATGAATAAAATATTGATTCTCGCGCACGGCTACGACACGGCCCGGCTTTTACTCTCCCTCCATATATATAGTTCACGCGTACTACTTTTTCGCGTTATCGCATCACGCGATTTACAACAATGATTCCCTTTTAGCCTCGTCTCTCCTGTACGTGTATTACATATACATATACATACTCTGCTGTGTACAGCCAATTACACGTATATACACCTATTGCCTCGCTGTTCTCCACGGCCGAGTATATACATTATGCAAAGAAAAGTATCCCTATATATTTAAATAATATTGTAATATACAAAATTTTCCACGGCGAAACATGTGTGTGTGTGTGTGAGTATTAAGAAATCGATTTAACCGCCGCTATCTATAACGCACAGTAGCTCGCTGGTGTCCCCTCCTCCGTCTGTTTCCCGGATGGGCAGCACAGCTGCTGGGCGACGATGTCGTGCCCGCCCGCTCCCTAATCGCTGTGTGTGTGTGTATGTGCGTGTGTGTGTGTGCGTGTGTGTGTGTATGAGTCGCTATAGCGAGATTCGACAGCCTATTTGCGCGATGGCCCGAGAAACGGCCTTTTATATATATATAGAAGGTAAAGGGGGTTGAGAGCTGGGGCGCTAAGTGTTTCTTTCGAGGCTTTTGATTTTCGCGGGGAGTGTATATATAGTATATAGTATATATACCCTACACGAAGATCTTTTTCGTTCTTACGGTTGCGCGCATTGTAAAATTTTTATTTTTTACTCGCTGTACCTATGCTATACTATAGTATACAGAGCTTTCCCTGGCCGAGTATAAAACGATAAAATTGCGCGCTTTTAAATCTCCCGCGTCATTAAAAAACGCTTCCGAGAGAATATATAAGAGTAGGTAGAGGCTCTTTCGCCTTTTAATTTGGAACATTGCCCGGCCGCGCGATTCAAGGATCCTCTTAATGGGCCTACCCTCGGAAAATTCGTGTGTCTGTGCAGCTATACGTTATATACCGTACACAGACCTGAGCGCACTCGGCTTTCCTAAGCTAAAAACTTTCGCATATATACTATATAATATATACATATATATACATACGCGCACTCGCCCGTCCGAAAGTTTATACATTTTTAAACTTTTCCCGCACCCTTGTCGTAAAAAATTTCTGCATCGCTATGCATATATACGATACTCAAAAGTGGCATGCGCGAGACTTCATACATTTTTACACTCTTCTCGCGCTCGCTCGCGATGACGGAATGCCGCGCGTATAATATACGTATATATATCGTAGTGTAGGAAAGCTCTCGTTCCCAGCGATGCGTGCAGCCGAAAAATTCGCGTCAGAAGGGAAACAACGAGGCTCGTTGTTGCCGAGGAATGTTAGCCGCGTATACTCACATACACGCGCGCGCACACAAGAGGCAAAGTGGCGCGCCAGAAGGCAGCAGCGGATGCCGTTTTTCGAAACCTGCTCTCCTCTGTGAGAGCAGCTCTCTGTTCGCGAGGAAAAGACGCGACGCGGTGATGGCTCTCGCCGCTTTTTTTTCCTTTCGAAGGATATATTCGTGTGGTTTTAGAGAGAAAGAGAGAGAGAGAGAGAGAGAGAGAGAGAGAGAGAGAGAGAGAGAGACCGGAGAGCTCTGCGGATTGTGTTATTGTCGGGTAAATTTGCCGTTGACATATATATGTATATACGAAGCTGTGTTATGTAAAGCAGCGCGGATCAGTTACGCGTATGTATATATATAGTTAAAAAATTCCTCAAAGCTCGCGATGCGGGAAGAAGACAAAAAAGCTCTGGCAGGTCTTGGTTAAAAAAAAAAACAAAAAAAAAAATAGTCGCTGAGATGAAATAAACGCCGGTATTATATAAGTATTAAGAGTTGAAAAACGAGCAAATATTAACATGCGCGCGCATCAGTGTGTGTATAGATACAGGTATATAAGTATAAGCACACACAGCTTCTCCGAAAATTCATTCCAACTGTCAATAGCGCAGAGCGACTGCAGTCGGTGTATATTTTACAGTTTCTCAAACGCACAGAGACGAGTTCCCTATCGATTCCATTGCAGGAAAATCCTCACAAGGCTGCTGCTTTTCCCGCCTCCTCGTGTGTGTGTGTGTGTGCGTGTGTTATACACCCGTATATACTATACCTATATACCCTCTTCTCCTCTCTTCCTTGTTTTTTCTCGTCTCGCTCGATTTCTTTTTTCTCCTCTCTCGAACACAGCGAGAGCGACGATCGAGGCAAAGAAGTATCGTATTCAGCCCGGTCTCGTCTTTCTCGCTGATGCTGCTGCTGCTGCCGCTATGCAGCGAAGCCACAATTTCGTTTAGCTTTTCCTCTGTGCTTCTCTCTCTTTCTCCGCTCTGCGTCCCGACTTTTGCCGCTGCGGTCGAGGCCTCGCACGCGGTTCTATATCCCGAAGACCCTGAAAGCTCTCTCTCTCTCTCTCGCACTTCTCTCACGAGGTTTTGAAAGGAAAAGCAGGAGGGAGAAGGTCGATGAAGGATGGCCGCAGCGGAATATATAGTAAGAGAGAGAGAGAGAGAGAGAGAGGCGGAGAGCGAGAGGAGGAAATGGTGATTGATGGATGAAAATAATTTTATGAAAAATTTATGACGTCGACGCGATGCACACGTAGCGAATTGTGCGCGCATAAGTTAATGCGAGTTGCAGGCAGACTGATGTATATTATATAGAGCCGCGAGAGTATTTTCAGGGCTCTGCATCGGTGCAGTATTACATTAATCGGAGGCGCGAGGAGGGGCCCTTTTAATCTGATGGAAATGCATCCAGGCTCTCGCGCGAGCGAGAGACTAATGAGATATACCGAATTAGCGGAGCTGCGCCCGCGGATATTAATGAAATTCGCCGCTTTTTTTCTACATCCGCGACTGGGAAAATCAGATTACGACTTTGTCGCTGAAAACCGCGAGAATCCAGAAAACGGCCTCCCTCTCCGCGCTTCGCCGAAGAAAGGAAGTAAAAGAAGAGGGACACACGCAGGGAGAGATAGACGAACCGCGGAAAAAGAGAAAGGACTGCGCATAGCGAAGAGAGGAAAAAAACGAGAGGAAATTTATTGCGGTACCTTCGTAGGCGGCCGCGGAGGGGCTTCTTCTTCAACGTCGGATTTTGCATTACAGCTGTGCTGCTGCTGCTCTCTCCTCTCGAGATTATACGGAGAATATAATGTAATAAAGAGAAAAGGTTTATTGCATCAGGCCGAAAAGTCACGCGCGCGCGTGACAACGGGAAAAAAGCAGACGCCGTTGAGCGGAAAAGTCGCAGACATCTATCGCTTTAACAGCCGGTCAATCTGCGGAATTTGTTTTTTTAGCTCCTCGCCCGCTCTGCCTCTATATATATAAACCTTAAATCAAGCTTTACTGCGAGCGTGGGAGAGCTTCGTCGATTTTTTTATGAATGGGTCCAAACATAGTCGCTGCGGCTTTTGTACGCGCTGCCGTATAGAATTTTTCCAAGAGAGAGACGCACACGTGCGCGATGATGGATCTACACCACGGCGAAATCTCGGAGAATTAATGGAATTTCAAGGTATACGGGATCCGAGCAAATTGCTAAATCATAAACGTCGCTCGCGCGATATGCCGGAAAGTATAATATAAATGATAAACTTTTAAATAGAATATTCGTCGGTCCGTAAAAAAAATGTTCTCTCTCTCTGTCTCGTTTATATGTGTATAAGTGTAAAAACGCACGAAAAAGAGGAGGCCGTAAAAGCGCCGAGCGCGCGCGGTAATTACGCGCCTGTCTCTCTTCCACCGAAAATTTTATTGCGCTTTTTTACTACGCTGCAGCGCCCCCGGTCGATTTTCTTTTTTTTTAAGAAGGTATAGCGTTTTTAGCGTATTTCTCAAAAAATTAGTTTTCTCGCAAGACGACGTTCTATTACGAGCGCGAAGTCATACCTCGCACGTCTGTCTCGCGGGTCTGTCGGCGTTTTGTGAGGCGAAAAAAGCCGCGGCTCATCTTTTAAAATCGAACCGCCGCCGCGCTCTTTTCTCTCTCGCGGATTGTCAATTCAAATGGGGTATATGTAAAAATGGAAATGTCTTGCTTTCTATGCCGCACATTTCGAGGGATATATATATATCGTCCAATGTGCGCGTAAGCTCGAAATAACGCACAGCTATTTCGACTAATATAATATTGCGCTTATGTATCACTGAATTTCACGCCCTGCCGAATTGCTCGCTCATACACGTACATCCAAAGACGTATAATACGCACCTGCAATAGGCGAGTGCACGAAAAAATTCCAAGCCGAGGAAAAACTCACTCGAGCTTGTCTACGACGTTAGATTGAACTCGGGAGAAAAAGACGCCGCGACGCGAGTCGTCGCGCTTGTTTTAACGAATGTTTGCCCATTCAGCAGGTATACCTGGAGGCGCTGTCTTTTCCAGAATATACGTGTGCGGAGAGAAAGAAAGAGAGAGAGAGAGAGACGCACATATGGGCGTAGGCGAGTGTGTATATTCGTGAAAGGCGCAGCCTGAAACAACAGGAATCTTTGTACGAGAGCGAGCTACGACACGGGGTGGCTCGAGTAACTGCCTCGTCAGGTATGGCCTGGGAATATTGAATTTCTGCAGAGCGAGACAACATGTATATATGTATGTGTATATGGTATGCGCGTAGTGGTGAAAGAAAAAAGCCGAGAGAGGAGGAAAGGAAAATACACAAAGAATCACGTATATACGAGAGGTGCACGCGGGTGTACATTTTAATTAATGATGGATTTCGGGACGGACGTTGTTCTACGAAGTAGTGAAACGGAATAGGGCTTTCGAGAGAAACGTGCGCGCGCGCGAGGATGATGCGCTCTTCTTAACGATATTCTTATGCGCGACTCTTCGAACGCCTATATATAAGCTCGCTCTATACCTATATAGATACCCCCGCGTATATATTTTTAGCGATAGATCGTTTTTCACGAAATGTATTTTCGTTTGCGCCGCTTGTATTTAACGACTTTTCTAATTATCCGTCGAGCACGTTGTGTTTTTTTTTCACCCACGCAATCCAGTAGTTTCTTTTCTTATTTTTATCCATTCAAATTTCGCGGCGATTTTTAAAAGCGAAAATTCTATATTCTATAGTGGATCGAAAACTCACGTTTTTCGGCGAACGCGAGAGAGACTCACTATATATATATATATACACCAATAGCTGCGCTGGAGTTTTATCGAAGATCACGTTATATATATATATAGAGGGGCAAGCTTGTCTCGCTGGTTCATCATCGTGTCCGACACTCGCTATCTTTGATAAATGAATAAGAACGTTGTACAATCGGCGGGTGTACGTACAGTCCGTTTTTCTTTCGGCTGCCCCGTGGCGCTTCCATAACGTCAGCGTTTTCTAATCACGTCGTGCGACTATTATCTTTTCAGCGTCGTTCTCGCCTATTTTAATTTTTCCCGACGAATATTCGTGGAGATGATGGAGATCGTTGGGTGGTCAAAGTGAATCAAAATTATAGTCAAGTCCGAACAAATATATATATATATATATATATTTAGCAATGCTAGTCACAGCTGATTTTTGAAGTATGTTTTTTTTCTTGCAGTAGTAGTATATACTTATAGCTTGTTGTAAAACATTAGTAGCTTACGGCAGCCGATTCTCCTGCTGACGATACCCACCTGCGTTGGCCATAAAAGGGGGCAGCCGCTTCGCGTATAATCCTGTGATTCAAAAGTATAATATTTTATTTTTAAATGCACACATGTTATGCGTAGAAAATTATGATTCTGTATTCGTAATGTCAAAAAAATTAATTTTCGATTTCGAGCAAATAAAAAATGCTGTAGATGCACATACGTCAACGCACTGCATAAGCGAAGGAATGATGTATACTTATAGTACACTATGTAATTATTTAATGAAAATTGGATTTTATAATTTTTGAGAAAAAGAGACTAAAAACTTTTTTGAATACAAGAAAAACATGTTTTTAGAATATTATAAAAATACGGGCACGCATATTTTTAAATATTTTTGACATTCTTAAGAAATGTGCTGTTTTCCTTTAACAATAACGTTTCATGCATACGTTCTTTATTTTTCTATGCCTCAATGTCCACATAGACATTGAGTATGATACAATTATTGTTGTTTTAAATATTTAAAAATTGAAAAACCTTAACGAGATTAGAATTTGTGACCTCATTTGACTCTGGGCTGATATCATAAAAAAATTGTGCTCATATGCCAGTACACAACTTTACAATCATAAGATTACTATATAAATTCGTTCTCTTTAAATTTAATTTATTTAAAATACTGATTCCTATAGCAAAGTAAATCTTAAATGTATAAAACGTATCTTAAATGTATTTATTTAAATTCAGCATGTTGTGCACACTTTGTAAAAAGAATCGGTATTCAGTGAAAAGTCAAGTTTTTCAGTAATTAATACAAAATCTCGATACAATTTTACTCTCAAAAATGTAACCGATTGTTTTTTAAACGTTGCCTAAATTTTCCTTTAGCAATGAGAAATAAGTCTCACCATTTCAATACAAACTTTTAAGATCCCGTTTCTACACTGCCGTCGGTTTCCATGAAGCAACAAGTATGTGGCGCCACCTACGATATTATCTTTTTTCTCGATTTTCTCGGCCATCTGCCCATCTTGCACGTCTTTCAAGCGTTCGTGGCAATCCTTACTTTCTCACAAGCGTTCCGTATTTTTCTTTCCGAATTTTGCGAGTAAATTTTGCGGTTTTTCAAAAACTCCTGGAAAGTTTTACTCAATCTCGTTGTCGCAAATGTTACGATGCTGAGCACAGTTGCGGTGACAGTCGGAGCGACTCGTGAGTGTACCATGTGAAGAAGCGACGCCCCACTTTGTTGTACATACTTACTTGGCTATCCCATAACCCTCTTTTTGTAGAAAAAGTGGCGTGCCTTCAACGCTATAGAACTACGTGAGTACCTATACCTATGTATATATAATAAAAGACTATTTGTTTGTCGAAGCTTCAAAGCTGCTGGTTGTTCGACCAGAGTCACGACTGTGAGAACGATGAAACTGAGCTGACGGAACTTGTTTCAGGTAACATGGAGGAGGTCCCAAGCGACGTGGAAATTGTTATAAAAAATGTTAATAGTAAAGGGATAGTAATAAGGGATAGAGAGGAGATAAGCGATAAGGGAGAGGAAATCAAAACGACAGAGTACTTCTTGGATGTCAGAGATGAAGTTGACGACACACAGTTCGTTACTGTACAGAGCGAACAAGATGGACAGTTTGTCGCAGTAGAGGTGGCTGATTCTGGTCAATTGATAATACCGAATAAAGAAGTTATACTGTGGAACGAGATCTGCAGAGTTTGTGCCAACAGTGGAAGTGATAAAGAGTTTATTCCGATATTCTCTGGGGAGGGTATCGAGCACGATCTAAGCAGCAAAATTCATACCTATATGCCTCTCAGGGTAAGCAAAAAACTTAATAAATCGTAAGCTTGTAGTTTTCTAACATGTGTGATTGATTTTAGGTTTCTGAAAATGATACCCTTCCTCTTCAAGTATGTTACAATTGCGCAGCGACATTGATAGCGTGGGATGAAGTATTTAAGGGCTGTATGGATGCTCAGCAGCGGCTTCTAGAATTACAAAGTAAATTAAACTTGAAAGAGCAGGTATAAATTATAGATTCAATAAAGATAAATTTCGTCTTTCATAGTGCGTTATGTAATATTGGAATATTATATTTGTTTCATAGTATTATAATGACTCATCGGTTGAAGAAGAAAACATGGGAACAGTATTAGAAGTGGAAACTACTAACCACGAGGAATCTCAGGTAGTTTATAATCTGTAAATTGTAATTACCACTAAGAAAGCTTGTGTCTAATGTTTCCTTTTGTGTATAGGTGGAAACCAAAGAGTCTTTTGAAACACTGCAGATTGTTGAACCGAACAGGTAAAAATTATACTATTCGTATCTAAGATGATGAGTGATAAAATTGGATGCCTTTATAAACATTAAAGATACTTGTGCTAACAGAAAGTTTTTCTTTTAATATCCAATTTTATTAACTCTCAAAAATCTAGTTTCCAATTTCCCATTTTTTTTTATTCTTAGTTACATATATAACAAATAGACATAATCTATTAATCTTAAGAACGCATTCAAAATTAAAAATAAAATACATAAAATCATTATCGATCCACATTAATCGATAAATTTGCGTATTGAAATGTAGTCTTCTACCTCAACAACCGAAACTTAATCGTCCTTCAAGCATTACGTGATCTGACAGACAGTCTTACTGTCAAATACAAAATAACAAAGACATGCTATACGTGCGCCCTGTGTGTGTAAGAAACGCATGTCTCGAGTCAAGTTTCACCTGTTTTGCAGGTCCAGAAATTCACAGAGACCAAAATCAGATACATCATGCAGATTAAAAAACTCTGTTAACAAAAAGAAGTCATTAAAATTATCTGATAATGACGAAAGTGAACTTTTAACTGTGATGGCATTAACGCAGAATCTTGAAAAAGAAGCATATTCTCTTACAGTAACTGGAGAGGTCGATGCTATTGAGAAAGAATGTCGAACCATTACGGAAGTACTGGATCCGCTTAAGATAAGCACATCGAAAGATATGGATGAAACCAGCAATCTTACGAAAAGCAGGGAATTGCCCGAAGAAAAAATTACAGCAGCAATCTCCAACGGGGCAGATCTTGAGCTCGAAGAGTTCGAAAATGACGAAGACGAACCTTGGATGAAGACAGCAGAGTTTTCTCGATCTCCCGACGAATCTGTAGAGCGCAGTTCAGAAAGTTCCGACGTTAACGATCCCGAAATAGCATCCTCGGACACCAACAAGAAACCCAAACGTAAGAAAAGAATGCCAATGTCGTACACTTGCGACGACTGCGGTAAAATCTTTAAGTTCAAAGATACGTTTTCCCGGCACCGGCGCATCCATTCCGATGAGCGCCCATTTACCTGTCACGTTTGTGGAAAGCAATTCCGCGACTCGGGCGGACTATGCCGCCACGTTCGAGACGTTCACGCTAAGGTGAAGAAATGGCCGTGCAGCAGGTGCACTCGGAGTTTTGCATCGAAGGCCACGCGTGACGACCACGAACGTACCCATACGGGCGAGCGGCCCTACATTTGCGACAGTTGCGGCAAGAGCTTCAAGACCAAGGCCTCGCTCTACATTCACGCCAAGATCCACACCGATCTATTCCCTCATCCGTGCTTGCACTGCGACAAGAGCTTCCGGAGGAGGCAGGAGTTGCTAGCGCACGTGACGACTCACACGGGCGAGAAGAACTTCGAATGCGACGTGTGCTTTAAGAGCTTCAGAATAAAAATGGAGCTGAGGAGGCACGCGCTCAGACACTCGGATGACAAGCCGTTCGTTTGCCATCTGTGTGACTTCAAATGCAAGCAGAGACGGTATCTCAACAATCACGTGAAGCATAAGCACAGTTTGATCGAGAAAACGCAGAAGGAAGGAGCGAACATCTGAAGAGTATATATACTGGATTTTGATGAAGATCGTGTGATTGATGTGCAATTTTGTTTTTTTTTTATCAGTTCACACCAAGCTGCTTATTTATTATGAAGTATATTACCATTACAAACTATATTACGATCATTGGGCTTTCAATCACACTTTCCGACATCGTTTGTTTTTTGTCACGCTATTGGATATAAGATTACGATGAACATGTCGTCAGACTATAAATTCACATAATATGTCGTGATGAAATAACGTTACAAATTCTTCTGATAAAAAATGTTAACGTCGAAAATGCAAAGCTCAGCTCGTAGGTACTGACTGTTGCGCAAGCTCCGAGAGCAAATGTCGGTAAAAAAAAGCTCTCTTCTATTTTCATAGAAGTTCGTCGCGCTTAGTTGTATAAGATACGTCCACTACTATCACTAATCAGGAAAGGCGAATCGTAACATCGTTTCTTTCCAGATGCTTGAATCTTGAAGATGGCGGAGTGATCACCATCCTCACGACGGAGTCAACGATGATCTCGGCAGCCGAAATCGACGCCTCGACGGTCGTAACGCCTCGTCGTCGAAAGCGCAACAAGAGGGATCTCTTAGAATCGGACGGCGCAAAGAAATCCAAGTCCGTCAATCGGACTGCCCAACGCCGGCAGGAGATCATTCAAGCCAAGGTAATCGTCGATGGCACCACCTACTACAAGTGCGAGGAGTGTCCCAAGCTTCTGTCCACTCCGTACAACTACATCGCGCACAAGCGCGTGCACACGAACGAGCGTCCGTGTACCTGCGAAATCTGTGGCAAGAGCTTCACAGCGGGATCTTCTTTAAATCGACACGTGCGCGACGTCCACCAAAAGATCAAAGACTACAAGTGCGACTACTGCGAGCGCAGGCTTGCGTCGAAAGTCGCCCGGGACGAACACCAGCGCACTCACACAGATGAGCGGCCCCACATCTGCGAGACTTGTGGTAAGAGCTTCCGACAGCGAGCATCACTCTCGGTGCATAAAAGGTTTCACTCCAAGAGCTTCCTGTTCAACTGCAAGCTCTGTCACCGAGGATTTCCCAGGAAGCAAGATATGGAGAGACATGAGTTGACTCATACCGACCAGAAACCCTACGGCTGTAAGCTCTGCGACAAAACTTTCAGGAGCTCGGCCTCAGCCATAAGACACCGATCGACTCACGATAACGATAATAAACACATCTGCGATGTATGTGGCGAGTGTTTTAATCAGGAGAGATATCTTAAGAATCACAAGAAAAAAGTGCATAAGGACGATTAAAATACGGTTTGTTCGAACGATCGTATTGAATTTACGTGCGTTTTGTATCATATCCTTCGTTTTATTGTTAAGAAGAATTTGAATAACTTTGTAAATAATGTAATATATTGTAATTCTTTCCGCACTGGACGTTGAGTCTCCTAAGTTTACCTAATTTCGATAAAATATAGCTAATGTCCATTGCGAAAAACTAAATGTATATAACCTATGGTTCACCAAGCGGGTGAACAATCCCATCGAACAACGCACTCAAATACCCAGTCAAACGTTTTAAAGACAACCCAAAAACTGTTATCAATGATAAACTCGACAACTCTACCTAGGGCAATCCCGATATCTTTCAATTACAGACAAGCCAGCAGCAAAGTAAAAAGTAATCTCCGCACCAAAACAATACAAGAGAAGCCTCTGCCTAATCTTCACCCAGCCGAGCACCGTACCGAGCCTTGGAAGCCCATCAATCCAATGAAAATCGAGGAAACATTGGACACCGACCAGCCAATGAAGCAGGTGGAGAAAACTAGCGAGAAGTTTACGTACCTGTGCGGAGTCTGCGACGAACTCTTTGAAGAAGAGGACAAGCTGATGTGCCACATGCACGAGGTCCACGAAGAGAGAAAGTCTGAGATCGACCGGGTGCGCTACGAGTGCAGCATCTGCGATCGTTCGTACGCGTTAAAGCTCAGCCTAATTAAACATCTGGCCAGACATAAAAACAAAACCCATATGCCCGGTGAGGAAAAGCGCCTCAACAAGGCCAAGGTTCGTCTGAGAACATCTACCGGATCCAAGTACAGATGCGACATCTGCAAGAAGGTTTTATCCGGCCGAAATGCTTGCCTGCGCCACATCCGTGTTCACAACAACGAGAAACCTGTCAGCTGCAAGGAATGTGGCAAGTCCTACCGCATAGAGGAAGACCTGAGGCGACACCAGAACGACGTGCATAAGAAGATAAAAAAGTATCCTTGCGACCTGTGCGAAAAGTTCTTCGCGGCAAAGGGAACGAGAGACGCGCATAGGAGAATCCATACCGGGGAGAAGCCATTCGAGTGCAAGGAATGCGGCAAGTTCTTCAGGTCAGTCAACCTGCTCGGTGTGCACACCAGGATACACAGGGACTACCGACCCCACAAATGCAACTCTTGCGAGAAGGCCTTCCGATCGAAACAGAAGCTCGAGGCGCACGAGGCCATTCACACGGGTATCAGACCTTATCCATGCGACATATGTAATAAAATGTTCGCGGCCAAAGGAGAGATGACCAGACACCGGTCTGTGCACTTTAGCGACAAGCCCTTCCTCTGCTCGGAGTGCGGACTAGCTTTTAGGCTAAACAGGTATCTGAAGACGCATATAAAGACGCACCACAAGGATAAAGTTGAAATTTTGCTGAAGTCTCTAACGGAATAATGAGGGAGAATGATTATATTTTAGTTACTATTTTTCTTAGAAAGATCTACGTACGTGTAAGATTATGTATTTTGTAGATTTTTTTATAGTGAAAATAGAGAAGTAAACCTTAATGCCTTTGTGTTATATCTGCTGAAATTTTATGCGATAAATAGTTATGGAAATTGATTACGTTTGAATTGTTAACTAAATACATATGATCACATCTTTTATTTTTACTTTCAGTTTTTTACTTCTACTTGTAAAAGTACGATATTAGTCAATTATATCCAATTTGTGTTTGCAATGTTTTTAATATATGAGTCTACGGACTATCATAACTACATGAATCATAAAACGTTTTATCGAAAAACGTTTAAATTACAAAGCGAATGCCTTGTTAAATGGATGTTCTCTCGATATAAACGGAAACAATGTACATTTGTAATAATTTATTACATGTATTTAGAAAATAAACGTTTCTATAAAATAATTAAATATTTGACTGTCGTTTTTATTATAAACCACGAAAAGCTTTCGTTCTTGTATTAAAAAGTTCCTCTTGTGTGTAATATTATAATAATAATTATTTTTAAAATTCTTGAAATAATTGCCTTTTCATTAAGTAAAGTTTAAAAAATTGCAGATCTAAGGAACTTCAGCGAACATGCGCCAGCTTCAAAGAGTTTCAAAAGATCCACAAACATGCCCTTCCAGTTTCCAAAGTTAGAAGGAAAGCTCAATTATCATCCAAATCAGCGAAGAAGCGTACAAGCCGGACAATAAAAAAGGAACCAGTAAAACAAATTTCCAAGATAAATAAAATGTTACCGGAAAACGACTGTACGACTCAACAAGAAGAACATCATCTGGAAGATTCTGAAAGTTCAGTCTTCGCGGAGGTCCAACTTGAATCCCCACATTCCGACCTTGTCGACGATCACGACGCCGACGATCCAGACTTCGAGCTGATACCTGACACCTTACCGAACAAAACGAAAAAGTCCCGTCGCAAGCGCAGCGCCGACAACCTTAGCGTTGCAAACCTCGAGTGCACTCAGTGCAGCAAGAAATTTCGCATGTACAACAGCTACCAAATCCACATGAGGCGACACACAGGGGAGAAGCCCTACACTTGCCACATCTGCGGCAAACAATTTGGTCAAACGGGTAGTCTGTATTATCACTTGAAGCACGTCCACGGTGGCGTCAAGAATCACGCCTGCGATATCTGCGGCCGATGTTTCGCTATGAAGACAGCCATGGAGGACCACCGTAGAATCCATACGGGAGAACGGCCTTACGTCTGCGACTCCTGTGGCAAGACCTTCAAGACTAAAGCCTCGCTCTACATTCATAGTAAGATTCACACAAACGAGTATCCGTTTAAATGTAATTATTGTAAAAAGCTGTTTCGATGGAAACAGCAGATGATCAGCCATGAGACGACGCACACGGGAGAGAAGAACCACATTTGTGATATCTGCGGAAAGGGCTTTGGAGTGAAGAACGAGCTGACCAGGCATCGGAGGACCCATTCGTTGGACAAACCATTTACTTGCCAGAAGTGCGGTGTTAGCTTCGGGCAGAAAAGATATCTAACTAATCACAATCGAACACGACACAAGACGAAGGTTGCTGACGATTCGTAACTCTCTAAGAGAACGAGTGGAGATCAGTTATAAAATACTAATTTTGTATACCATTACAAATGTGAATTTACTCTATTTATGAATTGTATATAAAACTTTTTGTAATCCAAATATAATATGTACTTCTTATATTTAATGCGAGTTTAAAATTCCTTTGTTAGCCCTTATGTAAAGCATTATGTTTATTTTTTTAAAAGTGACGATCAATTTTGGTTTATTATATTCATTTCATAAAATTAATTTACATTTTGACAAAATCGCTAATTTATTTTTTTTGTGTGTACCATAACATTGTTTAATTTATAAAACTTCATATTTTGTACATACTTTCATAAGTAAATAATTTACTTAGACATTGGCACAGCTTTGGTAACAAATGCACACAAATTTATAGTTTTATAAAAATACAGTTGCTTCATCAATTCATATTCTCTGCATAAAACTAATATACAATATTCTCAATGACTCTCAATAAACAAAAAGTTTCCATTATCAAAACTGATCTTTTGAACTGAAACAGCAGGTCACTAAAAGTAGCGTATACTCTAATAAAAAAATGATAATGCATCGCTCTTATGATTCTATTCTGAAAAATTACTGATCTGGGTGCATGGTCTAAAGCTGATAACCCATAAAAGAAGAAAAAAATGAATCTTAAATCGCTAGTCTTTGTAAGGAATGATGATTCTTATGTCTATCAATACTTATTACTTAGACTTAACATTATTTTAATACCGGAAAATTAGCAGCACACTTCAAAAACTTTTTGTCTGTATTTGGCTCGCTATTCTTCTTAAGAGTTTTTAGTTTTTCTATCTCTTTATTCAATAGTTCAGTTTTTTTCTTGTGTGCTGCGTCATCCATATCAAGTCCTTCAACCGTTTTTGAAATTTTTTCAATTATACTGTCATTTTCGTTACGGTTTAAGAAAGAATTATTAATAGTGTTTTCTTTCTCGTTGTCATATGGTTCCTCTTCGACGATCACATCAAAATCATCGGAATTTTTAGAAGAGTTTTTAGATAGTGCAGCTGCGTAACTAAACGGAAGTGCATTTGGCACAGGTGTATCAGTTTTTTGAGTTGATTTCGACGAATTCGACAAAGCGCTTGCATTTGTAAAAGTGGGGTTTTTCTGAAATGATTATAATGATCAGTGTTGCATATATTTATATTAACAGAACTGTTTATTTTTTAATACTGAAGCAATATTATACCTGCACCGTGGATTTATCACTTACAATTGAAGAAACTGAACAATTTAATGATAATGTTGACATGTTCAATGTATCAACCGGAGTCATTTTTGGACGACGTAACTGTTTGAATTGCTATAAAATAAATGTTCAAAGTTATTATCTTTGAGTGCAATCGAAAATGTTTACAATATTATTATCGAATGTTCATTACATTGGCATTATTGTTTGTGTTCTGGGCTTTTCCATGAATATTTTCTTGATGTTCATTAATTACATCTAAGTTTACTGAAGTGTTAGCTTTTGCTTGACTTTCAGACAAGGGATTTTTCTAAAATAATAATCATTATTATATAAAATTACTAAATTTGTACGTATGGGTACCTAAATTTATAAATATAAAATTTAATTGTTAATAAGTCTATTTACCTGCTGTGTAGACTTCTCGCCGGCCTCTGATATATTTGAACTGTTTAATGACAATGCTGATGAGTTCAGTGTATCAGATAGTAACTTTTTTGGACGACGTAGTGGTTTATATTCCTAAAAAATTTGCAGAAATAAGTAGTTTAGGTACAATAAAAAATACCTGTAGTATTATTTTCAAATGTTCACATTTTATTACATTATCATCTGGTTGTGGAACTTGTGCAGCAACTTTTTCTTGGCGTTCATTATTCGCATCCAACTCTTGTATTCTACGTCTTTCACTCATTTTGAATTGACGTCTTTTAGACTTTGAAAGTCCTATTGTAGTGCGCACAATTGGTCGATTTAGAATATTTTTTTCAGGATCATAACTTCTTACTTCAGGTTCCTTAATTATTTAAGATATTAATTTATTCAATCAAATCTTCATTAACTAAAAAAAAATGTAATTTATGTCAACTTACATCATCCCAGTTTTCACACGTAGAAACTACTGTTTTCGTTTCAATTGGTAATATGGATTGTAATTCCTGGTCATTTTGCATTTTGTAATGCATAACAGTCTCTCTTGATGAACAAGTATTGATATGGTACTAGATCGAAACATGAAAGTTATAATAAATTAAAAAGGTAACTTAAATGTGTAATTTGTAATTAAAAAAAAATTTTAATTTTATCTACGTATCTTACACTATATTCAATTGCACTGACTAAGTGTCGAGCATCAAAGGGGCACTGTTTTTTTTTTGAGCATGGCCAATTCTGGCGGCATCTCAATAAATGAAATGGCATACGTGATCGCGCAATCCTGTGGACGACATCATAAGGACAAGTATCTATTGGATCCTGATGCATCTTGTTAATTTACTAGAAAACAAAGGATTTTTATTCGAAAAGGTGTACACCTATTATCTTACAGTAAAATACTGATTTTCAATATTCATGCAAATAAAACATCCTAATATTATTTCTTATAATAGCAAAGTCTTTTATAGTTTCAAACAATTGTTGATATTTGTTTGTAGAATTTTAAGTACAAATTTGAAACTTTTAAATACATTTGACTACTCATTGACCTTGGCAAAATGAAATAAAAACAGCAATTTTCAGTACCTAACATTTATCACTTTTCAAGGACTTAACCTATTCAGTATTAGTTTACTTCCAATACACAATGCAACATCGAAATTATCCAATAATTCTCAATCCTGGAACTACTTTTAGATAATTTTTACCAAATTCTACAAATACATTTATACTATATTCCACACCGACTCGATGAAATTCGACTCTCGAGCTTACCGCAGTATACCTTGTGACCTGTTGAATTCTTTCAAACAAAGAAGTATGGATTTTATGCGGCAACTATTTTTCGTTTCTTTGTCGAAACGAAAGAACAAAACGCAAGCTTACAGTGACGATAAATTACCTCTTCTAAGCCAATGCTGCAGTGAAAATTGCCGAGGAAGTGGTACAAAATCCAGTAAAATTTGAAAGGACAAGCCGGACCCGGCGAGCGCAGGAGTGAGAAGACGAGCTGATACTGAATGCTATACTCAGTACACGTAATAAGCGACGCTTTTGTCAGTCGCATACTTCTAATCGGCAACGTCGCGAGACGGGGGAGAAGAGAAATGGAGCTCCCTATTTTTCCAGAGCAGAGTCCGCGGCATTGTATATATATATATTAGGTATGTATAGTATATATATAGTTATGTAGGATGTGTTTTTATGTGATGGGGAGATAAGAAGGTGCTCCGTTTGACATTAGGTGAGTAAATAAATACAGAAAAACGCGCAGAGTATAGATATAGGCTTCATAAGAGTTTTCATAGTTTTATTTTGTTCCATAATTTTGGTTTATTATATTATTGTGATCATTAGAAGTGCTGGGACATCTTTTGCCACATTAGTATATACATAAAAAATTACGTAGTAATTATAGCTGGATTTCTCGGAACGGAGCTTAAAAAAAATTACATCAAAACGTCGTTTTCTTTAAAATCTTTGTGTAACTCTTACTTAAACTCATTGCCTCTTGTCTTATCTCCTGTGAGGATTGTAGCTTCTTACATCGGGATCCTTGCGGGTTTTCGATGAGATATTAATTTGTTGAATATAAGATTTTCATATCAACTTAAAAAATGCTTTTCGCATCAACTTACATCGTCCCAGTTTTCATGTGTAGGAGCTATTGGTTGCACTTCAATTGGCAATACTTGATCAAGTTTATTTTTGTTATTTATCAATTTGTAATTGATAACAATTTCTCGTTTTGGGCAAGTAAGGGCGTGATGCTATATATAGTATAAAAACAAAAAAAAGTTGTATTAATCAAAAATGTAATTTAGATACCTATATAATTTATAAATAGTATTAAACAAATTAAAAATATAATCCCTATACTTATTGAATAAAAATATTTTGCATTGAACTCGTTTGGATCAACGCAATGGCTATAGCGTCAAAGGGGCACTGCTGTATCTTTGAATTTGGAAAATTCTTCTTGCATTTGTGTATGTGCATTGTCATTTTTGATCTGAAAATTCTATGAACGGGATCATAAAGGCAAGTCTCCACAGGATTCTGATTCATCTTGATTTTGATTTACTGAAACAGTATATAGAAGAGTTTTTATATCTTTAAAAATTAATACCTGTTTATTCAAGTCGACAACGTGAGCTGAACTTATATCACCTAATTATAAAAATATATTGTCAACTCTTGGTACGAGATTAATATAAATAGCAACACGTTATTTATAAAAAGGAATACAAACTGGACTTTCTTTGTAATACGTGAATACGTGTCTATTATGTGACGAGATGATAGTGCTCGTTTCGCGCAATAACTTTTTTAGTCAAAACGAAACGCCAAAACGCAAAGTGAAATTCAACAGTTAATTACCTTTTACCAGCTATTATAACACTGCGATGAATAGCCGAACGCGGTGAGGGTGATTATCATGAAAACGTAAATATTAGTGTCGCCTATATATACTCACAGAAAAAGGGAACTATTCTCAGGCTATTAAAAACGGCTAAAGTCACTTCAAACAATTTATATATGAACTGAAAGGAAACTCAACTGTGTTGTGAGTACTATATAGGTATTTAAAGTATTAGATTTCATAAAATTTAATTTAAGTCATATATATTCAATGTTATAATTTAAATCTGCCGTAGAGATATGTAGTTTAGGGATTTTCGCTGTTCGCACACAGCTTATTATTTAACCTGGGAATCGGGACGCTGTGGTGATAATTAAACAAAGATGATTTCTCAAGAAATAAGATTTATTCAAAGCGTAATTCGAAAATATAATTTGTAATAAAGCTTTGCGCATAATGATTCATATTATTAGTCTACAGAAGACACGTAAAAATATATCTGTATATTTTTGCATTATTATTACGCAACGCACTTCATAAAATACTACTCGATTGCATCCAGTACATAATATCTTGTAGATTGTTTTACATCCTCGTTTCATCGAAGTGAGAGCATCTTGAGATTCCGTTGATTATCGTTAACGTTAGAATGCACGTAAAAATAACAATTTGGCAGGCCTGTCGTGTATTCAATTTTTAAAAAATCACAGAGCGTAAAAGCACACGTATTGCGAAATGTTGAGTAAACAGCTTCGAAAGATGCCCAAAAATTAAGCCGCGAATGTCCAGCAGTCCGCGATGCATACAACTCGTCATTCATTATGTATAGTGCCATACGCGCAAAAATTTTCTTCCAGTCGTAAAAAAATCACATTACAAATCCTCGTTCACTTGAAGTAATATCAAAAACGACTCTCTGCGCTAAATAAAAATAAATAAAATCTAATCCTCTACATTGCATATATTATGCGTAACCATAATGTATAAGCTGCACTTGGTATAGTGAAAACGTGAGTGAACGAAGAGAATATAATAATATACAGAAAGAGTTGTGCGCTTCAACGGTAAATAGCAGCTTTAGCTTGAATTTTATCCGTCTAGCCAGTGAGAACTTCGTAGTCCTTGAAGCTGAGCTCCTGACCGGCGTAAGGGATGTAGAGACATTCGTGGGATGGATGGACTTTTCCTGGAGTGAGGCTAGCCTCGTGGTTTACGCGACCAACGAACAGAGGTTCGCCATCCTCGGTTTGACCGGCTGGAATAGCGTTCGGGGGCAAGTTACCACCGGTTACTGGTACCCAGATTGGATTGCAGCCGCAGAGCACCTGAAATATTGCAACGAGTATTTTAGAAAATGCTTTTATCATTCAATCGTGTTTCTTGTGGTTAAGCATTTTAAAATATAAGACTACAAGAAAAAACTTCTTCTCCGCTTTTCAACCACTTTGACTAAATCATCAATGCCAATTCTCGACTCTTACCTGGTATTCGGGCTTGGCGTGCTCCTCACCACCCCAGGCGATGTAGCAGACGCCGTGGCTGGGCTTGACCTTTCCGGGTATAAGTGCACCCTCGTGGTTGGCCCTACCGACGTAGAGAGGCTCGTCATCCTCACCACCAACGACGGCACCAGGTGGAAGAGCACCAGCGCTGGCGTCACACCAACAGACGCTGCCCAGCTGGTAGTCGGCTGGTGCCGACGGCGCAACGGAGTTCGACGACGTATCTGCGAAAATTTCAAAGGGATCATTACACTTTTGAAACTGGTAAGAAAGGCTGCGCTGTAATTATAGTGCAGTCAACGTGTAAGGAGGGAAGGTGGGGGTTAATACGTTTGAGTCGTTGCGAATGTCGGAGAAAACGATTTTCGGTAAGGAGCTGCATCGGTTGGTGCTTTGAAGTTTCAAATATTGTAGAGAAAATCGTTTTCTGAGGGTAGAGATTAATGACAAGCAGCACAAGAAAATTGTTAAAAATACACGGGGTCGACGAGTAAGCGATGCTCTAATCGAGGCTCTAATGAAAGCGCGTACATTGAATTTGCACGTATTTATTCAAACACACGCGGTTGAAGCAAATATTGAATCCATCGATCGAACGAACTTTTTCGTTACATTGGTGTTGAACTAAAGTTTTCTAGAAATTGTACAAGTGTCAATCTATGAGATTACTTTTCGCTCAAGTGTACCTATATCGCCTCGTCCATATCGTAATGCAGGATATCCGATATTCGAAACCGGTAGCGTGGATTCTATTTCTCAAAAGCCAGAGGAACACGTGGCGATATACCTATATCTACGCGTCCCCATCACGCGACCTTAATAATAGCAGCCTCGAGGAATGGACAAAAAAGAGATTGCGATCGGCCCTTGTTTACCAGCGAGCGACGCACGACAGGTGTGCTGTAGACCGTCCGCGCGGAAGGATGCTTTTTTGCCCTTATGTAGATTAGCCGAGATCGCCTCGTTTTAGGTGGACGACGTTCGCGGCCTTTGAAGAAATTGCGTGTGAAAGTTAATAATTCGGTTGGATCGAAATGAGCTGACCTCGTATATAGTTTATCGCCTGAGAATTTTGAAATGCATGGTTTATTTAAGAAAAAGACGCAGGAAATCATAAAAAGTTGCGATACGCTTGTATACAATATGCAACGTTCTGTTTCACGGCTTTGTTTCTATTAATAAATTAGTATATTATATATTTTGTCAAATAGACGTGCCTTATCTTATCAACTACTGCTAGTACCTTTTTTAGTCTTTGGCACCGATTAAATGTATGCATTCGTAAACATTTCTTCAAGTCAACTGTTTTGCTCGTCAAACTTAGGTGTTATTACTTGTACCACACACAAAACTAATCACGATTATAGAAAAGGGCGATCAATTGATTTTCAATAATTCCATGAAATTACGCAATTCGCGCCAGCTGTACTTTACGAGTCTGACCTCGCAGTGAAAATAAGACCGTGAGCAATATACTGCTGGCAGCAATTGCGAATCGATTTTCGGTATACACTGCGGACCTCGTGACGCGAAAGGATAATGTCGTCACATATCCATCTGGAATCGCAAAAGCCTCACCTCGCTTGACTTTGCAAAACAAAGTAAATCGAGTTTTTACTTTTTGTGCAGGTTAATTAATCTGATGGTTAAATGCATATAATAAATCTGACAACATGCAAAGCTATGGTTATGCACTGAAACGAAAACACATTCATAAATCTCCGCGTGCGTGTAATGAGTTCGATGCAAAACAGGGAGCAAAATTCTAACGTAAATTAGGCACATCATCCGCAATTGAATAATTTACGTACTGCCACCACCGTGACCGGCAATGCATCTTGCTACAGAGTTGTAATTTCGTCGAAGGCGTCACCCCGTAACCATTCCAAGAATATATGTAAAATCGTTGGATACATATGAGTCATTATATATGTTTGTAAATTACTTTGGCGATTGATCTATTATTAGTGTGTCTGCTTAGTTGTCTAAAAATTTTTTGTTATATAACTATCGAAAAGTAGTAATCGAATGACCAATTTTCTAATTAATCTCGATGTAAAATAATTCAGGCTAAACTAAACGATTGTATTTAAAGAAGCATCACCTTCGACCAGCCACTCGCCACTAGCACCCCAGCCGGTGCATACACCGAAGTAGGTGACATTGAAGGGATCGGGATCGACGTAGCTGATGAAAGGCTCTTGCTCGCCTTCCTTTCCGACGGTGAGGTATCCTCCGTTCCATCTACAAAACAAATTATGGATATAAATGCTTGGATTTTAGAAACGCGAACCGATAGATAAATGAACTCTTATATATACCTAATCCAGAAGCCACGGAACTCGTCGGTAGTCAAGATGTCGGGGGTAGCGACTTCGCTGACATCGGGTTTCGTCCTGTTCTTGCGGATGACTGATTTCGAATTTTTCCATCCGCCGATGAATACCTGAATTTCATTCGATTAAATTAGGTCAATAACAATAGTAGGCGGACGATGACTAATTTTGATTATTTACCTCCCACATAGGCTCACTCTCGTATGGCCCTGTTGTCAAAGCAATGTGAGCATCGTGCGGTGCCTTGACGCGGAATTGGATTTGACTACCATGGATGGGGTACCACTGGTACTCCAGTTTATCTTCGGTTGTGAGCGCTGCAAACGAATGAGATATTAGATAATAATTAATAAAAAATTTGCGATTCACAGATTGAAAAATAAGTTTCTAAACCAACTTAGAAAATTACGTCGTTAACACTCGCTAAATATAGTGTGTCAATGTGTTAAAAGTATAATTGCGCAACAGGCGCGACTAACTAACGAATAGCATTGAGATTACGTCGTACAGAGCAAGCAAAGTGTTGGTTAAAAAAAAACTATCCATATTGAATTGAAGACGTCTGTACGAATTCATTATAAGTAATTACGACACACACACACATAACGAATGAATTAAACATTTCCGCCGGTAGCTCGTGTTTCATCATATCCAATGCAATATTTGACGATCATCCAGTCGACTCGTTCGAAAACTGTATAGACGCGTATTTTGTAGCGAATCTGGAATACACATGTCAAGAACGCCGCGAAAGAAAGCCGCGCACGCAAGCCGGAAGAAAAGATCGCCGATCAGAGATAGAAAATTGCGGAATTATACTCTGGAGCTTGCGCGAAATATACGGTAGTAAAACGGCTATGAGGTCATTCTTATTTTTCTGTCCGAGCAACGTACAAGTACGAATGATGATGACTCTAAGGTCATCGGCATTTTTTTCAATATAAACTTCGCGTATATCGTTTTGCGCTGATTATTGCGCCAAGTGTACTGAACTCCTTTTGTCGAATCATAAGCGAGACCTTTGCTTGAACAAGCCATATAGACATAGTTCATTCCATCTCACTGAGGAAAGCATTAACGAAGTTGAAGTAGCCCCTCCCAAATTCATTGCGCTTCACCGGCATCTTACTCGCTCGATAAAGTCAAAATTACAGAAGCTTCATCCGATCGAAGCTCGTATTCCAGCAATCAGCTCGTAAGTCGTTCGCCGAAAGATGCATAGGCCACTTGAAAATGTGATTGACGTAATTACATAGGGATTACCGAATGTTCAATGAACGATTTGAAGAAGCTCGACACACATATAGCTTACAGTGAGGCTATTCACCGGTTGTAATTTTCCTGTCCACGGTACCCGTGTATATTTTGAAAGACGTCGGGAGAAATAGAGGAGAGCGAAATTGCAGGAGGCGGAGGCGTATGGCAGCGGCGCGCTCCATTGGAGGTATTAAAATCTCGCGGCCTCGATCTAGATCAGATTAGCGTAAGATATATCCAGGACGTGCGAAATTTTCGGACCTTGCCGGCAGTCACGTTATACGCACATTTCTTAATTTTCCTTCACTCGGAGTAGTATTTTCAGTGCGCGGACGAGACCATTTACAATTTGAATTTGTATATAATAAGGCTCAATGGGAAGTGGGTACTTAAAGCATCGTTCGCTTTTTCGAGCCTAATAATAAAAACATCGATTCATTTCAACAGGTGCAGCTCGTGTTGTGCTTCGATGCATCGATTAACGAAAGAACGCGAAAATTAAGCGTAATTAGAACTTTCAGTATGTTTATATATATATATATATATATATATATATATATATATATATATATATACAGCTGTTAGATCGTCATCGTTCATTTGTATTATACGTGAATGACAAAAGTAGCGCGTAATGAGAGTTGCTTCTAAAATAGCTGCATGAATGATGATTTCACTTAGTGAAAGTCACGTGACATATCTCGAATTTTTTTAAATCTCATATGGCGCGTATGCGACATAACGCGAGTAACGATAAAACGCGAAGTATAAGTACGGGGGATCATGGCTAATTATTATCGGAAAATTGAACGGGTGCCTGACTCACGTCCCAAGTTTCCTTTTTTGCGCTACATATTATATACTTGGTTGACATATGTGCACGTCGGCGATAAAAATTCTCGGCTAGCGGACATATATATACATCTAGTTCCGCATTTCTCGAAGGCGATCTTTATGCTTTGTACTTCGGTCACGCAACAGAAATAGCTGTGGCGGCTTATTTTTTTCCGGAGCACGTACTTCTTCGATCTACGATCTTATATATATGCCTTGTGAATTGGGATGTCTCTATAAGGCCGCGCCTATTAAGCATATATGCGGGAGAGCCTTCTGCAATATGGCTATATTTTCGAGTTTCCATTATTTCAATTTAATTATGCTTTTTAAAGTTCGCGAAGGAAAATGTTGAGGTGCTCAAGAGATACGTAAGGCAATGTTGTCATCGCGGGATCATCTTTGCAAACGGGAAACGCGCGCGAGATTCAAAGGAAGTAATCGGATAAGGAAGGTGTGCAGGTGTCCATCAGACCAAACATCCGTTTGTTATACCCTTCACCTTTAACACCGGCTTGTTTTTTTTCTCTCGTTCTTACAAGATCCAGCCGTTCTATTTTTCGCACCCTATGCTTATAAAATTAAAGTGAGGGAATTTCCGAACACGTGTTCTCTGCTAAGATTTCAGAAAAATGACTATATCCAACATCTTGCTTCGAGTATTTTTAATTCTTGTTTTTAAGCCTCGAGTGTGCGTTGTTTTAAAATAGCATTTCTTAGTAGCTTATTGAGTAGAGATTTTTTTTTCTATGTTCAAGGTAAAGAAGTCGAGATTACAGTTAATAAACAATAGATAGAAACAAAAACATGCTGACGAAAGACAAATCTATTTACTCCGAGAGACCATTTGTGTCATAGAAAAGCACAGTCATTTAAGATACTAGGTCAAATTTTCCAGCGGAGTTCCAAACTACAATGATAAATCATGCAGGTTTCTGTCGCACCGTTTACGGCATGAATAATAACTTAATTAAAAGATCTCTCCGACGTTGTGAAAGTAACAAATCATATCAGTATAATTGTTCCTCCGTTCGTTCACGAGTTCCTATATACTATTTCTTTATAAGTTGAATGATATTTTGATAATTTTTTTTAACATATTATCTCGCGTAATCAACAAGAGGACCCACACCAGAAAGTATAATTTCAGTAAACAAAATATTCATCTCCTATAACACCAATAAATGGCATACGAAAAACACCGCAGACGGCGATTTGCCCCGGACTCTAAAATCCGGCATAGGAATTCGCACCGGTATATGGCCTCGTGTACACCCAACGGGATTTCCTTAATCAAAAGCCCGTATAGGCTCCGACGGTTATTTTCGTTTATTCCTACAGATGTTCGCGTTCGCTCACGCATTATACACACACGCTCTATGTACTTATATACCTACAGTCAGGCACAGTATAGAGCAGCTCGCGAGGGATTGGTTGAATACCTATATACCGGCTCTTACTCGCCGCTGACATAATACGTTGCTTATATCTTCGGCTTCTTTTGCGCCTTTTCTCGTGGATTCTGCGCGCGCGCGGATATGAGTATATGTGAGGAGGGGTGCTGCGAACTTTTCTTGGGGTTAATATATCGAATTCAAGCCGATGATTCATCTGTCGGCGCCGTTCGACGGTCGATTTCGAGACTGGGATGGGAATAGAGGAAGTGAGGGCGTTTTTCTAGGACAATTTTTTTTTGCACTTTTGTTCGTTGAGTAGAGAATGAATAACTTGTGAGCATTGCACGTGCTTTGAAGAAGAGAAGAACGTAAATTACGTTGAGACTATATATACCGATAGTTCCGTTAGACCGACGCGCTCGTCATCGTAACTTTTTGCGCAGAAATCGCGTTGCGGTGAGTGCAACTTTCCGGTGTACAGACATAGTCTATTAATCTTCGAATAATGCCGGTAAGCATTCTAGGATCTGAAATTCACTTTGGCACTTGCTGATTGCGGCGGATCCTTCAATTATTGTGATACTGCGCGACCTCGACAACAAGCTACAATCACCGTCCATGGAAAAATCGATGGATGTTATTATTTGGGCTACCCAGCGGCACACATCAGTGTCCCTGAAAGTAGGTCAAAGCTTCTCTGGAATTTCTAACTATAACCAAAGAACAATCCCTATATGTTTATAAACCTCGAAGCAGTAGTGCTAACATAACCCACGCTATATAACCATCGGCCGAGGCATCCTATGAATCGCAAACGAGCTAATAATAAAAACCGGCATCGCACCGGTATCTCGAATTATACAATCCGATTATTGCGTGTTACGAATACGGAAAGCAGAATTTCTCGACAACGCCCCTAATACATCGACGTGTTTAAATATACTCACTGAGAGCCATGGTCACTGTCCAACTTGATTCCCCTTTGAAGCTAGTGATAAAAACGAAGCGCGATGTGTTCTGCTCGAGAGTCACTTCCGAACTGAGTAGTGAGCAAAGTGCCGCGACGAGCAAGCCGACTTCTTCCTATACATATACTTACACGTATAGCGAGCGCTTGGCAACCGCACACGTATATATATATATCCGTCGTTCCGCTGGCTCGCGGATATGTGAGTGTGTGCGATTCTCGCTTCTGAGTTCTGACTCACTGGATTATATAGAAGAAGAAGAGGAGAGAAGATCGTGGATATCTGGTGGGGGTCGCGAATGCCATCACGCGCGAGTATATATATATGAAGGCGGCTAGTTTATATATATATATATATATTGTATGGGGAGTATGGAGTGCGAAAGTCAAAACTCGGAGATAGAGCGGAATTGGGAAGAAGTGCGCGGGAATTGCGTCAGTGGATAAGTAGTGTTTAAGTTTTCGAAATTGTGATTTTTTGGGGGAGAGGTTTGTTGTGAATACTTTCGCGTGCGTTTTAATTTTAAAGTTTTTCATTGATTAATCACAATCATTACCATTAATTATCTAATATTCATTAATATTCATTAATCTATACCTATATTATTTATGACGCGTACCAATATTTGCCATAAATACTGTGTCCGGCAGAATTGGTACATGTGATGTTGAGCTTATTAGTCGAAGAATTGATTCTCATTGATTACCTATATTTTCAATTGTAAATTTAAAAATAAAAATTTCTTTGATGATCATGAAAAATTAGAATCTACATTACACGCCCACATCTTTGCTCTGGAGCCTTTCTACAATAAGCTCAGTTCAGCTGTTCAGCTCTTCAGTTAATGAGCAAGACACGGCTGAACAGCTGAACTGAACAAGCGGAACAGCTGAACTGAGCTTATTGTAGAAAGGCTCCTGTGCGGATCGTTGCAGCTGGCACTTTTAACACGGAGTCTTATGGGGAGCGTAACACATGCTTGACGACGGCGGCCGCAAGATTTAACACGAGCATATCCCGCAATGGGAGGGCGCGACGGTCTTCATACTATCGCTATTCGTGCAAGATTCTTCATTACCTGACACCGTTATTCGATCGACCCGCTCAGGCCAGCTCAGCAGGCATTTTCTATATTTCCCGAGCCGCGCCGCTGGCGTTGGTGTTCAGCGCCTCGCCAATAGATGCCAGCACCGGTTCATACAATGCGGCTATCTGAATCAGTCCACGATATCATACATTCGTGGTCGACAAACATCCGAGATACAGATAATAAACGACATCATCGTGACGTCAATGCAATATCTGCCTCTCGCTCCCACTCCAGCATATGGCATCAAGAAGCCTGTATATGCTTGGTTCATCCGAAAGTAACATCCGAAGATTGCCGAGCCGCACCAACGAAGCTACCCGAACGCGTCGAAATCACACGATCCGGTGCGCAGAGAGAGGGAAAGAGAGTGAGAGAGAGACGGGGCTACTTTGAAATACAGTGATCTGACAAAGCACAGAGTATAGGTATATATTCAATAACAGCCGCTTTCGGAAGCGTGGAAGGTAGCGACGCTCACGGGACAGAAAACAAGTTCGGCTTATATATATACACACAAACACACGTACGAACCTAACACACACCTAGAAAGGACTGGCGCTCGTAAACAGCGAGACTCACGACGAGAGATGGAAAAGCAGCGTTTCACACAAACACTGGGTGGTGCGCGCACACTACCATGAACCACATACACCAACACAGCGCTACCATCGTCATCATCCAGCTCAACAGCGGCGGCGGCGGCGGCAGCAGCAGCCGCTAGTTAGTACTACTACAGAATCTTTTCAGCGTACACGCAGCAGCAGCTCAGCTTGCTGATGCGAGACCCAGTGCTTTCTGCTACTTACAATTCACACAAGTTCGCGGCAATGCGTTCGCGTCCGCTGTCAATGACAGCCGCGCGCCTCATTCTGATAACGAGACACGAGCATTGACTGCGAGAAGGAGTAGGAACAACAGCTCGAAGACGAGAAAAGCGCTTCCAGTCATCAAGCGCATATCAAGAGAGAGAGAACAGCCTGTGAAGACGACCCGAGGGCAAAGAGAGACTTCTTTGTGGCGCGTGCATCACACACACACACGCGTTGAGCGCTACTGCTGTGTAGGAGAGAGGGAGAGAGAGAGTGAGAAGAGCAGCAGTTTTTGAGGGCGACCGACGACGACATCGACGAGGGAGAATCTCGTGAGTCGCGCGCCGCGATCGCCTGGCCTTCTCGTGTCCGTGTGATTCTTTTCCCGTCTCTCTATAGAGCCGATCGACTTTCTACAATACGTATTACCGACTGCGAATACCAAGTGGAGCGAATTCACGCGTGTGAGTGACTCAAGTTCTTATTCGTGAGACTATATAACCATACGCGCATTGCGACGATACTACGATACACGAGGTTATACACGGCGTCTGTGTGTGTGCGTGTGTGTTGCGGTGCGTGCGTGTGGGATTTCTGCAGTGCGTTGCGTTTCGTGCACAGGAACAAGGGAGACAGGCAGGAGAGCTTATCAAACGAAGAGCGCAGTGAAGGATCATCATGAAGGAGAAAAGGAGGTGAGGATCTTGAATACTTTTCATTGATCGATCGCGCCAGGATGTGCAAACGTCTAAATTTAAATGCCCTCGTGAACTCCGTCGCGCGCGTTCCTCTCTGCCCCTCGAGCTCCTCCGCGTGCATCGCACGGCCGCTCGATGAAGCTATAGACGCCCGTTGCATTGTTGTTTACGAGACGCCGCGTAGTTTCCTAGACTCGGCACCCACAGCGATTTGTTTACTAGCGCGCTGGGCTCCGAAAACACGTTTACGTAGGGAAGAATGGGAATCATTGCAAGCAAGGTGCACTTGCAGTGCGCACACGTAACGGGACTCTTTGCTGCTTTATTTGGGTAGAAAATTGCGACGGTGACGTGAAGAGGGCGCCTCCATTGCGGGGGATATGAGCCAGACCCATGACAATAACACACATCGTTTTCTCGATTTTCCTCGGCTCTTTCTCTCTCTCTGTCTCTCCGTCTCTGTCAGGCTGCTTTCGAAATTCTTATAATCGACACTCGCGAGCCCGAATTTTCGAATGTCATAGACTCGTGGCTCGCGAGCATATATGAGGTGATGCAATCCCATCTCGCGCTCGAGACATAAGCACGAGACGTCGCATGCGGTATGTATGCGTATACATACGAAAACCTTCTGCCTGTCTGTTCGTCTCGCTGGCTGACTGGCTGGCGAAGAACTTTAATCGTCGCTTTCTCTCCGAGAGTTTCTCTATTTACTCGGATTGGGCTACGAGTCTTGAGTGCGCTTCGTTGCTACCTTTTTTCGGTCGAGGTTTTTCGGCTTCCGAAACGATCCCGCGTCAATTTATCGGTTCGATTCGAATTGGCGTTAAAATAATACTCCCTGTCAGCTACTCTCCTGAGATTTATTTATCAGCATTGACCGCTCACGTGTATTTTTCTTCGTAAAGATTGACGCTCGTTTGATGTGGATAATGTATAGAGATGGATGAACGTATAGGAATTTTTGTAGCGATGAATTTTGTTGACAAACAATTATTGACGACTGTTGGTCGTGCTTATCAAAATTTGAAGGCTAAAAATTAGTTCATTGAAAAATATATTTATGTACTTGTATACATATGCTGATGTCTAAGAATATCAGGCATTGATTTGCATTTAGATATTATTAAAATTTGTGGAAAGTAAAAAAGAAATGTCATCGTTACGATGCATTGGATAAATAAGCAAGTCATTTTCTTCAAAACATAATCAAAAATATATATTTTACAGTGTGTTTATTGTACACGAAACCAGTATCTACTTTCCTTGTATAAATTGCCTATATTTATATCTCGCTGGAATAATATATCTATTTATCAGTTATTTCCCACCGATAATTGAGATTTTAAGTAATTCAAGACGAGCGACACTGCAATGCATTCGTCCTAAATAGAACGTCTGTTTTGATATTTGTGTTTACTTGCACAAATTTGTCCTTGTTTTCCACTTAAAACATGTGCATAGCTATGTAGAGAATTTTTCAATATCTCAATAGCAATACCCGTTTGCATCGAATTTTCCAGACACGCACAAACAAAGTTGCATTCTATTTAAGTTATCGTTAAATTAAAAAAGCCATTCTAGCTGTCTGGTTTCCTCGTATTTAATACATTGTTGGCTAATAATTATGGAACGAGGCCAACAAACAGAGTACTTGCATGTAACTTCACACAAATAAACTTTAACAGAAACTTCGTTTGAACAATATCAGTTTTGATTACTTTTTATAACGTTCGTCGGTGTACTGTAAACTTTTCCCCAACGTTCGTATAAATTCGTTATATAGACCGTCGTCAATCAATCTCTCGTCCATAATTTTGCTTTCTTCTCTTTTATTTGCGAGAATTTCATCTCGCACTCTGCGTCGTTTTTTCCTTCCCTGACTCTTCATTTTACTGCCTCGGCCATCCTTTCTTGCAAACTCGACGCACCACGTGCGCTTTTTATCTGCTTCGTTGTTCTTTCATTTTTCAAAAGATCCCTCGACTCTGATGCGTGTCCACGATTTATCACCTCCTTCTTCATATAATTCAGCTTTTTTATTTGTGTAGTCTATGCCTGGTTTCATCCATTAAATCCTTATCTTCGCGAAGTTTGTGCAGCGATTGAGACTGTTGTGAACTTTTTCTGCGCTATATAGTTACTATTTGAGTTCCGTTAGCAAACATTTAATCCCGAGCAATTATTTTTATCTCTAAAAATTAGAGTTGTATAGAAATTATTTAAATTTGACTGCGTACTGGTTTGCAAGCTTTTTAAATTTTCGCCTTTTTCATACGTGTTTCATAAGAATTTTATCAGATCAAATTATTTTATGCGGTATTCTAGTGGTATCTAAGACAAGACAGACGAGATTCTGCATTATGCATATCACATAGTCAAATCCGACCAAAACATATTCAAATATATGCTAATTCGGATTCGTATATGGCGAGGTATACCATCAGAGGCATATGAATCTTCAAAAAAAAGAGAAAAATTAATCGAAAGAATTTCTTTGTTTGTTATTTTTAGAAAATATATAAAAAACGATTACTTTATATGAACAATCATATAGACAATCAAACACGATTAAATTAGTATATTACGCATAAAAAAAATCATTGATTACGTACATTATCTAATTTATACATACGGACCATTATACGACAGACTTTTACTCCGTTCGTCGAAGCTTCTGGAAGCATCGCCCAACACACTCTCCCGAGATAAACGCTCCGAAAACCAGCTATGTAAAAGCGATCCAAGCGTCATTTCGACTCATCATCGTGAAAAACCAAAAGAAGCTAAATGATCGATCTTGTCTTTTGAGTGTACATCGCGACGAAAAAAATGCGAAGACCAATGTTTGCGGCGAGACGCGCAGTTCCCGATGAAAAGGAGAGAACGTGTATAGCGTGCGAGCGTATACACACGAGCGAGACGCGTGTAACGTGCACATGGCCTTCGTGCTTGTTCTCATTAAAAGCACGATCCTTCGATGTATATAGTATATACGCGTTATTTGCCGCCGTTTGGTATACTGTGTTCGCGTTTCGGGTTATTTCGTCCTTAGAAGTCGCTCGGCTTGGATTTGAGAACGACTGGAAACTATATAGCGCATACTCGTTTTTTTCCTTATTATTATTGTATATATATATATATTTTTTGAATGGAATCGAGTGATTTCATCCGCACGCGCGCGACGGTAATGATGCGTGTAAATACTTTTGTGTCTCGGAGATTAAAGTGCAGACCTTATAGCACATCGATATCGCTCGGTATTGTTGTATATAGATTAATTAGAAGTGTTTTTCTCGGTGGAGATATTTTTAGATCGTATTATGTACGGAATTTTTAGGTGGGTTTCTTTTGCTAAAGGAAAGCTGATCGAGTGTCTGAAGATTGGCGGAGATGGTTGAATAACCGCGCGTGTTTCGTTGCAAAAATACCGATATTCGGAGAGAAGAAATTAACTTTTCTCTTTTTAAGACATGTTTGCAGGAGTCGTAAAAAGAGTGTGCTCCGGAATATACGACTGTGCGGTTCAAGAGATAGAGAAAGAGAGAGACAGAGACATTTAAAAGATAAATTATCATTTGCTTTTGTGTATATGGCCTGAATATTTATAATAATCGATGTTTGCCACGTGTGCCAACGAAGACAAAATATTTGGCAAATAAAAGTAATTTTGTACACCCGTTGCGAATCGCGATCGATCGATAAAATAATACCAAAAAATCCAAGTAAAAGGATGTCGTTGCGTAAACACGTCGGAACCGGTTCTCACGTCTCAAAGTCTACTGGTAATCGCTTCGACGAAAATTCTTTCACGCTAAAGTATCGGAATAGTCGAATAAATGCTCTCACTATATGTGAATTTTAAACGTATATAAGTAAATCACTGCATCCCCAATCGTGATCCAAAAATTTTGCTCAAGTCACGAACCACTGACTGTGAGCTGTAGCTATTACTCTCCAACTGTTCCAACTAGTCCCGAGTAGTCGCGTGAACCTGACTCGTCATCGTTATTAATAACAAGAAAATGTTTGTTGAAGCGGCACGCGCCAAATTCAGGGAGCGAGAAATCCCCAAAGGGGCCGAGATAGGCGGAGGAGGAGAGTTCATTGACACGTGGTATATAGTCGACGTTGTCGTGACGACGCTGCGTCACAAGGCTTGATTCGCGCGCCAAGAGAATATGATGTTTTTTTGGACGCGTGTGTTTATGCGAGCGTGCGGAAACTGCGCGGTATAAATCCATATCGCGAATTCGACGTCTAGACGGTATATTCCCTAAAAATTAATTTGCCATCTAATTGGCCCGATGCTATTACTGAGAAATCGATGTTTATACGCGCGTGTCATTCAGATATTGAGATTTGAAGATGTTCGAGTGTCTCTCTTGGGTTTAATCGAGCCAATTGAGTGTACGAGAGATGATTTTATAATGGGTCGGGGTTCTTTCATTGGTCGGTTACAGCACAGCCGTTGAATTGTTATATAGAGTTGGTGGACGATTGTGGGTTTACTTTTGTTCGAGTTTATCTAAAATTGATATTGTTTGAACGACGATGTTGTAATGGAAATTGTGCGGAGGCGTAACGGACGCCTGATGAGCCCACGTTAAGCTGCTCGATTTAAAAAGAGTAAAACGATCGCAATAATACTCTCAGATTATCTATCAGTTACACCGTATGTTATACAACTGCGAAAAATAAAAATAGATCGATGAAAACATATTTATGATTATTTTACATAAGAGTAATATTCTTGTTTGATTTTGTCAATTGAATTGTTGTTTAGTGAAAATCAGATAAGCTATTACCTTGGCTTTTTTTTACTAAATTTACATAGATATTGAAAACAACGCGAACAAAATACGTTTATTCAAAGCTTGTTTACGACGCTATTAGTATACGCTGCAGACAAAGACAGATGTCGCCAGTAAAGAGCGCGCGGGATAGTTTCCTACCTATAACGTCACGCTCAAATATTAGTATCTGTTTATACCCGTTTTACACCGAAAGTAGAAGATATTTTACCCGTACATTTAGACAGCGTAACTACTTCGTATATTTATAGTATACATTAATAACAATTCATTTATTCTGATTTACCAAAACGAGTTCGATCAAAAATTTTCATCAGTATACTTTTACGGCTTATTATTTTTATACTATTGAGAAAATATGTACACCGTCACTCACGTCTCATTTATACGCAGTGCGTATAATATATAATTACAGCCTAATCCTTAATCCTATCTCGTTAAAACGGAGCAAAAAGTCACCGTGAAATTAATTAGAATTCTGGTGTCGTCGCGCTCAACTTACCGTTTGATCAATAAAAAAATCTTGGCTCTATGCATCAGTATTATCGTCATTGCATAAGTCATCTGCGCAATTTCGCAAGCGCCTCGTCGTTGACCGATGATTACAACTGTGCACGTATAGAATTCTCCTGCTCACGTCAAAGCATATGCTTACGTTTCGGGGAATAAGAAAAAAAATTGGACATCGGAACGATGTATACCGCGGATAGCGAGCGAAAGTAAAGATTAAACTTCAACTCTGTTTTTTACGCACAATCTTATGATTATTTTGCGTTCGACGTATGACAGTTTGAAGCGAAGAATATATAAAGTCCAGATTTCACCTTAAGGACTATAGTGGGTACAGACCACTTCCTGATAATTTTTCCATCCAATTTATAAAGTATTAACGATCGAAAATCGCTACGTGACCGTCTTGTCGAAAATACTTAATTAAGCCTCGTATAATTATAGCTACATCACGCTAAAACGATTTGTCCAGTAAATGGTATCTTTAGTGTCTCCATATTCAAACGCTATAACAACTGTTCTATCATTTCGAGTGAGTATTACGAGACAACTATTGTTCTCGAACTTACCGAGCCATTATATCCGAGATTTTCAAAGCAACAAATCGCACTCGGCTATTATCGTCCTCCAAAATGTTTTCTTCGTTTTAAACGATTGTTCGCGCACTCGAAACGAAAAAATTCTTTCCGTTCGAATGTTTTTTATTTGTCAAATAATAAATTAAACGCACTTACACAGAGATACGCACGTGCCGGTGCATCATCGCAGGGCTGTGCACAATGCATTGCATTTCCTAAGGTCGAAAAACACATAAAAGTGACGTGTTTTTTCCATTCTCTCTCTTTCTCTCTCTCGGCTTATGCGTGTGTGTCTGTGCGTCTCGCAAAGCAGGATTTCCTTTGTCGCGCTCGACCAAGCGACTATATACACACACTTCTCGCACCGCTGCCGCGTGTATCGCTATGTAGGTCAGAGCCCGCTAAATTTATCGAAAAAGTTTCCTTCTTTGCTTCTTTCTTCTTTTCTCTCTGTCGTTCTGTATCTTTTTTCTAGATGTGAATATGAGAGCGACTCGCCGTATGCCACGTGCAAAGTCGAGGCAATGCATTAATACGGCGAGTGCAGAGGGTATATATAAATTTTGAAATCTAGATCTTGCCTCGGTTTCAATGATCGTAAAGAAATAGTCGCGACCCTCGTGACACCACAGTTGCAGATTGAAAAATTGTACGACTGGCTGCTGTATATATTATTGAGGTACGAGGAAAAACTTGTTGCATCCGAAGAGTATAGGCGAAACGAGATCTCGTGAGTGACCTTTCGCTTCAAACCCGAGTCTGCATCGCTACAGCGCTGTAATATTATGACCTCGACCCGTTGGCTGCAGCAATATTAAAGAGACTTCGTCTTTGGATGGACGAGTATTTTATTTGTATTGTCGGCATTTGATTGCGAGTATCCTCGATACGTTTATTGCCATCGGCGACTCTGGTTCTTCGATGTTTTATTATGATTGTCAACTGATGAACCGAATGAATGTGAATCATTTTTTTCTGTTATTATTGGAGAAAGTCGTGTATTAATAGTAGAAAAGCGTTATTTCAGTCCTATTTGTGGCAGTATGGTTTGCTGTTTAAAAATATCGAGAGCCCGGTTCTACTTTATTTTGAATGACTTTATTATTTTTGTTCGCTTTGAGTGTAAAAATCTCCAACAATCTGAGTTGACACGGTAAATACATAAATAACAGCACCTACTTTAATCAGTGACGGTGCTATGTATATACAATATTTCTTATCAATTACTTTTTTCTTCTGCATTATCGAGAGGTTTGTCTTTAATTCCAAATTTGTTTTTTAATCATTTAATTCCAAGAAATCCTGGATACTGCGCCACATACTCCTTATATACGTATTGTATGTGTTGTAGATCAAAATGAGTTTCGAACTCTTCATCCGCTTTTAAAATTTATAACTCTATAAAACTACTAGTATACTGTTTAACTGCTATAAAATCTTCGTATATAAAATATACTCCTGTCAATATTTGGCTGTCTTATATTCTTCTCCCGATTCTGAGAACCACTCTGCTAATTTTACTTTTTAATGAGCGAGCGAAACCAGGCTAAAACAACTTTGGCTAATTTGAAATATTATATATGCGTACACGATGAAAATGATTACAAATTAAAAACACATTAATATAAGGGCTCGTTTTAATTAAAAAAATGTCTCCATACTGTACAGCCGCACAATCCAAAGTAAAATTGTAAAGTTTACTTTAATTAACAAATGTCTTCCTTACTCCCTTTTTCCCATTTGCACGCAAACCTACCGTAATAAAAATTCCGCATGAAGTTAAATTCGTCGAGCTTTAACTACGACGCAAAAAGCTCCGAAAAAAAAACGAGAAGCCCTTCGCGTCGATATAAACCGGCGCACGCGTCAACAACCTGATATTATCATCGCCTATACAGTTCTCTTTCGCGCCATCGAGCTTTCTATAGTCCAGATTTCGACCTTATCGACGGAGTACAACGCCGCCGAAAACTTTCCGATGGCCGAGATCGACGGAGCCAGCGCCTCCGGGGCAGTTCAATGTCGTTGTGTGGGTCTAGCTTCTGTCGGCGCGTTTTGCTACTCCGCTGATAAGACTGCGCGTTGTTGAGGGAAACGTCGATGTTTTTACGGAGATGCGGATTTTCCTTATACTGCTGAGCTTGCGCGCCAAGATTATTTACGCTGCACGTGCTGACAATGATTTTTTTTTATATGAGGGCTGGTTAGAGATTGATTGGAATTTATTTTTATATACACGTTTTGTTGGATAATGTAGTATTAAATTTCGAAATTTTTTACGAGGGTTGCTATGGATGATAGTGGCATGAATTGTTTATTGTTTACTCTTTGTGCGATGTTTGTTTCGTAAATATATGGAAGCATCAACTCTTCACAATTTGTGCGTCATCGTATAGGGAATCAGAGTTGAAGTATGAATGGCCATCCTTTTGTTTATTTGATCTTCTTTCATATCGCTGTGTGTACTCGCCGAATTCGTATAATAAAACTTTTCAAATTTTTAATTGGCGTTTCCTCTGAAGATTGTTGTTGTAAAAAGCAAAAATTGTTGTTGCAGCTGCGCCGATTTTCGAGAATAGCTGCACTTAATCGAGACAATCAAAAATAGTAGGGCATCATAAATACGAGTCCACCATAGACTAGAATTAAGAGCACTGCGATTAAACTTGGAAAATGGTCGGGTGCACTTATCACGTATTAGAAAACGTGAGCCAATTACGTAGGTGATTTTGATTGCTAGAGGAAATGAGATGCACCGACGTTCTTTGCAAAATCTGTACGTCACGCAACGAGATCGTTTTAAAAGAAAAATAATCATCGCGATTATTCTAAAAAAAATACAACCGACATTGTAATCCAATTTTTGTCCCGTAGCCATATCGAGTCTCGTCGGAAGCTGCTGCCTTTCGATAAGCTCTTATCGTCTCTCTCTCTCTCTCTCTCTCTCTCTCTCTCTCTCTCTCTCTCTCTCTTCTCTCTCTCTCTCTCTCTCCAAAAGAGGCAATAATTGTCTTTCCGCATGTAGCAATCTTGGCAGCGCATTCGTCTATACAATATGACTTTTTCATCGATATATGTATACAATACACGATAGTATATTGAATTTTTCATGCCTTATACCGACTCTTCTCACTCGCGCGCGCGCGCGTGCAAACCGATTCCCCGTATCTATACATTATTAACGAACTATCCTCGCTTGCGCAGCGCACATGTACAACCTGCGTAAGCTTTTTATTACCGGATATGCGTGGAATGGTTAATCTACCTCTGGAGAGGATGCGCACGAAATATACAAATGATGCGACGCTTTGTTTGAGAGAGAGAGAGAGAGAGAGAGCTGCGTTTATTGATTTTTATACATACACGATCAGGCTTCTGAAAAATTTGTGTTTCTCTTTGTTTGAATAAGCGTTTAACTGCGACGAATTGAAAACTTGTTTGAGATTGTGAGTGAATTAACGAATTTTATAGTTTGTGATTGCGAAATTTCCTGGTTATGCGGCTGCGTATGAAAGAAAAGAGCTAGCAGTGGAAGGTGTTTTAGCAATTGAAATATCGATTTTCATAATAGCCGTTGATACTGTGTATGTGACAAGTGGATAACAGTAAAGACTATACAAGTTCTCACTCAGTCAACATTTCTGATTTATTGTTATGTAAAGCCCGCGTATTTTCATAAGCAATTTCGATTCTATTTACAAGTTGTCATCGCTATATCCATATATAGTTGCATCACTCGCAAATGAACAACTATCTATTTTATTACGTACGATATATAAAATCATTTCTATACAATTTAGGAAAATTTTATAAAATGCACTTTGACGGTATTATAGATATTTGAAAAATGACAAATAGATAACTCTCGAACTTGGCCATTTGTATAATTCGATCTGTATTTTAAAAGTAATGGATCTAATCTTGATATAGTCATATCTGTAAGTAGGAACAATGGAATTTATCAAATTAGTTCCCGATAATATTATAAGCAAATATTATGTACAGAATACAGTTTTAACTAACTTTACGAAATTTTACTTCACTCACATAAAGTTAACTTCGATGACGCTTATCTTCATCACAATTTAACTTCACTTTACTATATTGCACATGTCTATATTGCAGCTTCGAAAAATCCACAATGCGAAGCATATCGAAGTGCAGCTACATTACGCAACGACGAATATTATTTATCTCAAAAAAATATCCCACGTGACCGGTAAATTAGTCTTGCTAAAAACTCGTCGACTTCACAGAAGCCAATAAATCATAGCAACGAGCGCCAACTTACGTAAAATTCTCCAAACCCGAGAAATGCCCACTCTCAATTATCATCGTATGTACCTGCCGTCGGCATGTCTGCGTCCACATCTTGGACGCACTGATTTTTCGCATACCATCCCGTCGGCAGCATGTATATATATACATGCACGTACAGAAACGTGTACAAGAGTTCGGCGACGTCCAGCGCGTCGTTATCAGCAACCGCTTGTGCGAGTGGCCCTCGGATGATGATAAGGATCGTGGCCGATCGTTGATTGGATTCCCGAAGAAGTCGTACCTCAGTGTGACCGCGACCACGTCCGGACGACGTCCTTAGCAGCATGGCTGAGCAGCGGCCTCAAGTCGCTGCAGGCCGCAGCGGCGCATGTGAGCAGTCCTCGTTCTATTGTTCTCGTGCGGTCGAGGAGACGCTGGCCTCGTGTTTCGACCTTGGACCTGGCCAGTCTGGCTGCGGTCAGATGATGACCGGACCCGTCGACGTCGAGGATCTCGGCAGCTTCTGCAACTTCTCGAACCAGTCCCAGAACCAGTTGAACCGCTGCGACTATGCCCAGCAACAGCAGGAACAGCAAGCACCAGCGGCTCCGATGCAGGTCTCGATGCCGATGCAGGAAGTCGTCGGCCAGCCGTACTACGCGCCGATGAACCTCGAGGAGGCGGCCTTTGCCTACTGTACCGACAGCAGGTGGATGGCCTGTCCGGCCACGAGCTACTGCCCCCTGTACGACGTGTCCCAGCAGCCGCTCGAGTCCTGGCAGGCGTTACCCTGTGCCCAGGACTTCTGCGGTTACTACATGACCGACGAGGACGCTCTCGAGGAGTATCTGTGCGTTTGATGATACTTTGGAATCATTATACGTGTATTGATTACGTGAGATTGACGGTGTCAGTGCGTGTGGGTGAGATCCGTGCTGGAGATACGATTTCGCTACTAATTGCCGATTTGCGATATTCTCTCTTCGCAAAAACGATCTTTTGTGATTGGGGCTGTTGTTATTGTTCGCAAACTTTTGCTGGTGCTGGTCGTTGCAATTTGATCGATGTGTTTACGACGATGAGCTTCGGTGAATACCATACGTAATC